>CM046847.1:23463195-24028258 GCA_025618425.1 Heliocidaris tuberculata
TGTGTGTGTGTGTGTGTGTGTGCGTGTGGGTAGTTACATGATAATGTGCTTTATTTGTTATAAGGATGATGGGGAGTTATGTAAAATACAATTAAACAAAAGTGTAGAACACAACGTAGTCAAAAGTGCAAAAGAACATAATGTATGATTATAGATTAAAATTGATTTGAATATAAGATAATCGTGAAGATTATATAGTAGTTTCGTTGATAAAGCCAAAGGAGACTAAAGAAGAAGAAAAACATCAAGACGACAATGTATACTATTAATACTAGAGTCGAATGCAAAAAAAAAATGAATAAAATAAATCGGCACTGATTGTCGGTTGGAATGGAATAAATACCTTTACGGACAGGACAGAATAATGGAGAAAAGAGAAAATGGCCGAAAGGGTATGAAGAGATTATTTGTTCAAATTATCGAAAAAAACCCTCATTGCAAAACACATCATCTGATCATCCTTGTGAAATCGAACAATAATATTGGATAATGTTTCAAGAAGCCCTCATGTTTGACTATTTCCTCCAGTCGTGTTCTTGGGAAATAGCGCGTGTGCAATCTTTAAAAAGAAAATGGAGAGGGAGAGAGAATATAAGAAAAGGATTTTTAAAAAGGGAAGAGGTAAAACGAGAAGATATTTGGGGATTGTGACATCGTAATTTCATCAGTAATCGGATTCAAATAGAATGAATCAAAATGTTTTGAGAGTGTGGCTTTACACTTGTGGTTTTACCAGTGCAATGCGATCTGGAATAATATTGTGACATCGCCATTTTGCCATTGTATTGTCGCTCTTCGCAGATCGAGTAACCCCACAGGAATTATTTTGAAATGAAATGAATCGTCATAGAGAGAAAGCCAGAGAAGTCGAAATATGAAGAGAATAGTTATAGGGGAAAATAACATCCAAGATAGAAGTGAGGGGGAAAAAATGCGAATTCTCAATTGTGTCAATTGTATACACCATCGTTGATTAAGCAAAACGCGGATCATATTATTCCCCATTTCGATTCCGATAAATTTGATTTTGCTCTTGTCGGTAATGCAATACCGGTAATGGGTTTGGGAAAAGAAAATAATTGGAATTGAAGCTGTTTTTATTCAGTGGTGCGGCTTTCTTATTTCCGTTTCTCTAAGCTTCGAGTGCTCTTGAATTGGAACTCTTTTGTCAATATTGTCAGAATTAAACCAAAAAGCTTCTCTGGAGACGGGACAAAAAGAAATGATATTAGTTTAACATTTTTCTCCTGGCCTACCTGAGGGAGACGCTTTGTAGAAGAAACCTATTCGACAAACATATTCGAAGACAAATATCATAGATAGAGAAAAGGATATTTGTCTTTTATTGAGGTCAGGGTAAGAAGTGGTTCAATTCTTCCCTTTCGATTAAGTATAATGTGCAATTTTTCAACATTAAAAGAAAATAAAGTAATGGAGGTAATTGTGGAGAGACTTTTCCTGTTTCAATCCTCACTCTTACTTTATGAAAATTGACGGCAATTTGGTAATCACCATTTCTCATGAATAGGTAAATAGTTTTCAGCGGGAGGATAAGATGATGCAAATGTTTTACGTTAAGTTCCGATGCAGAACGGGTGATACTTTAAAAGAAGTTGTGATTGTGTAATGGTAGTATAGCTATCATTTTAAATTCTATCCAGTTTTGGTTTCAGTTTATTTTCATATTTCATACATATTGATAAACAAATATGAAAGGACATTCTACGCAATTTTCATACAAAAGAAATAAAATTATACAATGTATTGATTTAAATCATGCATACATTTTATATATACGCTTCATTTTGGTTACATGAATAAACAACATTGTTACACTTGTAACTGCTTATTGCGCGTATACATTAATATTCATAAATTTCATTTAAAGGAACATTGCATGGAATGAAGTATTATGAAGGAACCTATAATGACAGGCATTGCTTGTAAGGATAGGTTCCTTCGTATTAAGAGTAAAATATCTTTGAGGTGTGTCATAATAAGTCAAGAAAAAAAGAGGAAAAATGAAACAACAGAGAAAGAAAGAAAAGGCGGGCCAAAAAAAAAAAAAGCTGTACTAGAAAAATTCACTCAACATGTATAAACTACAAATGATTCTGAAAATAATTCCCCTATGATTTTTTTTCTTCTAAAAACAATTCAAACGTTTAATAGAATTAGAGAATTGCCCATGAAAAAAAATGTTCATAAACTTACATAAACACATTTACAGCCAAAAATAAACCTATTGAAATCCAGGGTTTCGTGAAACTAAGAAAAGATAGGTTAATTAGAAATGAACTTTTTTTTTTTTACTCCTCCATTTTTCTGTCTCACTTTTTCAATTTCCCTCTTTGTTTTCGTGAAAATACGGAAATCATATGGGAACCGCGATTCAAACATTTTACCTACATCACGTTCTAATAAAGCGAACATTGGTGAAATGCTCAGGCTCTCTTTCCTTTGCACTCTGAAGCGAGGGCGCTTGTTGAACATGTTGAAAAGCGCCATACTTTCCACATCACGTTCCCTTTGAAGTTTCGTTCAAATCGGCGGAGATTGGAGCGGCTTTATCCGCCGTGGTCCACCTTTTCAACACGTGCTCAGGTGCTGTTGAATAAAACCTTGCAACTTGCTTTGCTTTCGAGTCTGAAAACATCTTAGGCAATAAATGAAAACGAATGGACGGAAGCACTGAAGTAACATGTGAGAGGTATGAAATCTTGATTACTTTGCATTGTAAGATTTGGACCAGATGGTTCTCTGAGTTTTTCTTGAATTGTGAATCATGTTTTTCTCCTCATGATCATTCAGACATTTCTTTTGGATTTGTAATGCATTTTTACATTTGCATTGCTTTCTCTTTCCTCCCCCTCCTCTCTTTCCATTCAATCGCTTCCTTTCTGTCCGACTCTCTTTTCTCCATCTTCTTCGCTCTTTGTGTCTCCTATCTCCGAGAATTTATAGTCATTATAAATCTTTGTACAAAAAGTCTCATTAGCTTAATCCCAATTAAGAAATCAATGATCAGCACAAACTAAATATCCAGTTATCAGACAGAAATTCTTGAAGCTATTACTTGCAAAATTATTTTTAATTGAAAATCAATTAATTTCAAGTTGACGAACAAATTTTGTTCCGATAATTCTTCTTGCAATGCGGTGAGGTGAATGATGAACGATTTTTTTTAGTGCACGTTGCAACACAGAACCTCTCAAGATATCGCGGTAGGTCCTTTTTTTGATCTGCCTGTTTCCATGATAAACTATTTCCCGACAAAATTAGAAACAGAATGTTCCGATCGCTTACGGCCACGTCCTTAAAAGATCAGGATTCAATTTGCGAGGAGGGAGATGAAGAGAGGAATTGCAGTGATTTGAAGACAAAACGAAATCACTCACATCGAAGTGTGAATTCACTCGTTAGTAGGTGGAGGTAATGCGATCTGTAGGCGGTCTGATGGTGCCATAATGCAAACAACATGAACAGCTTTAGCATCTAGAGCTCTTCAGGAAATCGCCTAAGTGCCAGCAGAATCTTTGCGAAATTGTTCGATTTTCGCATAAAACCCAATCGGTGTATATAAAAAGAAGGTGCGTATTTTGTTAGGGATTTACGCCAATAATGAGATGGGACCCCATTATAGCACCACTTTTCCCCCTGCCGTCATCAATGAGGAAAGTGAGAGGGAAGAATTGAGGTGGATCTGGAGTCTCCAAAGGCGCCGCGAGATGTTAATTCCTCGGCCGCAAATCCGACATGCGCTATGAAATTCTCATTCAATCAAATCGAGATCAAACTTGGTTATTTTTCTTTCGTTTGGAGTAGGACCCAAGGTGAATGAAACACACACACGTGCGGTCGTGTAAACCGTGGCGGTAGCACTACTGGGAGATGGGCGTAGCCTACCCCTTCCCCATGTGGCGTAGCTATAAAGGACATGGGGGCATGATTTCTCAATCGAACGCCCCCTACTCGATAACCTCATCCAGCTATATAAGACTGATACCCCAACCCGTGCCCCGTAAATATCTGGACATACACTATGTCACTTTACCCCCTCCCTCCAAAAAACAACAACAACACACACACAACACACACACACAAAACCCCACAAAAAACAAAACAAAACACAAATACATTAACCTTACCACCGAATTACACTTTATATAATTAAATTCGCGCTATGGTTTAGGGTATTTCCGAAGAAAATGTGCCAAAGTCATAACATAATAAGTATAACGTTTTTGACGCCTATACCGAAAAACCCATCTATCCTATTTTTGTATAATATTTTTTGATAAAAAAAGAAAATAAACCCTTATCTGAATAAAAACGACTTCATGTCTTTTGATATCGTTCTCTTCATGATCAGCTAATATATAAATACAATTATTCTTTTGTAACTTTATTTTCATCAGTATCTCGGAATGTTGATAATTTTACGTTTACATCCACCATATTACTGTCGCCCCTCCCCCCTCCCCGTCGGTACTCCATCCCCTACGAAAAACGTTCGACGGCCTGTTTCGCCGGAGGCACAAGTGTACAAGCGGACAGCGATTCCTTCGACGATGGTCCTGTCAAAATCATCGCCAAAAGAAAGGGGCATGTGTTGATTTTGAGGAGATCTGACAAATTTGTTGATTTATAGAGAGTCCGAGACCGCCGTTTATCCGCGAGATGAAATATGAACGTCCCTCAGCTCCGTGGGTTTGCACAGAACAGAATAAGGCAGCTAACAATTATGTGACGTCACCAAATGATCGACCAATCAGCAAGATCTTTATAAAGCAGTGGTAGAGTTGACAATGACATGAGCTATTTTACGGTGCGTATTATCTGCATGTTGGGCTTGCTAATGTGGAGAGGGAATCATTATGATAAAACATGAAATAGAGAGAGCGAGAGAAAACAGCTTGTATAATTATGCAGTAAGTCATATAGGTGGATTTTATTTGGATAAGGAAAAGGGTTTTAAATGTTTTGAATTTATTAATCTAATCACTGTTCAAAAAGCCCATGAAAACAGGTCAGTATTAAACACATATGATCTGATGATATAAAGATAGCAAGATATTCAAAACCAAAAAATAAATACTACATGAAAACATTTAAACGGTAATTAAAGTTACTGAATTAACAAAAGGAAGAGCAAGAGACAGGAGATATGTGGAAATGCTAGTAAGAGAGAGAGAGAAAGAGCGAGAGAGAGAGAAAGACAGGAAGAGGGAGAAAGATAAAGAAAGAGAAGCCAGGGAGAGAGAGAGGGTGAGAGAGAACACGTCTCCACAGCTTGTGTATATATATATATATATATATATATATATATATATATACAAGCTGTGGAGGCGGATAGGAACTCGGAGTAGAATTAACATGATTAGGAACACCAGTCTAGCCATTGATAAATTACATAGAACTGGGCAATTAAAAAAGAAATATATGTTTGTAGGTTTTCATCAATACTGCTAGTCACATCATCCCTTATTCAGAGTAAAAACCTGCTAAATATGAGAAGTCGCTACAGCGCATGCTCAACAGCTCTCCACACCGTACTCAACCGAAATTCCAACTCGCACGTCAAGCAAGCTCGCCGAAACCTCTCAAACTCTATTGGAGCGTGCGAATAAACTTGACACGGTACGCAATATTATTCGTGGGGCATAATGGGCTATTTGTGAATATCTGACCAAAAATTTGTCGATGTTGTTAAGCTGCTTGTTTTTTGCTCAAGGGAAGGTATGATATCCACTACTTATTGATGTCCGTTGGCATTGTTTCTGATCACAGGTTTTTCGCGTCTGTCCGAAGTCGGTTGCCTCCCAGAATGACTTGTTCGTCTTCAGAGATTATATTTTATGGGTGATTTTTTTTTCGTTTCTACCTCGCTTTTATTTTAGGAAGCTTCTTCAATCACCTGTAATGTACTGAAAACATTCAACGCAAGTTTTACTTTTCAGTGTGGCATCCGTGATTCTTTTGCACTCCTGTGAAGATTTTTAAGCATTGTTATTTCTTGGAAGTTGCCAAAAAGAGGAAACTCTGGACGGATTTTGGGAGCAACTTGGTGAACTCCAGAAATCTCTTACTTCTTCAAATCAGAAGATGGAAAAACTCTCCGAATCGATGATTTCTCTGCACAATTTAGTAGAGGCCGCTCGACCATCTTCTCTAGTATTTGGTTCGCCTCAGCTCGCCGCCTTGCACAGCATGACGGAAAAGGCACCAACACTCAGTTACCCTCATCCCGCATTCGTACCAGTATCAATGCAGAACGGTACCTTCAAACCCGTGGCTATACCCGCCAGCCTAGCGGCTTCTTGCGCGGCAGCACCGGGCTCCACGCCGCACGGCATCAATGACATTCTATCCCGACCAGACGGGCAACAGGCGGCTGCTGTAGCGACGGCAGCACTCGCCAACCATGGACTGCTCAACAGATTCGCCGGGTACGCTGGGCCGACGGGGCTGTACTTCCATCGGATGGGGAAACCGCTCGCTGATTTTGGATCGGCGGGTCAGGCTGCTGCTGCAGCAGCGGCAGCTCTCTACTGGCCGGCAAACCTCCTCCACTCACCCGTTTGGAGGGATACTCATTTGACCTGTCCTCCAGGTGAGCATTAAAGTATTAACTTTCAGGAAAAAACGTATCCTTACAATAAATTCAAAGACTCTATGGCCGATTAAAAAAAAGTTTTAACGTTCCACACTTCTGAAATCAGGTATAAATTACAGCTCATTTTGTATTAGCATGCTGTTTTAGTATGAATTTGATGACTTTTCATGAAACGAAGGTCTAAAGAAATTCAAAACGCCTGAGAGAACAATTAAACTATAACACCCACTTTTCAGAAATATCTCATCATAAAGTTGTTCATACATCAATGGTTGAATTTTAATTTTGCAACAAAATTAAAAGAAAAATAAAACACTGATTTTGAGAGCGACGATAACAAAAGTGTGGCAAATTATATCCCATGCCCTGAACGTCTTTTGGGATCTCGTCACTAATGCAATTTATTTAAGGCATTTTCCTGAAATTTTACCTGGCCGAAATTAAAACCTGACAGACGGTTTCTCTCAAATTATTTGAAATTACATGTACACAATGACTGACAGAGAATCACAAGGTTTTGTTAATTAACATACCTCTGTGGAATATATTGGTGAAATTCAAAATATGAACGACAGGTGTGCTGCTGTAATTAACGATGTTGTTGATCTGGAATGTGAGGTGCATGACGCATGTTGTATATTGCAATTATTGTAGCTCCTGAAATGAACACATACCCCCCCCCCCCTGCTGTTACCTTCTAATAATGTGTGTCACAAAAAAGTTCATGATTACACAGTATTACTACGATATAAAGCTAATTCCTTTATTGTTTAAACATGATTGTGGAAGGGGAAGCAATCGTGCTACTCGTGTTATGAAGATTCATGACGACAATATGTAATCTAGAAAATAAGCGTTTATAATATTATAACCCCTCAAAATTTTCTTGGTAAATGATTATACCAACGCTTGCAATAAAGAATTTCAAAAATAAATTCCAGGCAATTGTCGTCTGTATATTTCCAGTCAATAAGAATGATGCTATTTAGCATGATGGGGTGATTACTATATTAATCAAATTATTACGATAATATTACATACTGCTAAATTTCTTGTAACCCCCCCCCCCCTTTGGCCAAATCTTATTAGGATGAGTATATTTAGTTTAAACCGCAGGGTTAGGAGCATCTAGCCCTCATCCTTCAACTCCATTGCCCGTTTTCCTCCTTTCGTTTAAACTTCAGATCTGCCAGGATATATTTTGATTTAGGTCCCATTTTGAAATTTTGATAGATGGATTATATAATAATAAATTTGCTAATTATTCTTTTGATGATGTTTTTTCAAAAGATGATAAACTGGTTGTTCTGTCGATCAATACCCCTCATTTATTTAGTATCACACTTCCGATCACGTATTAAACATTTTATTCATCGAGTCATTTCTTCTGTCCTTTCGATTTATTTTTTAAATTTATTCAATTGGCACAGCGTTGCCATCAATTAAATATCATTTTATCAACACTACTATCCCTGTACTTCTGTCAGCTCAGACGGAATCAACATCCACCACGGAATATAAAACACAAATCGCCCACAGAGTCCATACAAAAGATAAGTAGGACCGACATCACAGCAGGAAGATTATCTCTTTAATTTAGTCATTGCTGTGGACACTCATTTTCGACTTCCCGTGTTTACTGAAAATTTTCTCTCCCGAAATATTGGCTTCTTTCCGTCAGAAGAAGCCGCGTAAAACTATAATATAAAAAGAAAGACCAATGTTGTAGGGACATGTTGTCGACTTAAAATGTTTATTAGAGTTTCTCTTTCCGGACAATATTATAATCAAGTCGATAAGAAGAAGCCGTCTAAAACTGTCGTCATATATAACAATAATATCTATGATAAATTATCATGATTTATTTATGACAAACTGAAAAAAAAAAATCAAGATGAAAAATTGAATATTTGGTAGAGGTCCTGATATTCTGTACTTGCACATGATTAACATTTCACCATGTCTCAGGGATCATTTATTAGGGAAAAAGTCGAAAAAATGATCTGTCGTTTGGGTGTAATCTTCGGAATGGAAACAGATTGTGTTAGAAATGTATTTGGATTTCGGGACAGAGAAAAGTTTAGATTAAAAAAAAAAAAAACTAATATTTTACAACTTTAACGTTCAGCATTGTCACATGATCGGGTGAGAAGAGTTGCTTCCTGTCTAGCGAAAGGTTTTGCCATTCTTGAATTGTATCATATGTCAGGTTTTGTACTGAGATAATGAATGAACTTAAAATTTCATGACTTCAAAATTCCAGCACCTCATCTAAATTGTCCACGCTGGATGGGGGAATATTCGCAGTCGCAGATGCACTGATTTCAGAGATATATTTGTATTTTTACCTATCATACGTATTAGCCGTTTAAATCTACACCGCTTTTTGTCATCAAGGGATAATGTATTATAACACCAAACGCTAAGGTATACCGAGCCATGGCAGCTGTAGATAAATTTGTAATAGCATTCCATAACCCTAAGCATAAATAATTTCTAACTTTATATTTTTTTCTTCATTTGAGAAGTTTGTTACGTGATGAACTTATTCTGTGGTAGATAAATCCAGGAATGGAGAAACAAACAGCGGAGAAGATGGAATATACAGAATTTATATTGGGGAATCTATACATGAAATTGACTAATAATGACAATATTCATAATGTGCACATATCCATCTTTACAGATGCTTAAGGCGCCGAATCTCTTGAATAAGGCCTATCATTATTGATAAACTGCTTTGATAGAATATAATAATGAATGTACCCGCTACTGCATGTGCAAACTGCCCCTCTCTCGCCATTCCGTTTCTTATGGGTAAGTATATTACCTAAATCTTCAAATATAGTTACCGTCATGACTACTGATAACTGAATGCAGTTAAACGAAATTGTTACATTAAAAGCAGAAATACTATAATCATACGACATCTAGGCGCTAGAAATTGCTGGGTAATTAAACAAATTTGCCATGACTTTCATAGTTTTTTTTTACTGTAAAGGCGGGCTTCTGAATCCATCTTTGTTGGCATACCCGGAAAAACAATCCCATAAAACATATGCTGAAGTGTTTTATAGCACCTTAAACGGACGCCACTGAATGAAAAGAATAACAATGAAACCTAAGTAATCTTCTTGTTTACCCAACTATTAAATATGATTACTTTATCTTAAAGCAGTTAGCATTGATCATTATACTGATTTGGCGATTGCAGCCAGCCGTTTAGCCACGTCTTATTTCTTTAATGAACAAACAAACTAGAACTTTGCACTACGAGCAACTGTTTACACGGGGTAATTTTTCGTGATACTTATCTTTTTCTATTACCCTTAAGACTGGAAAAACAACCATTAATTAAAAGTCACGATGTGTGATAACGACGACCTGCTGATCATATATAATTACCAGGGTGATAACAAAAGAGGAGTTAATGGTTTGAAAACGATACCGTTTTCGAGTTCTGATAGTTTAACGGAAGTGCAATGAAACGTCCCGTAGGCATATTCTTGCAAGTGTTCTCCCTCTACGCCGAATGTCACAGCAAATAAGTAGAACTGCTTGAAATGAAGGTGTAGTTATTGTTGAAAGTCTAATTCCCCCTCCCCCAAAGGACAAAATAGTTACATAATCTTGATAATCACAAAGAGGTCAACCCAATTAAGATTTGATATGGCAGATAGTGCACATTAACTCTTCACAGAAAGTTGACCTCGAGTAATTAATTGGAAACAAAAAATCAGAGAAAAATATCAGTTACGGTTTTGAGCAAAATCGGATAAGGAATAAGAAAGTTGTTTTTTATAGGTTTGGATCACTAATGGAAGTTTCGAAATCTCCTATTGGCGATTCGGTTGTGATGTGCAATGTCACACATAGAGAACTTTCCTACCGTATTTATTGCGTACTAAAGATTACATTAAAAACTATTTTCATCTTAACGAGAGAAAAGGGGTTTTTCCAAATATGTAACAAATTTTCAACATTTTCTTACCGCAAAACTCTTCTATCAAAAGAATTTAGGAAAACGAAACTTTGTCTAATTTGGGTATAAAACAAAGGATGTGTTCTCCCTGTCAGTGCTGTATGTAATCACACATACATGACCGCTTTGCCAATGATGGAATTTTTAAATCTGTTCTCTGAATTTATTTATTTATTTTTTGCTTCAACCCAAACTAACTATTCATCTTAATTATATCCCCTTTAACTAACTCTAATTGCCGTTCAACAAGTTAGAAATACACCACATGGTGTGCGTGTATGTGTCGTATGGGGAATATTACAGTTTTTTCCACAAGTATAACTCTACAGAAGAATCTTTGGATTTGTTCTAAGGATTCAAAAGCCACTTTCATTAAAAAAAAAATAGTCCCGAATGTCGGTTTCATGATCACAGGTATATTTTCTGTCATATATGCCAAGGTGTTAGGTGTATATAGAGAGTATATTATAGAGTTCTGAAAGAAGGTGTCTATTTAGTGAGAACATTTAATTTTTCTAATTAATTTCGAAGTGGACATTTATCCAGAATAAACTATAATTACCTGAGAAAGGTGAGGGGAATCCATTGCTGCTCATTAAACGATTGATGCTGAGTTGAAAGAAATTGTTCCGGTTATCTTGAAGGCCCTTGCTTTAAGATTGATTTAGACCATCATCATTTAACAAGTGCCCAAAGGCGGAAGTAGAGATGGCGCATTCCTCGATGGCGTCCGTGGCGCCTCTCTCCTGAATTGCATCACGTGATCAACCCTTTCTGACCAATGGCGGAAATGGTTCAACATTCCCATACACATTAAATACTTGAATAATCGCAGATGAATAATGTATGAACGAAAAGTATCCCTTTTTTCAGTTTTTACTACATGTTGATCAATAATTGTGATGAAATGAATATAGAATGCACTGTGCATACCGAATCTTCAATTTTTATTTACCCCATCAATGACAATTCATTATCATCATTGAATTGCCTTTATAACACATTTCTATTTTGGGGGGATATCAATGAAATTAAACCCCGCATTTTCCACTACTGGAGGCAAAATTCACAATTTTCCACCAAAGAATATAAAATCTATTTTGAGCTATATCACGTGCTTCAAAAAGTTCTTTTAGTACCCGCGTATGATTTTCGATCTTAATTTTTCAAATTGTCTTTGATTGAATACCTTTCTGAGTCAGTATTTTTTCACTAGTATTATTGTGCAATAATACAACAAACAAAAGTAACTTACTGGCAATCATCGTTCAGTCACAATATGTAAACAAAAAATTAAAGGAGACCCTCACACAAGAAATTGTTTTCTTTTGGTGATCCACGAGCATTAGCTGGCGTTTTCCATTTCCCTGTTAATTGTACCTCATTTTCGTGTATTCTTATTTCATTGTTATACTCATTTGTGTTCCTGGAAATGAGATTGAAAAAGAAAAATAAAGAAAGAAAGAAAGTATGGAAACGTAGAAGAGGATAAATAAATAAATCGTAACTGGTTGTCCGTTATACTGCTTCTTTTCTCTATTTGTTTGATAATTTTTACAATTCATAATTTCATCATTCCAAGTGCTTTACCAAGCGGCTGTTACTACGCCTCAGCATGAAAAGCGTGCTGAGACACAAGTGGGTACCCGACGGTAGGCCGTGGTTGGCGTAAGAGGCCCCAACAATACTTGTGTGTGTGTCTGTGTGTATGTGTACTTGCCCTTTTCTTTGATTAATAGCGACGTATTTAATTTGTAAGCTTGTTAGGTATTTAGAGCATCGATGACATGTGTGCTTAATCAGCACTTTTCCGCTGAAATAAAGACCTCGTCGAGTAATTGGACGAGAACAAAGACCGTGTATGATCCCAATCATGATGCGCCCCGTACATTTGTTTCATGCTGATTAAAACGAATAGTTTCGAAAACAAGTAAGGATGGTGTCTCTTATACCTTTTTAAAACCAAATCAATTTCTGGATTTACGAGAGAGGGAGAAAAAATATAACTACAGACCCATACGTGGACAAATAGATTAGAATATAATTATACAGAATATTCATTTAAGACAGAAATACAAAATTATTTCAGTTGCACTTAACATCTTTATTTTAAAAAAATGTACCAGTAACTTGGGTTTAATTGTGATTTGTAAATTGACTGTGTCATGATAATATGTCAGCTGGTTAAATGATATCCAACCAAGTGCTCTTCCCTTTAAACATTTCAAGCACCAGAAGTTAATGACGCAAACAAGCGATTGCAATTATACCTGAAAAGAGGATAACATAAAGGTGTGATTCTTCTAATAACACCTTCCTTTCCGAAGACGGAAAAAAAGATCGGTAAACCAAGACGCGAGAGAAAATAGGCGAGGAAGAGAAGGGAAAAACCTTAACTAAATGAATTGTCGACTTGGTAAAATACTCATCGATTTTGTTAAATTATGTCCTGCAGCTACGGCTGGCGTTGTATTTAATGGAATCGCGGAGCGTGAAAATAGTCTTTCATTGTTCGCAGCTCTGTTTGCTCCCTTGAGGATACCTTAGAGGGTTTTCTGCGGTGACAGTGATAGAGAGAGGCGAGCGGCTCTCTCGTTAGCCAGCTTTAGGAGTGAGATGGGATGCAATTTTCACTAGCGACCGCCCCTGACTGATGATGCTTATACTCTTTAAA
This sequence comes from Heliocidaris tuberculata, assembly GCA_025618425.1. Classification (NCBI taxonomy): domain Eukaryota; kingdom Metazoa; phylum Echinodermata; class Echinoidea; order Camarodonta; family Echinometridae; genus Heliocidaris; species Heliocidaris tuberculata. The sequence goes on from CM046847.1 coordinate 23,476,468, forward strand.
CTTTGTTTATCACTGCTTCCTTATCCAATCTTCAATTTGCTATTTTTTTCTTTCCATAAAATTTATACTTTTGAACAGTAGACAAATTGAAAAAGAAAATCCGATTAGAGTTGATAGTGCCTGGTGATTAAAGCGGGTTGCTAAGATATTTCGAACTGAAATGTAGGATTTACAGGCCTGTTAACTATTAGACCGCCAATGACGACTGAGATGTGGAGTATAGTGTTTGTGTGTGTGTGTGTGTGTGTGATATTTTAAACATAAGAACATCTGTAAAGAAAACTAAAACGTAATATGTATCCACAACTCCTGAACTCCTTAAAAAAAAAAAAGAAATGGAATATAATAAATACGGAGCTCATTGATACGGAAAAGGGTAAAATAATTAAAATTGTCGTAGCACATACAATAGCAAATACATATAAAAATAAAGATCTAGAAGAGGTACTGAATTTACTGCATAATGGTTTGTCGAATTAAAGTAAAAATATCCGTCCATCCACTAGAATAAATATATATGGTAGTTAATAATTCTCTCTAGATACAATGAGATCGGGGACGCGTAAGCTTCGAGATGTTCATCCAGGCACAGTATTTCTTAGGGGGAGATAGGAAGTGGCTCTATACAAAAAATTATTGACTAAACCTTCCGCTCCTCCGATGATATCCAATGTTCTTTGACATCATCCTGAGCTGGTTTAATGAAGGATCGTGAGTGGAGAACAGGTGAGAAGGCGATACGAATGCGGATAATACACACAATCGAAAATTAGACAAGATTGATTGACATGAGGATCAAAGACAAATAGCTCTTAAATTCAATCAAGAACCCGACCCGCCTTCCAATTTGTAGCTCTGTTAATGCTATCCGGGAGCTGCATGATGGAGAACGAAATCAAGCCCGATCGTTTCCCGTGCCTTGACGCAATCGCAACCGTTCGAGACGTGCCTATCTATATCATACCCCCGCGCAAGTCAGTGAGGGTGACGAGAAAGGCGATATGTGGGGGGCGGGGGGGGGGGGGGGGGTGTGGAAGTGAAGAACGGAGATGAAGAAAGAAACAGCCGTACGTTTAGCTCTAAAAGACTTCATCATTAAAAGGGATTTAGCTATAGAGGTGCGCACCTCTCTTCTCCTGTCTCTCTTCCCCTTCACTATTCACCTTCTCTCCATCTCTCTATCTTTCTCACTTTCTCGATCGCTCTCCCCTCTCTTTCTATCTCCGTCTCTCTCTCTCTCTCTCTCTCTCTCTCTCTCTCTACTCTCTCTCTCTCTACTCACTCATCATGTGTCTACAAAAGACCACATCATTAAAAGGGATCTATCCTTATAGACACGAGTAATTCTCTAGTCACATGGCTCTTCCCATCTCCTTATCCATCCCTTTTCATCTTTTCTCTTTCTCCCTCTCTATATCTACCTGCCTGTCTGTCTGCCCGCCTCTCTCTCAATCATCATCATCTGTCTACAAGGAAGAAAACCTAGGACAGAGAAGGTCTGAGAAGCAGAAAGAGGAGATAGCGTGGGGGAAAAAACAACTCTCGTGTCGCGTGCGAGAAAATAAAAATGCACTTTCGCAAATTAACATGATTAAATTGTCCGCGGGATTACCGAGGTGTCCAATGATGAATTAAATGATATTGTCCGCCTGTTGTTTTAACTCGACTTCATTCATTGTCAGAATGTGATATGACAACGCAGGGGCAGGTGGTCGCAGTGAGAAGGCATCCTCTCCCATCATCCGTCCTCTCTATTTAGTCTTTTCACTCCCCTCTTCGCTAGATTCATGAGAGCAGGAAATGAAATCGTCAATGCAATCTTCATTATATTTTTTATAATATGACTTACGACTGGATAGGAAGTTCCCGACCGAATGTCGTAGAAGAAAATGTAAAAGAAGGACTTTGTTAAGTTTGGGAGTGGATAGGCTGTTAAGAAGCACCGATGTTAATTCATCTTCAAGTGATTTTATTGTTTTGAAGTTTGATGAATGGATACTTCTCATTGTTAATCAATATTCAAGGCATCTGGAAAAGTGTTCGCATAGCGGTTTATATTCTATATGAAATAACTGTCTGAAATATTCATTACGAAACCTATTACAACCAATGCATATTTTCACATCCTATGATATAATAAAACATCACTCTATTAGCCCTGTCAAGATTTCACGTGTCCTGTCCATGTTATTTCAGAAATCTTGCGCAGTGAAAGTCAATGGCCATAAAACCGGACTTGTCTATTTCAAGGCAGTCGACTTTACCTTGAAATTAAGCATATTAACATGCTCGAAAATGCTGCTAGATGCATTTCATATCTGATGATATTTTTAAAAAGGCAGAAATAAGAAACTACATTCATATTCATAAGGCACAAATGGGTATTAATAAGTATGCATTATATAACTGTGCTAAGAAAGGCGCCCTTCATATCATTAACACTGCTTTAATTTGGCGCCGTTTCAACTGGTTATCTTTGTTAATGGCGCCATTTTAAGATGCTTTGATGACCGCTGGTCACGGTGACATAAAATTCGTCATGTAAGAATAGGATAGTGTCGAAATACAAAGTAGAGTCTTATTCATTTTTAAAAAAAATCTTTGAACTATGTTGTCATGGATCAAAGCAATGAGTTTTTAATTATTATGCATACGTGTTTTTATGCGCGGATGATTTATAGGAAGGGTATACTGGAGAAGCGCGGAAATAAAATAATCAATAACCAGTTTTGAGAAATGTAAACTGGTGCTATTTGTATATGTTGATTTTGATGATGTCTTGTAAGACACCGTGGGATGCGATAGCTTCCTCATTTAATAACCTCTTTTCGAATCATCCATCATTTAGGATACGTGTGCCAAGTGAGATCAGCAATGAAACGAGATTTACTTTAATATCAACCCTATTTCTACGAAAGTCTGATTGATTAGGGACGACGTGAATTTGTTAACTCTGTTTTTTTTTTCCATTTATGTAAATTCATTTTGTCAAATTCATTTGATAAATTCTGCATTGTATATACATTATAGTACACCAGTATGTCCTATTTAAAGCCAAATTTCCTGTCGTCTTTCATCGTTATTCGGCTTGTCTTTATCAGCGGAGTCAGTCGCATCTTAGATCATTGCACCCCGTCTCATATCTGCAGACTAGTTTTCCCATTGTTTGGCATGTTTAGAAAAGATGAAAAACGTTTATTGAGAGAAGTAAAAGCGATGGCACATTTATCTCCTCCGTCCAATCTCCCTCATAACTTTTATTGCATACCTATTGTAATTGATTTGATAAACGAGGGGTGGATTTGATCTGCTTAACTCAATTACGGTGGCGCGGAAATGTCACTCCTTTTGTTTATAAATCATCAAATTGGATTGGATGGATAGTTGGAAGATTAATATGGCATCACTTCGTCTTGATCAAGTCTCCTCCTGTAACACGGCTCTCATCCTGGCTCCTGAAATTCGATCATTGTGTTAATCAAAGTGATTGTCCATTTGTATCCCAATGTGTCTCCTAACCCTTTTGACAGACTGAGTATTTTGAAGAAACTCCTATTTAGACCCTATGATATAATGCCTTGTGAATATCACATATCAATATTCTAGCAAGCAAGGTCTGGTAACTCCTTGATAAAACGTACCGAATCTATAGAGATAAGAAAGTCTCAGCAAGTGTCCGTTTAGAATTGAACTCATGGTAGTTTTAGGCCTACCTAAAAGTGAAAGTACTATATGCGAATAATCTTAAATTATAATACTGTTATTTTTGGGAGAAGATTGTTAATGAAAGAAAGAATAATGAAAATATTTAGAAAACAATATCAAAAAGTCCAATACCTGTCACATATATAATATATATATATATATATATATATGTATGTGTGTGTGTGTGGGGGGGGGGTGCGTGTGGGTGTGTCTATATATTACATGTACCTAACTCTCTGGATTGTACTATCCCAACATTTCGCTGTAAAATTATCTTACGAATCATAAAGACACATGCAAAGCAAATAGATGTGCTAGAATTTGAAACAGAGCTAAAGGAAAATATAGCTTTTCCTCCCAAAACAACACAGACCTTTATAAGAATTACTTTGTAAGAATTACAATGTTTTCAGTATTGTCTTGTAATACCTTATGCATGTTATTACACCATGAACCACGTATACAATGCAGAATGACTTCAATGCATGAAACACTAACCATAAAATACCGTTGTCAACTCGTATGAAAAATTGCTCAGAGCTCATGAACAAATTTTCCAGAGACATATTTCAAAGTATGTTTTGTTTTGCTTATCCATTCACTTAAATCGATCGTTCTTTCCTTGAGTCTTCTTCTTATAGAATACCTTTCGACCTTTCTCCACCATTCCCTATCAATGTTATTGTCGGAGCTCCTCCAATTTTAGGAGACGTCCTACTTTTCCTCCTTGCAACGCCAATCATTATTATCAATAAACGGAGCGCTCCGGCTAATTAAGGCAATAGATTGGGCGGCTATATCGGATGTCATCAACCATCGAAACACCCGTTAAACATGGAGTAAATCCAACGGTGAAGACGGAAACCGGCTTGATTAATGGGCGGGATTGCGTTTCTACGGCTAACAAAAAGCCAATAATCTCATTATACGGCGAATGAGATGCTCTTTCTGGTTGAGCAATGGCTTATCGTAGGAATGGTAGGATCTGTCCCCGCGCGAAGTCTAAATCCCTCTCCCTGATAATATTTTGGCGACGGATATGTTTTCAATGCGTCACACTGGGTCCGGGCCGAAGGTGTACAAATACGCCATTTGGGAGGATGTACGCACTTTATAGCAATGTATTCAAAGAGGTCTGTTTTCATGACTTTTCATGATGTATTCTTTTGCACGTTCAAATCAAGAAAAACAAATAAAGCAAATGAAGGTTTTAATAGAACCTTCATTTGTTTCCTGAAATAATTGATGTATTCTTTGATGATCTCTCATCACCAATGTTTGCAAGGCTGATATGGAAATCATGGCTCTCTGTTCATAGAATTCATTTACTGCAGGTCTTGACTTTCTATGCCCGAGAGATAAGTGTTATTCCGTGAAGATATCAACAATACCCAACAATAAAGTTCATTGATGAAAGTAGTTTTGTGGGTCAAACGTCTGGAAGTCAACTTCCTTCATGTGTTTACAAATTGAACGAAATAAGATCTGCGTTTGCGTCTGAAATAATATTCTAAACAAATTGTCCCCATTTGCGTTCATAAAACCAGTTTTTCCATATTTTTAATGAAGGCCACAATTGATCACTTGATGATATATGTAAGGTTCGTAACTGACGATGAAAACAGCTAAGGAAAAAAGATTCGCTTCCACACAATTTGGAAATGGTTTATCATGTGTTCTCAATTCTACTGTGAAAATAAAAGGGTTAAATAACATGAAATAATAGTACATGGCGACATTCGTAAGTTTTGATCTAACTCTGTTATAAAAAATTATTAATTACACTCAGCAAAAAAAAAAGTGGACACTATTTATTGTTAAAATTATAAAAATAAATATTCAATCTAAACTTATCATTCATATATCAAAATAAACATAAATTAATAAATTAATTAATGATATGCAATTGGAATCATACCATTTACACATGAATGAGCATAGCCATTTATCAATAAATGAAAAATTGCAAAATGGGGCCTCTGGCCATTCAAACGTTGATGAGCATTTCCATCTTGTAGAGTCAAATTAAAACAATTTTAAAAAAAATCACAAGAAACACTTGAATTTCAAAACCATGCAGTTCTGAGACTTCAGTTGACATCCAGAGCTCAATCCTCCTTGTTGTTTCTCATTCTTTGTTTTCATGTTGAACAAGAATGTCTTTTAGATGTACATGTTCAATAAAATTTGAATGGCTACTTGCTCTATTTTTGCATTTTTATTAATGAGACATTCTAATGATTAAATCAATGTGAAAGTTTAAAACTTTATCTTGAATTATGTTGGTAGTGTATTAATCCGCTGATTTTTACGTGTTTTGGGCGGTTTGATCGAATGTTACCTTTGTATTTTTATGTTTGAATTGTACTGGAAATAAATCTTATCTATTAATTTGATATAAATGTTTTATTACATTTTATTGACAGTTAATATGCAAATTTTGAACAACTAAGAGTGTCCTCTTTCTTTATTCGCTGAGTGTATTAAACCAAAAAATATCCCCCCAAACCCCAAAACAAAACAAAACCAAACCCAAAAAACAAACAAACACTAAAAAACAATGGACATACCCATGAACGACCATTATCGACACGGGACAGACGTCTCTTGCTCAAATATCAACGTTTCAGTCTCTAAATTTTGCGAGTGAACAACGCGAGCGAGCAAAACAATATTACATTGACTGCTGCTGCTCTAACAGTCTAAAATTATTAAATGTTATTTCGTCACCACAACATCCTAAATAATATATGAAAACTACAAATAGTCCATTTCACTTTCCAAATAGGAGGTGACGGTTTCCCCCAGTACTGTAAACTTCGTAATTCTTAGTGGGGGGGGGGGGGGGGGGGCTGCACCTCTCAGCTCTCTGTCTCGCACGCCTACGCAACCAACTGACAGAATGATACTGCCACCAAACGTGAAAAAGATAAACCCCACCAATATAGGGCAATCGTTCTACTTACGTTCTACTTAACTGTTTATGTACCAGCAAGCTATTTATCTGTGATACGTTCAGCCACTAACCGAGCACTTCCGTCATTTATTCAACATGCATTTCCTTATTATTTTTCAGCACTTTTAGAAAATGCTTTGAAAACATAAAGAAAGATATATGGATGTGTTCCAGGCATCTGGTTTGACATCGCCCACTTATCATGCTTATTATTGAGAGGAACACTTCCTGTTCAGCATGTGTATAAAACAACCCTCAATATTGAGGACATGCTTTCATATTTCTAAAAGGGGGACCGAAAACCTACAACTTCTTCCGAATTAGAGTTATCACAAGAGTCAGAAATATGACATTTAATAACAAAATTGGTAAAGAAGGAGAGCTATCAAGACAATAATATTTCACTTAACCTATTCTGGAACGAAAATATGTTTACTAGAGGTAATATCCTAAAAGGGAAACAAAAATATGGTATTTCTGTCAGCTCAGTCATGACGGCAGATGACCTTTAACCCTCTGATGTAGTTTCAATGTAATTACGCCTAGGAACCAGTGTACCCAAAGCTGTCTACGAACAACAACCTTTCAAAAATACTTATTAATCATTTTCCCTGTCACAATGGAATATCAGGAAAAAAAGAGGAGTAAATAACACACAAATTGAATATTTCTGGGATCGTTTGAAAAATATAAAACCGTTCATCAGAGAAAACGTTAAAATATTGTATTTTGTTTTTGTTAAAAAAAAAGGGGAAGGGGGCACAAATGTTCCCATTTCTCTGATTATCTGCTTGAGTAGCCCCCTCGCCAGACCTACGATTATAAAAAAGCTGGATATGCCAAAAAAGACATGAAAAGGATTTAATGATTTCATGTGGACTTTAAGGAGAAATTCAACCTAGCCAGATCTTGGGAGCCAACATCAATTTTTGTTTTACTTTATCAAGATTTGCTTTCAAAAGAAATCAGCATTACAGCTGTGATTTATTCCGACCTGATTTAAAACTCCCTTATTCTATTTTTCTCGAATGGTTTTCCTGGTAATAATGTATAAATCATTTGCATACGTCTGAAGCCCTGCTATAAGCATTAGGAATGGAAGTAGAAACTCTGGGACTTTTTTTCTTTTTCAAATCATGATGTACGATATACCGTTTAGAGGTAAGCAATTTTGGGGCATTGAGGCAATATAGGTAACCTATATACACATTGACTTTGGCCCACCCAAATTGAGAAGCATTTTGTGGTAAATACCATTCTGCGCTTGGGGGTGTTACAGGATAGAGGTCTTGGCAAGTTCACCCTGCTAGAGGGGGTCATTATGACTATTAAACTATTATCATTTGTTTTGGAATGGGAAAGCCAAATAGTCTACTTATTCGGACCAAGTTAAGATCATGAAAGGAAACAATATCCCATCGGCAGCTATCGCTAAGTGAAAAGGTAATCTTCCAATAAAAGATGTTATACAGTGGCGTTTTGAGACACCCCACCCCGATGAAAATGTGTTTATACAATACGCGTGAAGGAATAGCAAACTCTTTACAACAAATAGGCACTTCGCATGTGAGATACAATACAAAGAAATGGCGCCCAAATCCATAATTCGAAGGAGGAAAGGTACCACTATTTATGTTCAACTATTTTCACCAGTGCACTATTTCCAGCGCATAAATGATTACCTCCTCTTGTTTCTGAACAGCGAAACCCCGTGAATTAATAAAAATATTAAATAATCTACATTTCATTTGTAGTTCCTTTATGCAATTGGATTTGGTGCCTTACTGTATCTATTGTGATGCTCTCCTATATCCTTTATAACATAAATCTTTATTGTTTTAAATCATTGACATAGCAGATACAACGTAGCTATGCTCGCCTGGGGCTTGCAGACGTCATCTGCCTTGTCTGTGTAAGAACGGCGGTGAAAGAGAGTCGTTCTTTCAACTTTTTCTCAGCATAATATAGATGGAAAAGTTATGAGGATGGAATTTGGACTAAATGAATCTCAATCGCATCATGGGTACTTGGTTCAGGGCTGGGTCATGCCATTGCGTATCGTCAAAGAAAACTGATGGTAAAAACACTCCTTCCAGCAACTCACGTGAAGCGTAGAATGATACCAGAAAACGTGCCCGGTTAACTTGCGTGGTATTTTGGACACTGTCTCATGCGGAAAAAAATTTAACCTTCATCTGGGGTAATAAACACATCTTTCTTTACCCTCCCACCAAAACTATTAATATCGATTGTCGTAGATAGTAAAGCGTTTTGATGATGTGACGTTTGGAAAAGGACTTGATGGTCATCGGCGTCAGCTGCTTCAACGTTTACTGGAAACGCCAGGTCACGTGAGCAAAGTCAAAATAGATACATTATGAAAATGGAGCTGTCAAACAATGTAAAAAATGAAGAAAATGAAAAAATTGGAAAGGAAATAAAAGGGGTGTCTAAGAATGAAGATGTAAGAAGGATAATATAAAAAATGTGAAATGAAAGGTGAAATAGGAAAAAAAATGAACACACACACGCCCAACCCACACGCACGCTTACAAAAGCATTTATCTAAAAAGAAGGTATTTTTGGTATCCCTTCGTCTATTTGTCTCTACGTCTCTAAGCTTTGTTTGTTGATTGTATGCACTATTATGCCAAGCTAAGGTTAGTAATTAAAAGAAATTAAATATACTTACTTCCCTTTACCTCAGTATAGATCTGCAGAGTTCGGCAGAGGCGGTCACACCATCTTCCCGGAATGATATAACTTAATAAAAATAATGATAGTATATATATCAAGAAATTAAGGCTCCTCCTTAAGAAGATAAAATGTTTGGGTCTTAATGGATTAATTTTTTTTTTTAAATAAAAGTGAATAGATAATTAATGAGAAGCTGACGGTTAGTTCTATCAACAACCTAGTCCAAAGCAGATTGTCAAAATGCATCAAGTTTGGTTTTTATCAAAGTGAATGAAAAAATAAATCAAATGGTAATTTAGTATAATTTAAGAATACAGTATGATTAACAAAAATACTTTCATGACGTATCCCATGCAGTATTAAAACATTTAAAAAGATATTTAATTTAAATGACATTATTACATTTGCTGTGATGAATTATGTTTCTTTGATTACATGTTTACACCCAATATTCAGATGATGTTCCCTGAGGCGCGTCTCTAGAATCTTTCGATAATATCGTTCTCGCTCTGGGGTATCGAATCTGGATTCTCAATCATATGGCGGCCCCCTTTGAGTGTAATTTACTTCCATTTCTCAAACCCTCCATCAGTGTCATGTCAGCTTTTCAAAGACAGGTTTCTTTTTCTCGAAAATAAAAACAGATCAATTTGCAATATAACTTAATTCTCATCAAGTGAATTACTGACGAATTGGTCTTGGGATGGCGAAGAATCACGGGCAGTGTTCGGGCGTGCTTGGTATCAGGGGCTGAGCCCTCGCCGACTGCTCCACCAACCGGTAACATCATCATGCCCTAAGCTGTATGTTGTCCATTGATCATCCGTATTTTCACCAAATGACGTATTACACTTCTTTCGATAACGTATTTTTAAATGTTACTAAAGAATAATGAGGTTATTATTCGCTTTCGTATATTGGTTCTTGTATGAGACCGAGTAGACAGCACTCATCATTAATGTAGAAAAATATGAATAATGTTAGCACTGACAATGCATGGAGTCATGATTTTGGTATGATGCGTCACGAAATTGTAATAATTTTGAATTCACAAAGAGAAGGCCATGATTCGAAACAAAATGATCTTCCACTCCTTTAACCCTTAAAAAGGAATTACACAAGCTTATGAAAATTATAAGCATCATCAACATTAACGTTCTTATCATCGTCATCATTATCGTCATCATCGTCATCATTATCAGTTGCGTATCCAGAAATTGAAAAGGTGCGGGGGGGGGGGGGTGGTTTTAGGCAGCCCACACAATGTTCACCTATAGCAAGCTCCATTAATTTATTATCTTACTCGGCCTTTCTTCAGATAGGGGAGGGGACTACGTCAGCTTCACCGTATACAGGATACACCCATCATCATCATCATCATCATCATTGTTGTGGTCTTCACCATCTCTACCACCAATATTAGACGTACTGTACATTTAATCATTATCATTCATGTTTACCCCTTTAGAAGCTACCGGAAAGACGCCCATTACGAAGAAATCTTCCTCGTACTGCATAGCTTGAAAGGTTGATCCTTCAGTCAAGTCGAAGCGCAGAAGCAACTGGTATCGTCAAATGCCAGACTCTTTACCTTTCAACTTTCGCCCCTGTCTGCCCGCGTCTCCTTTGATATGTAGCCGCCATGATCCATCCTCATTTATAAGTCGATTCGTGTAACATCTGTTGTAAAAGGGCGGAGTGAGGCACGTTGACAAGAGGAATTACGAGGGATGGGGTTTTTGAAGTAGTAGCTTTGTTATGTTCAAGTGTGCCTTTCAATGATGTCAAGTAAAATACTTGATTGTAATTAGCGGAGATGGTTTCCTCGGTTACAATAAATCAGATTATTATGGTATTAAATGGTATTAAAATGTAGTGCCAAATACACACACACACACACACACACACACGCACCCACATACAACATACACCCACACCCACACAAGCACGCATAATGTGTATTTGTATACACAGGGGTGTCAAAAGATAGATTATACCCATGGATAGGTCTGCTTCTGGGGCAATAGTCCCATTGCCTCTAGATGGTGCTCCTTTCGTGGGTGTGTTACTGTGTTGATTGTGTCATCAAATCGATGAGTTGTTTTGCGATCTGTGTCACTGCCAATCAAGTGAACTCATTTATCTAAATCTAATCAACACGTCCAGGCCTTTGGGTACTGAAGATAGAAAGGGGGTGAAATGGAATACCGATTAAGGTGTTGCTCCTGTTTAAATTCAGCGATGACAGTTGGACAAATACATACCAAGCTAAACTGTATTGGAAGAGCTTGCTAAGGAGGAGGAATAGAGCTGCGAGGGGCAAGAAGAGATCTTGAAAATGGCGCTCTACCGAACAAAGACTGTACTATACAAGTATAGTTATTTCATTCCTGTTTTTGTAGTCCTTACCAAGCATTTCTTGTAATATTTTACCTGATCTGTATTTATGCATATCACCCCTTTGGAATGATCAAGTACATCGCACACTTCCAGATTCTAGAACACAGAACATACACAGTGGTGAAAGGTGTGATTATAGTACCAATGTACGTTGAAAGGTTTGATCCCTTCTAAGTAGTTTGCTCAATCTTTATGTGACAATTTTGAAAATTTTATAGTAATAGTATCATCTCTAATCCCTTGTCATTTTTTGAATTTTAGATAATTTACCTTTTGTTTCTTTACATTAGTTCTCCCGTCTATGTTCTCCTCTTTCTTGTTCCCCTTTTATTTTATATTTGTTTTTCTGTCCTTTTTTGTTGTTGCTATTCTCACGATCCATGTACACCATATTACTTGTTTACTTTCTTGTCTTTAAAAATCCTTCCACTTTATTTACATCTCGTATTTTAAAATATCGCCTTTTTTTTTTTTTTTTTTTTTTTTTTGTCTTCCTTCTTCCAGTGTCATCTTCGTCTCAAAGCTCTCATTGCCCAAGGGAGACTGCTACGGACAAGGACGGGAAGAAGAAGCACACACGTCCAACATTCTCGGGGCAGCAAATTTTCGCTCTCGAAAAGACCTTTGAGCAGACCAAATACCTGGCTGGACCAGAGAGAGCGCGACTGGCCTACGCGCTCGGCATGTCTGAGAGCCAAGTCAAGGTGTGTGTACTGTAGTGGTGTGGGCGAGGGTGTGAGCGAGTGTGTATGTACGTGTTTGTGATGGCACGTTTTATAGAGTGTACCATTCTGATCTGATTATTCACGTCTGGGCACCGACCTTCATCAGGAAGATGTGACTCAGTTTCGAGCAGGGGTCATTCCCAGCAGAGTCGGTTTGTAGGCGAAGTCAGAGAGCTGACCGCTAGACTAACTCACAATTCACATCTCCCGGTATGATGTGCGGTGCATGGTTGTCGAAATCCACAGGATCAGATAATGCAATTCAAAATAACGGATGTGCAGAGAGGTACATCAGGGAAATGTAATCTTAGTTACATTTCCCTGTCTACACGTAGTATTATCATAACACCCAATTAAGTACTTTTAGTTATAGAAACATAAATCCTAAATCTGTGTTGCTAATTTTTGAGAGAATTGTAATAGAACCTATAACTTTGCTCCGTATTACTTTTCACTCAAATCTACTGCGAAATGCTCTTGATTATTCGAATTTCACTCAGTATCGACATTTTTTTGGTTTGGATCTGCCCTGAGAAGTAATTCATACCAATTATTTTAATCCCCGTGCCCTATTTTATAATGAGTCCTTCTGTGTTTTATTTTGGTATTTCACAACATGATTAATAGTTAGAGTACCTATTTGGTGAAACAAATTGATCCACTTCACCGTTCCCTACGTTACAAATTAACGCGAAGAGCCATTAATCTCGTCTGGTCTGCCGACGAATGATGTAGATTGTGAACAAAACTTTACATTTTGTGAGGTAGAAAATGATGAAGGTAGATTTCTGTGCGATAGTATCTTAGCTAAAAAAAATTACGACTATTAGTAATGTTTCTATCGTGAAGCTTGCCATTTTCGTCGTTATGTTCCCGACGCCATCTGCCATAATCTCAGAAGTACATGTACAACGTCCACGCATCCAGCACACATTCAAACACACACAAATACACGCAAAAAATGGCGCCACGTTCACGATTTTCTCTATCTGTAATTCCTCTTCCTTTTTTTTTTTTTTTTTTTTACATTGCTTTGATAAAAACACCCTTATATTGCTGCTAAGCCCGTTTCAGCAGGCAAAGAATAATTAAGAAAACATTAGTTATTTTCCCCGGATAGTAATGGCCCCTTCTGACAACCATCAATGTATATGAATTCGTATAAAAACAGCATTTAGTCATCCGTACTCGCCGTTTCTATGCGCAGCTCTTGGCTTTAATCACCGCTATTTGAATTAAACGGGGGCATTACAGAAAATTGTGTTCGCGCTGCCCAAGAAAACGCCTCCATCTAGTTCAATTCTCCTATGGTCTATTCCATTCGGACGTTTGTATGAAAATGATGCCTCTGGTTCTGCGTTTCTCGTGAATACAAGATGTCCTACGGGTACTTCACTTCGCTACATGATCGACTGAACTATTTCCATTTAAATGACAGAACGGCATTACGTTTCACCGACCAAATTTCGCATTTATCGAATTTTATGAATTTTTATTCCACTCTTGATTACCCCTAAGTATGCATATGACGGTTGTTAGAGAAGAAGAAAGAACAGATAAATCATTATTTGGAACTGCCAGAGACGAATGCCTATGATTGATCAATCATCCAGTCACTCCATTTCTATAACTTGTCGTTCTGCTGTTGAATGGGGTTGTTATCATATTCAGGTCTTTTCGAAACTTATTTCTAACCCCCCCCCCCCAAAAAAAAAAAAAAAAAAAAAAAAAAAAGAAATAGTAAAAGAAAAAAGAAAAAAGAAAAAGAGAAGAATGTTTCTTTGTTGGTTTACTGAAAAACACGTTTTCTCTTCCGTTGGTATTGAAGCACTTCATATTTGTCAAATAATTTCATATCTTTATTTAAACATGTCAATATTTTGCAAGTCTGTAATTGGAAGTTTACCTGTCATTATGTTTGAGGGACACTACAATAACGTCAATGCAAAACAAGAAAGCTTTTACATTTAGAGAAAGCAACATAAAACTAATTTTTCGTCGTGTCTGATGTTTTGACATTTTCTTCAATGCCCTTGGTTACATGTTTTAAATAACTAACGAGAAAATTGATAAAAACAACAGCAAGTCGAGACAAACTTGATTATTCGTTTGAGGAGAGTAAAAGATGAGACAGTGACAGAGATGGAGAGGGAGAAAAAAATAAAATAAAGAGAGATAGAGAGAGAGAGGGGGGGGGGGATAGAGAGAAAGAAATGGTGCTGTATGACTGGTTCCAATTACCATAGATAGCATCACCATCATTACGTTGGTCTTCCATCTTCACGGAGAGTAGGAACCTCAGATGATTTTCAAGATGGTTAGATCTCTTAAAGTGGGTTGATCGATGACGGTGTATCGTATAAGGGACAGGGAGAACTTCAATGAAAGTTTGATCTAGGCCCCGTTTCATAAAACTTGTTATCAATAACAAGTTAAAATAATTGTTATAAGCTACTGAAATCCTTGAATCTGATTTGCTGAGAGCGACTTTGTCATAGAAACGAGGCAGTTGTTATTGATAACAAGTTTTATGAAACGGGACCCTGGTTCTTCTTCGACCAAATAACAAATTTGGACACGATGATAATTTTGATAAATAAAGTTTAGAATATGGAAAATTGACCTCAACCTAACATGAACTAGTGAAAACATATTCGTGTTTGTGGAGAATAAAGTTTCACCACATTTAAGGATTTAGAGTCTGAACCTTTTAAATAAGATATTATTTTGAGCAGTGTGTGTGTGTACTGATTTAATCATATGACTTGTTCTATTGTATTACCATTTTTTTCAAAAGTGATTATCATTTCTATTGAGTCTGTTACCTCATAACTCTTATAAAAAACAAAACAACAGCAACAACATGCAAGACACTCAACCCTTGTGCATGTGATTGATAAGTTTAAGCAGACTATTATGTTTGGAGGAAAATCTTTCAAATTTGGTATTATGTCCTACGCAATAAATCTGGAAGTATAATGCATGTCAAAATGAAGGTTTTACTAGGTTGGCATAACAATGGGGCCATGGTTTGCACAAAGGGGAACTCACCCTTTGATGTTCAAACATCAACCTACCTAGATAATGAGAATAAATTAAATTTCCCTTTATTCGTATTACCACTGAAGTATCTCTTAGTTTTTCCCGATTTGTTTGCATTCACTTTCTCCCTAGATTGTCCTCTACTGAATTCTCTAAAAGCACATCTCTTTCTCTAACTCTTAATCCACAGCTTTTCTTTCTTGTCGACAAAACCTTGCGACATTATATTGAGGAAATCATTTGACCACTCCTGAGCCTACAAAAACACGGCGGTGGATTTCGCTGCTCTCTGTAGAGTTAATCGGCTTTGATGTGGGGCAGGCTACGATGGGATAGAGTCAGATATGCGAAAGTGTAGATAGACATGATAGATGCGCCAAGTACACCATATGAAAATTAGGGAAATACTTTGAGGCCTTGATATATCGGAATCGTTGTGAACTTGAGAATGACTTCTGTAAAGGGCTTTAATAGTACACATTGTTCGAAAAAAGTGGCGCCATCGTCTGATAGTGCGAAGACCTTTCGCTTTATTAGAAGGCTCTCCGTATTACACCGTCAACTGAATTCTGTCAGAATGGGTTATGACTCGCAGGATTCAGCAGGAAACAGAAATAAATTCAACTTATACCCGATCAAATGACTTGATCGTATTCTTACTGATTCTTTCGCCACACTTCACCTCTTCCTATTTGAATCAAAGGAGTTATTTCAAAAAAGAATTTACAGTTTTACGAGAGCACTTGTTTGCGAAGTCTGTGTTCGCTTTCAGGGAGCTGCACCGTTTCAGTCAATAATAGTGTGTTAATTAGACGGGTTTCACGATATTTCGTATTTTGATGACCTTAATCGAGAGTTCTGGGTTGGGAATGGCAACCGCTTTGCAGTACCAGCAGAGTATGTATGGTTTCCTTAAAGCACATATTTGCTAAGTGTGCACGTCAGTTAACTGCGTCATTTCAATAAATAATCGTGTGTTCATTGGACCAAATTAGGTAACATAGTCTTGTCCATTTTTACATTGAAGATTTTGTTCTGATGAAGTTTACAGAAAGGGCCACAAAGAATTAGACCGCGTTGGGAATGTCTACCATTATCAAGCAGATGATTAAACTCAATTTTATCTATTGTGAAGCGGACGGCAACTTCACAGTCAATGCTTCTAAAACAATATCCAAACACATTATTTTGGACTCGGTTTAAGCTTAACTCGTTTCAGTCCTAATAGCCGATCAACAATACCTTCATGTGAAGTGAAAAATACGGAATCCATTCCCTCCAATCGCCACACCTGCTTTCCACAGTAACCTAATATAGCTTGCATTACCTCTACAAGAAACAGAGGGTGACGAAATAGTTTTGAAAACCTTACAGCCGTTCATTCGTTTCAAATAATAATCTCTACACCCCACATTTCTCCCCTCATCCATTTTTATTTCGAGTGTTTTGCACACCCCTTCCCCAGTCCCCAATTGCTATTGCATTATTTGATTGTCTACAACATCTGATAACAATATTGGTAGTGGTGTTAGGGCGATACCTCTTCCGTGTATGCCCTTCGTTATTATACGCGTGTGTTTTCGCGCGGCAAACTTGAAAGGGGCCAGGTACCGCAGACCATCATTAAAGGTATTCGACAGAGATCGACATCAGTAGGAATGTCCCATTCTCTTCTTGACTTTCACCTCTATACAGCCGGTGTGCAGGCCTTCCCAATCCCCTACCTCCCTGTCGAAGTGCGTCTGGCTTAGATTGCAAGATAATCTTAGGAGGGATTGGGATGGGGCTTAGGTACCAATAGAGTCGTTGTTTAGAGTGTAAAGCCGCTCCTTCGAATGTCGTAACCCTGTTGAGGGCGACCTCGGTAAGGTCAGTGGATGTCGACTTGTTAGCGTACCCGCACAGGTCTTCCCGATCCACCTTGTTGATCGTTCCTTGTCGAGCAGTTGACGAGGTGAACTCTTTGCCTACTTAACGACGCTTGGATCACTTCCTCATTTTTGATAACTGTTTCGGCTCACATTTCAAGCAAACTCTTAGCTTTCTCGATCTTTCTAAAGTGAGGATATAAGAAAAAGATCCCTCATGGTTGATGATGTTTTCAACTGAGCATCTAATCCGCTTATGTTTTTCTCTTCGTGGAGGTATTTAGGGAGTGATGTGTGATGCTAGGAAAAAAAAAGTCATCCAACTTTGCCCGCAGCGTAGCTTTGGCCCCATTCTATGTACCATTATTGTGGCTGGTGGTGCGGTACATGATGCGTGCGACGCTACGTGCAAAGCAATGCAAACAAAGCGCTTCGGCAACATGATTACGAATCTATCAAAGGTAACTTCAGGCAACTAATTCCCAGCGCAACATGCGCACCGATGACGTACGCGCACCAAAAATTCTCTTCGCAAAACCTATTCTATGGTGTCTTTAAGATAACAAACCTAATATTTGCTCTCATCAACTTAATGTTGGTTCCACAAATAGCTCATTTTCGCTGGTGTCGTTTACGCTACCTCCGAGCGATAATAGATGAAGTGAAGTTACTATCAACGATAATTTAAACGCACTTGGCTCTTTTGGTGGTCTCGCACTAGGCAGTCTAAATATCCGGTCGATGTTTGGCTAATATGAGTCGATTTGCTTTCTTATAATTCAGTTGGAATTTGAGAGTTTCTTGAATATTGTCCCAAGGGCAAAGCGCGGGCTCTTCATGATGAAAAATAATCGACGAATCGTCGACTGCTACAGGTGATGAAAGGCCTGAGCAAGGAAACAAGCTCTCCTTGTCCTCTGGTCTGTTTCACAAACTTATTTTTGTCGTCCCACCACTTTTTTGTCGTTATTTATATCTTTTTTCATCATGTTTTATTGACTTATGATAACATACTGTAGATTATCTTTTGGGGTGGATAAAAAAAAAACCCAAAAGAAATGAGCCGAAACAGACAATTTGATCAGACCTAAATTTCGATCAAATATAATTTTGTTCATATCTGCTTGAATTTTCCCTACACAAGGAGCAAATGATAATGTGAAGGGAAAGAATTCGTGGGGCAATACTTTTTATTATACTGATTATTCAAACGAAAATATATCATGAATATATTTCAAAATATCATCATAAGTTTTAACTTGCGCCATACATATATTTAACAAATGTACACATTATTTGAAGCATGATATTAATCAGTACTGTATAAGCGTATAAAACGCTACGAAACATTGTGAACATACCTTTTAATTAATGATGACGGGTTTTGATAATAAGGGAGGACATTTGCATGACATTTTTAACACTGTGAATTTGAAGTACGTCAGAAAGGATGGGGAAAGTTTGAAAGAAATTAGACAGGGGAATAATTTGAAAATGACATATGTGACTACAACTTTTCAAAATTAATAACTTTCTTATTGTTTGTCCGATTTCGTTCAAACTTTCACCATTATGCTTCTCTGATTTTTCCTCTTTCTTTCAGAACAACTTGCCCTTGGATTTCTCCTTAAATACAAACCAGGCTTACATATTCCATACTCAGAGTGCTACAACGTGAAACTTTGATTAATAGTTCTACGTCATTTAAAACTTACAAAGGGGTATTATCTTACAATATTGTGGAGTACATCATAAATACTTTTGTTGGATGTCTTAGATGGTTTGATAAAAAGAGCATATTATGTTAGTTTTGATGAGGTTTAGAGAAGTGACCCACGTGATCTGTAGCATCCGTGGCGGAGCTTTTGGGCGCTGATGGAGGTGCATGGAGGCCCCCTTTTACTGTGACCTATCGGTGGTGGCCTGAATCGTTGGGTCAATCCCAGACGCAGTGATCCATGTTCATTGCCAAGGCTTATATAAATTAGGATCTCTCCCGAACACCTCCTGAAGAGTCTTTGAATGTCGATGAGAGAGAGAGAGAGAGTGCATAGCATGATAGGGGCGGGAGGCGGGGGGGGGGGGGGGCTAGGAAAGCCCTTTCCCTCTTTGATATAACTTACCGTTAGAATTAGGAAACCATCAACTGTAAATACTTTCAATTCAAAACTAAACGCACATCTTTTCATTTAACTAGTCATCGTAGTTATAAGCAGCGCTGTGGAATATATATGCATAGTTCTGTGCTTATATAAATTAATGTTATTTAACATTGTCATATATATATATATATATATATATATATATATATATATAGTCATTATCTTCCCCCGGAATTATTTCGAGTATACATAGTCCTTTGGGGGAGGGCGTAGACAAAATTAAAAAACTTCATTCAATTTGACCTGTAGAAGCCATGATATAGCTCAAGCAACTTGTTTTTAAACTACTTTAATAGTGGCTTCTTTATTCTTTGTTAATAAATAAAGTTGAAAAACAATTATTCATTGAAACACAAGTTGGTCTACAAAATTTCTGTAGCATAGATTATTTACCAGGGTCCTGTTTCATAAAACTTGTTATCAATAAAAACTGCCCATATATATGACAAATTTGCTCACAGCCAATCAAATGCAAGGATTTCGGTAGCTTATGACAGTTATTGTGACTTGATATTTATAACAAATTTTATGAAACAGGGCCCAGGAGTGTGACACAGGCCTAACCGTATAGGTTGGACTGCTGCATGAAGAGAATATCTTTGTCACGTAATCACATAATTTTTAAATGATTGGATAATTTGAGACGTTCACTCCCACATTTCTCGATACCACAAGCATTCATCAACTGGATGTGACATTATAGTGATAATCAATGAATAGCAAAAAAATTTAAAAAAAATAAATAAAAAATAAATAAAAATAAAAATGAATGAATAGTATTTGAAAAAAATACATTGTAGATAATAATAAATGATTTTATATGTAAATAAATAAATAAATAAATACATAAATTCATAAATAAATAAATTATAAATAGGTAACCACCTAACAGAAAAACGATCACCTCATAGTCTTGCACTCTTTCACAAGGCATGAAAGTGACGACATACATACCATATAGGTATGCCTCGGCTTTCTCTCTTGGTTTGTAGGCTACCTCACCAAAACACCTCCCCCTGTCCCATGTGTGGGGATTAGGGCCTAATTTACACCAGACATCGGGCTGCTAAGGCACACCTGACTATGCCATTCCCGGACAGTCAGATCAAAGAGAGGTCCGCGTATTGAGAGAAATTGGACGGAAATCCCCTCTTGTACATGCCCAACAAGCCGTAAACGTGTTAACAGGTTCTTTAACACCTTCCAATCCATTTACACGATTGATTTTAAATCAGAGCCATCATTTCAAGCAATCGGCTATCCACATATTTCCTCTTTTTTTTTCAAGAAGGCTCTCGTGTGCTCTTTGTTTTCCTTAAAATGAAGGTGAGTTCAAGCCATGCGGCTGTTGCACTGTGAAAGAAACTATTCGGAAAGGTAGATGATTTAGTACATAATAATAAATGTGTACTCTTTGTAATGATCAAAATGATAACAAATTGTCTCGATATTATTGTAAATCGCTCGTTGCGAGAATATCTTCACACAGATATAGGACTACACACACATTTTGCAGAAAAAAAACTCGGTTCAACGTTTCAGAGGGTGTTTAAAGAGAAATCATATTTCATATAACATTGCTATGATATTCTTCCCTGTAGGAATAAAAAGAATCAGAATGTTCAATATAAAGTACTCTTCACGTTTATCAGATCTCAAACTTCCTTTTGATACTCCCATAATGCATTTCAAACACCTAATTTGACTTAAATTCACATTCCCCTGCCGTGTTTGTTTTTGTTTTTTTTTTACAACAAAAAAACAAACAAACAAACAAACAAACAAACAAAAAAAAAAAAATGGGATCGAGATAGAAGAGCGAAATCTTTCACTCCGTCCTGCCTAATTTGCATAAAATAAACAATTTGTTTACGCAAAACCGCTACCGAGGAGTCTCAGATAAACTGTGATATCTCTCCATAGAAACAACCAAATGAAATGAACTAGACGTCAAATTCCAGAAGAAGAGTTGCTCTAGCTCGTAATTATTATCACTCGTAGTCAAATCATGTTTTAGTTCGTGAAAACTTAGAGAAATGAGGAGCCCTTTCTTCTTTTTTTTTAGTCTGAAAATGTTGCAATATTTTTCATATTTGCCGTCATTGCGCAGGATCGAAACTTTCAGACATGAAAAATGAAAGTATATTGAGGGGATCCTCCAAATATCTTTTCATAATTATTTGTCGAACAGTTATGTCGGGTTCTGGTAATTATATCTGCCCAGGGAAAAGTCTTCAAATAAGTCATATTGTTTTCGTACTCTTAATGGTCATGATTCAAAGTAATTCTGATGACAAAGACAAAAACAAAGGAGTTGGTATTATGGAGAATATAGAAATAGGAAGGTAGCGGTAAATGAAGCTCAAGAAATTAATCATTGTCCCGTTTTTCACACTACTTTGTCAATAAGATTGGCGTCTGTGATAATTTTTAGCTCATACAATACACTGGTTGTAAGACATCTCGACATTTCATGTAACGATACGGTAGCACCAAATCTACAAACATTACAAATAAACTTTGTAAATAGAACACGCTTCTTAATTATATTTATTTATTCCTCATTAAGACATTGGTTCTTGATGTCTAAATTTACAATTGTGAACTCAGTTTGACTTCCTTGGAGAAACAATTCTTTCTTTCTTCAAAAACATTTTTTTTAAATCATACACATATATGCTGGTATTGAACCGCCTGCGGCACTGAAAGTGTTAAAACCATCGGTAAGCATGGTATTAAAGTGCACCTTCCATTCCTACAAGTCTCCTTCCTTAACAGATGTTGTATGGAAGACAAGAAATATCAATAAAGCCTTCAGCTGCCATTGTTTATTTTCTCATATATTATACTTAATAATCATGCAACATAATGCACGACGGAGCGAAAACATTACAATGACAAGAAACATGCGCAACCGGAACATTAATACTGTACTTTAATGATATAATTTCTACATGTTAGTGACTGTGTACCTATTATCTGCCATAAATGAAAAGGCATTCTTTGGCTAATAAATTAGTTTTTCTCGGCAATTGTGGCCGATTTCTTTGCCTGGCTCGTCAACCTCTAGCATTTGAAAAGATTGATTGACACCATTACGACATTCTTAGAGGATAATGTGACGTTCGGCTCGGGCATCTATGCAAATGAGGAGCGGTGGTATAAAGATACACGCATCATTGCAGATAAATATGTGATCGTTAAATGAAATTTTCAGAGATTGGAAATCGACTAATAAGCTATAAATCATGAATATAACGACATTCATCGGAACATTTCGGTTCATCTGTCGAAGGTTATTCAAACATTTAAATTTATCTCAATTCAAGTTATGATTGAGAATGCAGCCCCCTAAACTAAAGACAAAATAGCATCAGATTTGTCTTAATGACTAGGGTCATTAAGCCATAAACTAAATGTTAACGACGCTGTTACCAAGACGGTTTATTTAGGAATTTTAACATTTTATTCAATTTCACCATGTTCGTAAACTTTCTTTATGATACCATCAAGTCGTAATCATACCATGAAAATGATCCCTTCTATTGAATTCTTGAAATCGTAGGATGCCAGTTCAATTATAACGTTGTGCAGATTATAGGCATGTGAAATATCTGATAAAGTAATCATGCCGGGATTTGCCATTCCCCAGATTAGATGCTCATAAAAATAATCTGTCCCGACCCCATATCGTCCCCCCCCCCCCCCTCTCTCTCTCTCTCTGGAAAAGAAAGTTTTTGTAAACTTTATTTTATTTTTTGCAAAACTACAAATAACTAAGATAATTCTTACAAAAGAATTATTATTTACATATTCCATTTTTTTTTCTAAATGACTGTTAATAAGCTTATGTCAGCATCATCATTAACATGTTTTACTATGGTCGTGATCACTTTTATATTTGTATCATTTTCAAAACAGGCCCCCCCCCCCCTTTCGTATTATCCTTATCATAGGAAGACATCGTTAGAATTATTACCACTATTTTTTTTTTCTTTGTGTGTATAGGTCTGGTTCCAGAATCGGCGAACGAAGTGGCGCAAAAAACACGCGGCAGAGATGGCTGCTGCTAAACGCAAGCACGACTCAAACCACCACACGCCATCCACGACAACCGACCACTACGCACTCGCCCACCACTCCCTCCTCGCTGCTGGAGCAGCCTCCGCTGCAGTCGCTGCCATGGAACGCGGCGGCGGCGACCACCACCATCACCGCGATCTGGAGGATGAAACATCAAGAAGCGAGCGCTCCTTTGATGGCAGTCGCGACGGTTTAGACGACGATGACGACGATGTGGAGATCGATGAGGTTGTCGATGCAGAGGGCGATAATGACGCTGAGATGAACAACAAGAGACGGAAATTGGACATTCAAAGCGTAGATTCGATCATGCGTTGAGTCGGAACCATATTACGTGTAAAGACATTTGTTTCATCCTCGTATTCACATATAGTGGTATCCCGATGATAAGACCATGCTTTGAAGCCGCTCATTTTAACTCAAGGTGACTCCTAGAGGAAACGATGTACCCACCGACATATCTTTAAATGTTATTCTTTTTTTTCTCTCTCCTTATTTCGTTCTTAGATAAGTTTTTCCAACATCCGTCAACAGGAAAGTCAAAAGCGGGATTAATTTTGTTGTTTGATTCTTAAACCGCGCAATCTTAGCCGTTAAGGTTGTAATTCTTGTGGAGTACACTAGTACATTGTTTCCTTTCACAAATCTCTCCAAAATTACTGAATATTACGAGCTATTAATTCAACATTGATCTGTACAATATCTAAACATTGTTGTCGAAATTATTATTTTCACGCCTTCACCTCTCACTCTAACAAAAAACCGAGACAAATTTAAATACATTGGTTTTTATTTTATTTCTTGTGACATTTCAATGTTACTTTCTTAACACAGTAATAATGACATCAAAGATGCGCCAAAATACCATGATAACTTATTCAGTTTCCATCAACTGTTCATTTGAGTGAACTGATACACTGACAAGCTCTCTGTCTTGTGCCATTGACAGAACTCAGATTCTTCGGCGAAAGGGGAAGGGGGGGGGTGGGGTATTAAAATCCTTTTTGAAACAATCTTAGTATTCTAATATTTTGTGAACAGCTTATTCACGAATTATGAAGAGTTCTGCTTCCGAATACTGATATTTATACAAAAACTAAAGGGCAACAGTTGTTTCTCACTATCGAAAACATAGATGAGAGGGGGAAGGGGTAAGCAACTCGACACTTTTGTAGTCAATTGTTAGGAGTTATGTCTAGTGTGAACTATTGGTACTACAAATCTATACAGAAGGAATGGCGGAATGTACGCAAACTACAAACCATGCAAACTGATTTTGTTGATGTGCATGTTGTTTTAATGCTTATCTTTTTTCTAGTCGTTTTGTGTTTCATTCCATACATTAGTTCTTTTCGATTTTTTTTCATTTGTAAAATCAAATTCATATTCATTAGCTGAATGGGTGAGGAGCGAACGATACTGTTTTTTTTTTTTCAAGATTTTTATTCGGAAACGTATCCTGATTAAGATTAGTGTTATACTTTGCGTTTTTGCAGCTATAAGAAAGTTGCATTCTTATTATTCATTCTGTTTTGGATACTTTTGTTGTCTATGTTGGATTCTTCTTCACGATGAATGCGTATACATGAAAATATCGAACTGTTCGCCGTGCTTGCCATTTAGTTAATTTCAATCAATTTCTGTTAATACATGATTATCCTTGAAATTGTGAAACTTGTTCATCTTGTGGAAAATTTTGTATGACATTCCATTCACAACTTGTGTGGATCTAGTGATATTTATGTGTAGTGAATACATCTATACCAAAGAAGATGTAACATAAATTTCGTCGGTGATTTTATAAAAAAATATATACTTTCGCTTATTGTGTGTTTCACACGGATATGGTATTAATAACCTAAGCAGAAAAAAGGATGAGTTTTTAATATGTATGACAATTTTCTTAGTAATGGACTGATTTATCGGAATTTAACTTCCAAGCATTTATTAGTCTTTATGCAGTAAAATGAGCATGTTTAAAAATAAAGTTGAGTTCTGGAGATTGAGTCGTGAAAGAAACCGTCTCAAAGAAATTATTGGGAAAGTGCACTGGTGTAGGTTGTAAAGTTTTAGGATTACCAAAATTTTAATAAATTGACTCAATCCTGCCGAGAGTTACATGCACTGCACACAGAAATGTGTATATTATGGGACTACACACAAATGTTCGGCCCGAACATTTCAGCTGTTTCTAGTCATAATATTAATATGAGGGCATATGAATAGCAATCTTTTTCAGGGGACATTCCTACCATGATAATCTTCAAGACTAAAATAATATGAATGAGAAAGCTCACAAATTATTTTTTTTTATCTTTCCCAAAACTCAACTTTTCAACATGGCCGGTCTAATTTCAATGATTTGAAGATTCTAAAACCTTTGTATTTTACTTGCTAAGATGGATGTAGCAGTGTCAGTTTCAATTGTGACAGTATTTTTGCCGCTACCTGAATCTTTGATTTGTTGGAGATAATGTTTATGGATTTAAAATTTTGGGGCTACCAAACGATCAATGAGAGCATTATTTTGACATTTAAAAGCAAAAACTACGAGAGCGATATATTATATATAAAGCCTAATTTTCTTATTTTCATTCACGACATGGTGAGTTTCTGAGTCTCAATATACATGAACATTTAACACTAGGATGGGTTTCTAACAGCGAGCACATCGTTTTGAACACCGACATGTTGATTCATTTTTCAGCTAATCAAGCAACATGCAATATTGATAATATCAAAAGACTTTCCATCGTCAAGAGATTTTGAATGGGATTTTTTTTTTTTAATGAATAAACCCTTACCAAAAGATTTAGATTCATCCAACCTTGTTTTCATGTAATTATATTAAAGCAATACAAGAAATACGTCTTTTGAAAGCCTCTTGTATGTTTTCATGTAATTATATTAAAGCAATACAAGAAATACGTCTTTTGAAAGCCTCTTGTATGTTTTCAAATATGACACCTTACAAAAATATCCATTGTTGTTTATTGTCTGGTCTCGTTAGAATAGAATAGCAAGAATAAAAATAAGAAAGGATTTTGAAAAGTGTAAATAAAGAGAACTGGTCTAGAACTGAAACGGTATGATACACTGATCATGCTGATCATAAAGCCACCCTGCATAAATGTAAATAGAGTACAGTGGTATCAAATGTGTATTTTGTAAATATGGTGTAAATTTTTATTGTAAAATTTATATCGGTTGGAATTGTTCAATATTGAGTAGAGCATAATAACCACTTTTTGAAATGGACAATTTTTCTTTGCAACCGTGTTGTCATTGTCGTAAACAATTGCATCATTTTTGTAAGTTTTAAACATATCTGCGAATGTGCGATAAATGGGCGTGCGTTTTGCATGTTGATATAGGTGATGATAATGCAGATGATAATGATGATGACGTTTTTATCACAATGACAAGAGATGGGCATGGTGATACGAATGATGATGATAATGATGATGCTAATGGATAACCATGAAGGTATACATACGTGGTTGTGTCGTTTGTGTGTGGTGTGTATAATGTGTGTGTGTGACTGTAATCATATGATGACGATTATGATGAAGAGGATGATAATAACAATAATTGAGGCGACAATGATGGTGATGTCGATTATATTAAGGATGACAGTGACGATACGATGATGAAGAACATGATAAAGATTTGTGAAAATACAATTCAGGTGTGTGCGTGGTTGTGTGTGCGTATATATGTGTAAGTTGTGATAATGACAATTAAATTAATTTGAAGGTGATTGTGCTTATGACGACGATTGAGAGGATAATCACAATAGTAGGTAGAATGATAATGATGGAGGTGGTGGTGGTGGTAATTATGACGATGATTAGGATGATGATGATTACATTGATGGCGCTGAGAAATGTTGTCATAATAATATTGATCATACTGGTGATGATGAAGAATGAAGACTATTCATAATATTGATTTTCCCAAGTAAGCTTGGAGCAATGAACCGCCAACGTCGGTCAGGGCTATCTGTCGGGCCAGACAGATTGTTTCCCGTCAGATAAGCAATTCTCCTTTTGGAATTTGCTTTTTATTTCTTTTTAATGTTTTCAAACATATATAACTTTCCTGTGAAATGTAAGTTTAAATTCAAATTCGGTGAGATATTCATTTGAACCCGGCGTAACACAATGAATTTAGTGGTGATGATTGAAAATTCTGAAAATAACACCTGGCAATTGATTTCCCAAATATGCAGACGTTCAGCGTAAACGTTTAAGGGAATCTATTCTCTCCATCTTGTTCTGTCTAAAAGAAGTAAACGAACAAAATCTATTTTTACACCTTCCACTTTGACGGACGCTTTGTATTATCTTTGCATGTGAGATAAAAATATTCACGTGTAACAATATATCCAATGCTAAAGTATAGTAACTTTGATTTGAAGCTTTAAAATATTTTAAAACAACGAATGCATATACCCTGAATCCCAGATGTGTGCCATATGAAATACTTTCCCGAACATGAACTCGATAAAAATCAAGAATTTTCGATGAATTTTAGAGGAATTTAAAGAAAAGGTTGGGTTCCGGGAAAGGTGAAAATAGTTTGTAAGTTTTCTCATTCCTTTATATCAGTTTGGAAGAACATCATAGTAGAAAATCTCCCTTGAAAAGGATCGCTGTTTAAATGCTCTCGTATTTGAATTTTGACGAGAAATAGTTGAAGTGTTGGGGCCGAGCAGTGATTAAAAAAAAAATCAACATCTTATATTTTACTCCCGCGCATTGGTATGGACTCCCCAATGAAGAGGGAACTTTTTGTCTAAGAGAATGTAGAATGGCCATAGTACACTTTAACCACTTCTTAAAAAGTGATCTTCTGATCACTTTTTGGTTATTGCCTACTCAGATACATACAAAGAAATATAATTCTAACTACACTGCAAAAACCAGGGTGTTAATTCAACACCATCTCGGTATCAATATTGACTACACCAGATAAGTGTTAAAACAGTACCAATTTCGAATCAAACTGTTGTTGTTTTAACACTTCTATGGTGTAGTCCAAATATCAAACTGGTGCTATTTTAACACTCATCTGGTGTAGTCCAATATTGACACCGAGATGGTGTTGAATTAACACCTTTATTTTTGCAGTGTAATATAAACAAGCTATGCACACTCTTAGAACACTGGGTAAAAGTTTAACTTATATCGGGTAAAAAGGGAACATGCATGATAGTTGGGTAAAACTATATCCAATATTGGGTCAAATTTACTCAATATTGCATAAAATTTACCCCTTATCGGATAAGATTTTACGAAATAAACATGTATGTTCTTTTTTTTAAAAACCAAATGATGGGTAATATTTTATCCAATTTGTCTTAGAGTACAGCGGAGCGTTTCATCAAGCATTTTGTCAGTGATTTTTACTGACAAATTTGCTCTCAGCCAATCAGATGCAAGGATTTCAGTAGCTTATAACACTTGTCGGAAAAAATATCCGACAAATCCTTTCATGAAACGCTCCCCAGGTGTCGGCGAAGCAAACCTATTTGAAGCATATTTTATATTTTCTACTTGAAATTCTAATAGGGATTTAATTTTCTGGGCGGGGGGATCGGGAAGAGGTATAGATTCATCGATATAATTTCTACTTCTGCCAAATGACTCGAACGTTTTCATATCTTCAATCAAGAAGTTTGATGACAGCTTTTTGTGATGAGAAACACATCCATAACTCAATCGATTTTGACTCTCACATTTAGCTGCAATCGAATTACAGAAAAATCATTATTCGAAAATATTCTGATTCACAGAAATTGATGTTTTTTTTTTTTAAATACATGTAAGGGCTACAGAGAGATAATAATTATGTTTCGTCAATCGTCTATGGGCCTACATCATTACAGGATATTATGATTATTTTATAGACAAATTTGGCTATATCCTCTTCGGAAAATATCCAAAGTTGATATTGGGAATAGACAGTTTGCTTTTCTTTTAGTACCATGAAGATCTGACGATATCATAAATTAATGAAAATTTGCACAATAACAAAAGTGATGGCGGTGATAAAAAGGTTATCGTACTGTTGATTCCCCGTGATTATCATGCACCAATGTAATCTAATAACAACGACCACTCACAGGAATCCCACGCTAGATACCCTCTACGCCCACCCATCATCATCAGTCCCATACATACAATTACGTGGAGGGCAATGATTGAAACAATCACGGATCCTAGAGGAAAACAAAACACGCAAACAGTGTTCAATTCCCTGTACTGGTACGATGATGAACACTGTCTTTCACGAAGCGCTCATCTCACAATCATCCCTTTTAAAGAGAGTTTTTTATTCGTTTTTATTGGCAGGAATGCTTGGATTACAGTTTCGACTGAAAATCCGCTTAAATTTGGGGCTGGACCGGACGAGAAGGCAGGTGTAAATGATGAACGACAATTACTGTCACATCTGCTGTAGACATTAATGGTGGTGATCCTGCGATCATCACGATGTTACATCGCACGTAGAAGGGGGAAAGGGCGCCACCTTTTACATCTACTATACGGAAAAAAACTTTCAACAACTTATGAACTTTAAAACAAACTGAAAGTTGAGCTCATGAATTCAAAGCTTAAAGGGACGCATGAAAGATCTTCGCGGTTAAAAAAGTATTTCGATTAATCTTTAAATATATATAAATATGTGTATATAATTCATTTATTCATTTATAACATTACATAGGATATATATATATAAACAATTGTAAGGAAATAACATATACAACAGCTTGGGCAACTCTCGTGGAAATAATATAATTGTGAGAAATGAAAAGGAGAGAATAATGGTTGCGTAGCTTAAATCAAAGTTCCCCAGAGCTGTCCTCCCTTTTTGAAATTTTTGCAAAGGTTGAAAAAATTTCTCCGCAACCATTATTCTCTCATTTTCATTTCTCACAATAATATTATTTTCATGAGAGTTGCCAAAGCTGTTGTATATATTATTTCCTTACAATTGTTTATAATTATTCTAATATACATATGTATCTCAAAGCATGCGCTTGGATCCAGCTGAGGCATGCGGCTTGTCTATGTTCAAAACTCACCTGCCCCCGACAAAGGAATTAATTAATGAGGTTGAAGATGTATCAATGTGTCGGTCAACTGAATCTGGTGTCGCTGAAACAAATGGCCCGTCTCCGTGGTCTAGTGGTTAAGGCATTGGTGTTCTAAGCCAACGACCCGGGTTCGATTCCCGGCGGAGACATTTTTTTCAACCTTTGCAAAAATTTCAAAAAGGGAGGACAGCTCTGGGCAACTTTGATTTAAGCTACCCAACTTTTATTCTCTCATTTTCATTTGTCACAGTTATATATATATATATATATATATACATATATATATATATATATATATATATATATATATATATATATATACATACACATACTTAGGCTTCATATTCATAACTCAAGAAATTAATCAAGGACGAAGATATGAAAACGATTTTATTAAGAAATTCACACGATTATTAGGTTCTATTTCAACTATTTGCATAATTCAAATAACATAAAGTTGTACTATTTACATTGACCATCGATTATAGTGACAGAACAATGCTAAAATACATTTGCAAGATGAACCTTGATTATAACTAAATGATTATGTATAAAATGTATCGATATTTTCATGTGTGTATGAAGCTTTTATAACAAGCTTACTTTACCATGTCCCTGATTCACACAAAAAAATATATTTCTGTAAAAACAGGATTTTCAATAGTTGTCATTTAAAAAAAAAAATAACCAATCCGTTTTATGAGATAGTGACTCTTCAGACTTAATGGCTGAAAGTACAATGCATTTTATTCATTTTTTTTTTTACTAAACTATACATTTTACTCTTTTTTTTTCTTTTTTCTTTTTTGGTTTTCACACATAATTATGACACCCTCTATTTTGACAAAATTTAGGGGTTAATTAAAGATGATGTAAAACATACAAAAATTAGCTACTAAAAATACGATTTTTCCTAATCTTTTCCATATGTTTTTTTTTTTGTTGTTGCTCATTTGATAATTTTCATGAATATCTGAAAATATTTTCGTGTTTTACGTGATCTAACCGCTACTTACGTCTCAAAAAGCCTTTCACAAGCTAAAAACACTATTTGTTTTTAAGTATTCTCGACGACTCAGTTGCCAAGTCTTTGTATAAAATATAATAACATGTTTATTTCTCTTTCTCTCTCATTTCTGTATCTCTGCTTTATTTTAAGAAAGATATCAACATCACTTAATCAATCAATATTATTGCTGATGGGAGACTAATGTTTCATGTAAATGGCGAAAATAAAGTTTAATCATTTCAGTAATATTCAAATGCATCGGCATTTATTCAAAGGAGAATAAAACCCTGGGAAAACATCCATTTTAATAAAAAGAGAGGATAGAGAGAAGCAATTAAAAAAAAGTTCCATCAAAATCGGTTACGAAATGAAAAAGTTATGAAAGTTTGAAAAGTCTCAATTTACTTTCTCTGGCGATCCTCAAATTGGCAATGTTGCTTAAAAATGGCAGATTTAGTAGTACAACTCTCAATATTTGTACACAAAATTTAACATTTTCTCCATTATCTCTAAAGATGCTCCTTGTCTTTTTATGAACTCAACATATGTTATGTCAAATACATTTTCCCATGATATATCTTGAGCTAAGAAGGAGACAAGCTGTACCTTGAGAGATAATGCGGAAAATATGAAATTTTGTGTACAAAACATATGGAGAGTTGTACTACTAAACCTGCCATTTTGAAGCAACATTGCCAATTTGAGGATCGCAATAGAAAGTAAATTGAGACTTTTCAAACTTTCATAACTTTGTCATTTCGTAACCGATTTTGATGGAACTTTTTTTTTAATTGCTTCTCTCTATCCCCTCTTTTCATGAAAATTGATTTTTCCAGGGTTTCATTCTCCTTTAAATAATAATTGACAAAAAAGCACAAATTCATGGCATTGTGAAACTGAAAACTCTTTTTAAAATCTAATACTAAATTTATCTTTTTACACAAACTTATGAATTACAATATATAATTTATAAAACAACGTTTCCATATATATATGTATATGCCAAGTATCTCACAATGTAAAGCTCGCATAGCTATTTAAACACAACAAAAAAAGTAACTCCCACTTAATCGAAATGGCGTTACTTTTTAACGAAAATGTTTTGAGCAAAATAACTTGGCAGAAGTGTTCCTACATAACTTGGCAGAAGTGTTCCTACATTTATTGACTAACTTTTGTGTGAAATTGAGATTGATCCATTGAGTCATGCATGAGTGACCAAACATTAAAGGCAAAATTGTCACTTTTCAAAAGTCACAAGGGTCATTTTCAGGATTCTGTGAAACGAGATTTTAGTGAATTCGGTTTCTGGTCCACATTTATGTGTTGTTGTTTATTATCCCTCACTTGACCCCCTCACACCTATCCTGACACTTGTCTCATTATTATGGTTGGGTGAGCACAATTTTTAAAAAATATAACCCTCCTGAATTTGAAATTGCAAAATCCATTCAGCTTATTGAAGAAAAAAAAATAACTCCAGATATTTTTACCAAAATGTATCATCACATGTTATGTGAACATAACAGGTTGTCATCGTGTCATGGTTGAGTGATCACACTTTAAAAATCGCGCAAGAAATGCTAAAATATACTGTTAATACAGCATAAAAAAATGACCCTTGTGACTTTTGAAAAGTGTCATTTTTGCTTTTAATGTTTGCCCACTTATGTATGACTGGATGGATCAATCTCATTTTTACAGGGAAGTTAGTCAATAAGTGTAAGAACACTCTTGCGAAGTTATTTTGTTCACAACCTTTTTGTTAAGAAGTTACGCCATTTTGATTAAGGGGGGGGGGGTTACTTTTTTTGTTGTGTTTATTTTAACGGTGTAAAATTTCATAGAGAATAAAGGACATTCCATCTCACTGATTTCATTGTTCTATTATTCCTATATCCCACCACATAATTCCTCATCTATCTAACATATCCTCTCCTGTCACAGATGAAATTTCACACCTAATCCCAACAAAATGGGTGGGAGGAGGATATAATTTCTCCTAAATTTAACATTTAGCGACTGACCACACTGGTGTGTTTAACTGTTATGAAAGCAATAGAATTGAATTAATAAACCAAAGCTTCCTTATCCGGCTTAATACAGATTGCAGGTGTGCTAGAATACCAAACAGAATTGAATGGGGGTGCTTCCATATTTTGGGAATATACACAAACAAACAAAAACAATGGAGATGAGTAAACGGTATATCCTGGCAGGTCTGGTAAAAGTGAGCGGTCATGAATGGCATCCTTCAAAGGCATGAAGACAGACAGATAGGTACATTGATTGATAGAATATTATGTAAAGGTATATGTAAATATTTTCTGTAAAAAAATAAATGGATAGATACATAGACATGTCTTACATAAAGACCCCCCCCCCCACACACACACACACACACACATATATATATATATATATATATATATATATAATATAATCTATATATATAATATATATTATATAGTGTGTGTGTGTATGTG
Organism: Heliocidaris tuberculata; assembly: GCA_025618425.1. Taxonomy (NCBI): domain Eukaryota; kingdom Metazoa; phylum Echinodermata; class Echinoidea; order Camarodonta; family Echinometridae; genus Heliocidaris; species Heliocidaris tuberculata. Next base: position 23,510,703 of record CM046847.1, read on the forward strand.
TGTGTGTGTGTGTGTGTGTGTGAGAAAGAATGAGAGAATAGTGTGTGTGTGAGAGAATGAGAGAATAATGTTTGCGTAGCTTAAATCAAAGTTCCCCAGAGATGTCCTCCCTTTTTGGAGTTTTTGCAAAGTATTTATTGTATTTATTTCCACGAGAGTTGCCAAAGCTGTTGTATAAATATATATATATATATATATATATATATATATATATATATATAAATATAAATATATATATATATATATATATATATATATATATATATATATATATATATAATAATATATATATATATATATATATATATATATATATATATATTATATATATATATTTATATATATATATATATATATATATATATACACACACATATAAATAAATAAATAAATATATATATTTTTTCAATATATAGGGAGAAGAAGAAGCATTATAGGCAGATAGGTGAAATATTGAACTTTTTGTTTGTGTGTGGGCGTGTGTGTGTGTATGTCTCTCCCTCTCTCCCTCTCTCTCTCTCTCTCTCTCTCTCTCTCTCTATATATATATATATATGTATGTGGCTGCAATGTCGGGCTGTGTTTCATTATGATAATTTAAATAATTAATATAAACGAATTATAAAATGTGTGCGTATATACATACACATATATATTCATAATTTACAGACATCAATCATGCAAGTCTTAGGGACTGTACATGAGAGCAATCGTAAACATCACATAGACAGCATAATTATGAAGAAATAATGTTTTACTTTAAAAAACGATTCTTGTATTCGCATTGACCAACGCATTTGAAAGATCATTTTTCTTCTAAAAATAGATACCGGATTGAAATCTTCAAATCTTTAAACAATTTTTTTTTATAATAAATCCAAAATCTCAACAACTGGTCCATAAGCATGATAAGTTGACAGAATTTGTACAATCTTATTTACGTTTTATCACATCATCAGTAGCAGCAGTATCATCATTAGTTGAAATTATTGTTCTAATTTAACTCTTTCTACAATGATCAGACAGCATATTACCCTTTAGACATACCCGATAATGTAGGACTGGAGATTACTAAACAGATTTCAGAATAAATGATGCGTTCTATGTTTCTTTGTCAATTTCTTTGTTATGATGGTATCCATCTCGCAAGATGTACCGTTTAGAGTAATTCATCTGGCCACCAGTCGTTCAGGAGGATAATTACTCAAAACGACACTTCAGCGCCTTTTATGCTCAGTCACCGTGAAATGTTCCGCAAATATTTTGAATAGAGATGCATTTTTGCATTTTGTGTGTTTCGTGCCACGCCTGGCGTCATAAAACAAATCAGTGTTTTCTTTGAACAAGCTCCTCGATCCATCCATCAATCACGTTCCCTCATTGTGTTATCTTCTCAATTACCGCCATTACCCGTGAATTGTAACGGACCGCCAGGAACTTAACAGGGCCACTGAAAGTCTCCAATAAAAAAAAAAGTGTCTTTGGGAGCTGATCAAAAGGACCTGAGATATCGTAACGCTTGTACACTCAATTTGACCCATCACACGCACTTCGGGGAGTTCGGAATCTCGCTACTTAATCCCTATCTATCTCTCCATCGCTTCCTCTCTTCCTCTCTCTCCTCTACAATTGTCTGCCAAATTTGCGCATATAAATGATATAATTATGATCGCCCATTAGAGGCCGTTCTGCCTTCAAATCGCTTTGGTTAAAGTGCGCTATTGAGGAAGTCGACATATTGGCCTTTTGGGGATGTGCGTGTATAATTCACTAATCTCAAATGGTTTTAAGAGGAAAGGGGAAAAAGAACTTTAATAGAGCACACGTGCTAAATGTGGGATGTATCGGTGGACGAAAGTTTGACAGATATGTGATTACAAAAAAGGGAGGCAATGAAAGAAAAGTGAAAACCAGGCAATATAATTGTTAGAACAATATAAGGTAGAACAGGACAAGTAGAATAAGAGTAAAGAAACAGAATACTTGTCGAATTGGAGCACAGTATACAATAACGGCGTTAGAATTCCGTCGAAGAAGAAGAAGGAGAGAGGGTTTTTACACGGACGAACAGTAAAGCTGCGATTATGGCGGCGCGAAGCATGTCTCCACCATGATTGATGGCAACATTACTGTGCAGTCGATACGCAACATTAGCCGCTTCACGGCCCCAGGAAATTCTACCTCATTTTAAATCAAACTCCAGCGTCTTCATTCCTCGTTCCCCGCGCTATATACCTTCTACCCATTTCCATTAGAAATTTCCCCATCTTTCTTAGTAATTTTTCCTCTTCCTATAGCTTGATCCTACGTGAAGTGCCCATCGACATACCTCTTTATCAAATCTACTTTGTTCCAAGGGCGTTGACGCAATATTAGCTTTTCCGGAGGAGATAGTCATTCATATAACACTAAAATCTCTTATCTTGTCCGTTAGGGGGCTCGTGATCATTTCGACTTTGCAGTTGAATTTGTGTAAAAGTTTGAGCCCCCCCAAAAAAATTAAATTAGTTTGTTGTCATTATTCCCAAAGTTTTGCTTATATTTGGTGAAGGTACATCATTATTATTATCTGTGTTTTTGTTCGCTTTGACAGTATGGGTTTTACAGAAAACGTTGTTCTGTCCTTCTCCTTTTCCCCTCTCTCCTGCACTCTCTTTCTTTCTCTTTCTCTCTCTCTCTTTCTCTATTTTTTTAGAAGGACTAGCCGTAACATATTTTTGCAGTTCCGAAATACAATTTCATTCCCAAATTGATGCATGGCTTCAACACAGACAATGAGGAAAATTATAAGAGAAGAAACATATTTATTTGTCGGAATTCGAGAGTTCTGTTCAGATAACCTAGCGTAAATATGACCCACCTTGGCGTGATGGCTTGGTGGTAAAACAAAGGTTTTGTAACCAGTCGATGATTGAGAATGAAATTTTGAAGTTTTCCTTTAAATGAATTCATATCTGAAAGACTAAAAGAAAAAAGTATTCTATTTCATATATTTCGGGACATGCCTTTGATGGACGTTTGGTCTTTGTTTGCCACCCCACCAAAAAACAAAAACAAAACACCAATAACAACAACACATTCTCCTTTTTTTTTTAATATTATCTTTCTGTTGCATTTGACTTTGTTATGTCCATTATATCGTTGTCGAATTTCTTTATACTTTCCACTGTAATGTGCGTTTATTGTTTTTGTGATATTTAAAAATCGATCTAGCAATGAATGAATTGAATTGAAATTAAAATTTAGAAAGTGACATAAATCTTTATTTTTCGATTTTATCAACTTAAGACAGAGTTTTTCATTCTCCTTCTCTTTCTCCATTGAAAATGAATAAAATAAAGGTAGGATTAACAAGTTATAATGTTCTTGCATCAACAGGGAAAGTGCTAGATGCAAGCGTTACGCGCTGCTTATGCATTTTGCATACACTTCTTATATATTTCATGTATGCATTTTTTATGGATTCATACTTTACAAATAGACATTTCGGTTTGACTTTTGGCTTTAATTCGCAATTGCTTATTCTTAACCTCACGGATAGACATAAGAAATGTGGTTATTTATCCTGAACCGTTTGTAAAACCTACTAAAAACAAATGAAAAATAGAAATTACGCTTCAAGACTGGTTAGACAGACAGACTGAGAATAAAACGCAATAGCTTTTAAAAAAAAATCCGAATGCACACTTTTTACTCTTTTAATTCATGCTTCACCACATAGCGCAAAGTCAATCGGTATCTCTCTTTCTATCATTCATAATTCTCTTTCACTGACTTCACCTCTATAATTCTGATCTACCTATCAATTTCTTTTCTTGGTGCGTACATTTTTTCATTTCGTATTTCATTGTTTCATTTATTTTCTTTCTTCTTTTTTTTTCGTTTTCAATGTCCTGCAACAAACCCTGGTTTACGTTTGGATGTATCTCCAGAAATGCTTATTTTCTGAAACAAAGGGAGCGTTCTGGAACAGACAGATTGACGCTTTAAAACTTATCGCAAAGCGTCATTCTACCCCGGGTTATTTCTTGTTTGAGAGAGCGAAGCGAACAAGTTGGTTTTCTGACATTTCTCTTCGACAGTTTTCTGGTTCATTTTGTAAGCACTCAAGTCAACTAAATATAGAATGACTCGTTTGTTAATACTGCACATTTGATTTTGATTCTTTAAAGGAAGGCAGTCTCTCAATTTTTGCTTAACATTATAACGGTCAAATGTGGAACCCGTTTCCCCATGATTACCACCTTGTCGGAAATTTTGGCAAGATAACCCATTTAAGATCACTTTAACCCATTGGTTACTGGAACCGGGTAGCCCCTGTATTAATTAGAAAGAGTTCAATAGACAACAGGTTAATGCAAGCTGAAAAGTTTTGAGAATATAACCATCATTTTTTATTTTTCTTTAAATAGTTTGAAATCTGTGAGGGGGCGAGGCCAGGTGCCCATTTACCCCTTCAACTATAAACTAGGAATTCCACTCAGAGACAGATAAGTCCTGAAATACTTATATTTATTAGTGAAAACAAAAGACTTAAGTCAGGTTTCAGTCGGATTACATTTCTAGCAGAAATCTGTCTCATTATCCTGATAGCATGTGAAAGCTACTAAATACAACCAATTAGGACGCATGACTCACTGGACATACAAACTTAAAGTAACATCTTTTAGAAAACCGAATTCATACTTTATACTTATGCTTTAACATGATTCTCCAGCTTAATACGCGAGTTAAAAAAATCAACCACACGCTCTCTTTCTTTCTTGACTTTCTTAATCTAATTTCTCATTCATATTTCCTCTGTTTTTGTTTCTCTGTTATCCTCATCTTCCTATTTGTGTCTTTCACGCACTCGTGTTTCTTTTGTTTGTCCGTTTTTTGTTGTTGTTTTTTTGTTTGTTTGTTTTTTTGCTTTTAACTTTCATTGTCAATTTCTAATTAATGTTTTACAATAACTTTCCGAAGACACAGAAACATATTGATCGCAAATGAGCGCCTAATTTGAACGTTCATCTCCATTTTGTCTGGCTGGCCAGTATCTTGTATTAAAAATTCAGTCCTTGAAAACATTTTACAAAAATACAGTAATGCGGCATTTTTCTCTTTGCGCTACACATCTATGTTTCTATATCAGCCGCTTAATTTCAGTATTAAATCCCTCATCCCCGTACCCATCATCCCCTCTACTTTGTTCTCTTTTCAAACTCTAGGCGGGATCTCTTACGATTGTTTATTTATCATCAGTGTAATTCATTGGATTAATCCACTCGCTTCTATTCTATGAACAGAAGAGCATGCCTCAATCTATTCGAATTAAATGTCACTGTTCCGCCATAAAGGTAATTACATTCGTTGCCGGTGCATCCCTCCGCGACGCGTTTGCCGCGTAATTTTGCCCGAGTCCACGAACGTTACTGTATCGCGTTGCTTCGTTCTCGGCGCGCAAGGGAAGAAAAAGTCAAGGCGATGCGACAACTATGTTTTTCCTTCTTCTCAGTGTCTTCGTGAACAGCTTGTTCCCTACCCCGTCACGGCCCCGAGAGAATACTCGCATCTACCCGTTGATTACCTCCGAGAAGGCGCCCGCGTAGCGCTAAGAGGGGGCAAGCTATATCCACCATTGCGGTTAATACTTCGCTATCTTCCCATCCTCTTCCCTATGACGGATCATGAAACTCTAACCTTCGCAATTTCACAAGACTTGTATCTTCGTTGTATGCCCTCTGAACAAAAAGCGGGGGGAAGAGAAAGGTAAGAGAGAGAGAGAGAGAGAGAGAGAGATCTGTCTTAAGGTCTTTAAGCACGCTTCCAAAGTGTTCCTTCGAGAATTGAAAGATATCGTGCTCTATTAGACGTCGCCCTGAGGCTCCAACACTTGATCGGCTTTGTTCATTCTCTCAACCTCTCTTGATTGTTTTTACATCGCTTCTTTTTACACCCCATCTCCTTTAATCATATAATCGTCTCCCTGAAGCCCAACACCATTACTATTACCATTCCCCTTACGCATCCTTTCTCTCACCCTACGCGGCTGTTTAATCAAACACACTGAAACCTGCAACAGTTGTTGTTGGACATCATGATAGCTGAACTTTAAGAAAAGCTTTTAAAAAAAGACAACACAAACTTCCTTTATAAAAAAAAAAAAAGTTGTCCAGTATTACGAGGATGAAATATATATTCAGAATACAGCAAATTATTTTGTAATTAAATATAATGAACACGATAAAAACTATTTTCGAAAAATCAACTCAAGGCAATTTCAATAGCCCTGTCTATCACCTTTAGAAATGTGCGAACATTACAATGACGTATTACGTAATCCGAACCTGATTTCTATGGGCAGTACAATAGGCCTTTGAAATTGCCCTTGAGTTTATTTTTCGAAAGTAGTTTTTATCGTGTTAATGACAGTCGCTTCAACCTTGATTTATCTCGAGTAACTTAAGGGAAGTGTAAGTATCTTGAAATCAATCGTGTAGGAAATATGTTTTTTTCTGTATGATTAATTTCTTAAAAATGCCATTTTGATTTTCGTTCGAATCATCCACAAAAAGGTTCCTTTGGAACAGTCCGACAAACGAGGAGAACATCTAGATGTTTATCACTTTTAAAAATAAAATGGTGATTCTTGTCATTTTGATAGGCGAAATCATCCCTATCCCAAGTTCCATTAAATACAGAGTCGAATGACGAAGTTAGATGTAGTTCTTTAACCGGCAGGTCATCAGCTCTTTCCGATGTCCGGTTATTTGGTAACTTTGGAGAGGCTTGATAAAATCTGAGCTGCCTGGCTTTACATGCTATCAGTGTCTGTAATATGGTGTAAAAATGAAGCCCAGGAAAAAAAAAGCACTTCAAAATCATCATGTGCTTCACACAAGTAAACATATGCAAATGACCGGAAATGCCAGACTCATTTTCCCCCATAGACTCAGTGTTACACTAAAGCGTATAGCATACGCTTTCGTAAATGGGCGTATTCAGTCATAGATATCTTAATAATAGCATTATATATTTGACAAATTTTCTTTGCCTGGCTATTTATTTATCCTTCTGAACATCATTATACAAGACAGATATCAAAATTCAACAATTTATTTAATCAAGCCTCCACAAAGTTACCGAATCCCTTTAAGATAAAACTATGCCTGGCCACATGACCGTTCTCACCCAATCATTAGATGAAGCTTTGTGTCATCCGTTTATACACTATTTCATTAAATCATTTAAGTCATGTGATCGGGTCACGTGTCCCGGTGAGAAAGGTTAGAATCGTCGCAAAATCGGCTTCATTATTTTCCGCTTTCTCTTGAACGTGACCATATCTTATGAAGGCCACCTATATTTTAAGAAAGCTTAAAACGTAATTTTGGTAATGTGCTAGCGCGGTGAATTAAAAAAAACCTGCCAGAATCATGAAAAACCTTGAGAAAATTGAATGTGCTGCTTTCATCGTTATAATAATTTACACAATACATGTATTAGTAGAGAGATCACACGCGCGCGTAAGAAAGAGAGAGAAAGAAATAGATAGATATAAAGTGGAGAAGCTGTCCCTATAGTTCACTAGTATCAAATTTTACTGTACATTCATAATTACAACATTTCTACAACATTTTATTTTTTATAACACTTGCATGGACCTATTTCAATGAAATTGGAATGATTAAAGTTTTGTTATCATCAGTAGATGAATAACCTCCTTAACGAGTATGCCCTTTTTTCTTTATCAAATATTCATCTATTTAAAGTAAAGGTTAAAAGAAGCATTTCGCACTTCGACGACCCCTCACCTTACTGTTGTTCACTCAAATCGCTGATAGACAACTCTGTTTCATGCCTAGCATTTCACCTCCCCTATTTTCTTTCAATCTTTTACAGTTTCCAAAAGTATTTAGGGTGTCAAAATTTTATTATCTCTGTAACAATAAATCTTTACATTCTAAAAGAAGATAACTATCAGCGATAGCTCAATATACTCACATTCAAAGAATGGGATGTATACAGTATATTTGTTCAACGAATTGACATTTAATCTAGCTCATTCATTTTTTTATTTCAAAAAGGTTATTGGTAAAAATAATTCACGGCCCATGGGTCGAATCGCATTAAAAAAAAAAGGATATCACAACATTAATCATACAAAGTAAAAGAAACATATGATAATGATATACATGTACATCTATTACATCCGGTACATAAAAAAGAGAGAAAACTGTACATATGAATGATTCAGTATTAAACTGATAATAAAATTATTTAATAATGTTATAATCAATTGAAATCGAATGAAAGATTTGATACATGAGATATTGCCTGTTTTGAAAACAGTGTAAAGTAAATATAAGATATCAAAAGTTAGTTGTTGGTATGATTCTTCAATAACAGGGACCGAATGTAATGGATTTAGAAATCTTTGTTTAGAATCTTTGTTGTTCATAACTTGATGAGTGGATAAAAGACATATCTACGTAAGAAAAAACAGGCAGTAAACTCAGCGGTACATGATCTCACTCATCGTATATCGACATATAACTAATGATAATATTCAAGAAATTTCTCAATGGCAACTTTATTTGCATACTTTTTGTTGCTAAATTAAAGAAAGAATTTTGCCTTTGTTGAAAGGGGGAACATGTATATCCTATAAACCTTTCAGATCAATATATGATATACAAATGTGATTATTTACATTAAAAAACCCACATACATTATCACAGAGATAGTACTAAGATGAAGGGGTGAAAAGAGCGAACGATACATACAAACAGTACAAAGAGAAAGGTTTTGAGAAGTGCCTTAAAGTCATCAACATGAGCTAAATTCGTATTGCTTTTTGGCAGCTTGTTCCGTAATATTCTGCTCATCCAGCAAATTTTTTTTTTTTAAATCTCATTTAATATCATTTTATTACTGTTTTGTTCTCAGGAGTAGGCTATCTTCACTTTTTTATTTTCACATCTATTTCCCATTTTGATAATATCTGTGAGTGGGAAGGTATTTTATAGCAAAATTTATTGGAATGGTTCCTTCACAAAAGATATGCATCCCTCATGGTTACTTCTACACGACTGTGAAGACTCTGTAGAATCGCCCGTTAATTGGGTACAACGTCCTACTGAAATGCACGGAGACATCAATTCAACCTAGCATAACAATAAACTGCTATATAATGCGAGGATGATATCTGTAAGGAGTATACCGGGCAATTGTTACTGAACCGCGGGCAATTTTCTTGAAATAATTGCGCCCAATGCCTAATGTAATTACGGCATTAAAAGAATGACAGCTTAGTGGCTACGTTTTATTATTGAGAAACCCATTACTTAGTCATCCAATGTTATGGATATTTGACTAAGGCCTATATTGAAAGGCATATGAGAAGGAATTAATAGGTACTTTAGGTTTCTTATAATTCTCATGTGCCACTCTTTTCCCCGTCATTCAACCAAAATCACAATAACAAAAAATATTTCAGGACTTTTTTTTTTTCGCAACACAATCTTCCTTCACAATTGAAGGAGGTAGAAAAGAGAGAAAGAAAGAAAAAAGAAAAACGCTTTCAACTCTGAAAAAAGTAGTTTTATGCATTAGATTAGATTATCCGATCCTTATAATGCCCCACTGCTCAGTTATTCTGGCAATGCAGATTTGGCTCAACGTGGGGAATCACTTGACACATTGATGGCGCCTTCTCCCGATTTTCCTGCAGACCAATGTGATGCGTGGCGCGCGGCGCCAAAACATCTCTCGGTGGTCAAATCTAAGCGGTAACTTTATTGGTTATAGATGGCGCCAATGAGCAATGGTAATCTTATACGGTAACTTCTTGAATTGAATTTTCCAAACGTCACGAGGAATGTTTGAATTAAATTCCCTTAATTTGCTAAAGGATAGTCTGAAACAAAAACAATTCTTGTAACGTTGATCAGTTACTCTGACCATACTGGCAGTGCAAATAGGCCGGTGACCAATGCACCAATGGGTAGGTTGAGGGGGGGGGGGGGGGGGGGAGAGGAGGGGAGGGGGAGGGACTGTAATGCAGACGGGGAATCAACATGTTAAGAACATGAGTTAATACCATTTTGGCTCCCACCAGGCATATGACATGCTGATGGTGCCTGTCAAAAATCTACAACAGAGCCGTGTAGAGCTATAAGGACGGGGAGAGATAGGTCTTATCTACAGCAGATTATGGCGTCAAGAAATGGCGGGTCCAAAGTGGGCACCGGAGGTGTGTATAATGCCCACCCCCTCTTTCTTTTTTTAAATCCTGGATCTGAAGGTGTCAAGTCCAGCTGTAGATGGCGCTAGGCAGCAATGGTGTAAGGATACATCGATGCTCAAACTTGCAAATTTCTCTGCTTTGTCTGGATTTTAAAAAATATGTTTAAAAAAATATTAAAAATAACTCAGGAAAAAACAACAAGAGGACAGTAACCACCAATAACTGTTTCAGGGATTAAAAAATTATAACAAATTTTTCTAAGGGGATGAATAGGAGGACACTAGCCATCTGCTTATTTTCAAATGTACATATTTGAATTTTGCTCAGCCAAAATAATGACCTTGGCTGTGGTTTAATCCTACTAATCTTAGTCCCTCTGAGATGACTTAAAACAGAGGTGGCCCTTCCCGGGTCGGGGAGGGGGGGGGGGGGGCACACTATCCACCACTTTTTCAAGTTCAACAAAAGTGCCCTTTTCTTCTTTAAGGGCCCATTTTCCTCTCCAATAAGAGCTCTTTCACCTTCTGTATGTGTCCCTTTTCACCTTAGATAATATGCCCCTTTTCATAGCTGAAAAGCGCCCCTCTTACTGCTGATTATTGCCCCCTTTTCTGTCTAATATTACAATTTCACCCTTCTGAGTGCCCCCTCGGTACTTTTTCCGCCTTGTTTTTACCGTTAGTAGTTGCCCTGTTTTGTTGGTGCCCCCATCCCTGACTTAAAACTATAACAGGGCATATTCACATTGTCGTCCATTCGCTCCCAGACAGATACAAATTTTTATCAATTGTACGTTTCCAGTGAGAAAATCATGTTAGTGACCTAATTACTGACGGTACATGACTAAAACATAGACTTACTGATAACTTTACATCGAGGATTATCAATCATCAAATTAATACTTAAAAACTAATTTAAGAATCGATATAGTTTGAATTATACTTAGTCGAAAATTACAATTGTCAGCCCCTATTTATGCTCTATCCGTTTAAAGTATTATTTATTAAATTAAAACGTCATCAACATCTATCAACATTGTTTCTTTGGTGGTGCTCTAGTGGAGCACGTCCTGATGACCCACTCAAGAGTGATCTTACAGGGCGAATGTGAATGGGGTTACTGCATCGCGCTTTACTTGGGTGGTAGATGGCGCCAGACAGAATTCAGTATGGACACGATCAAGCTTCTTGTCATTTATTTGTGTATATATTGGGGGAGCGAAGTGTAGGAATGTTTGCTCTTGGTAGCAATCGGTCTTTTGCATCTTAATCGTCTGGTAAGGCAACGATGAGAATGTTAGGCAAAATGACAACAAAAACCATGACAGAAAACAGTCAGACCACATACCTTACAGCCGACTATTGACTATATAGTACCAGTCAAAATAACGTGCGTTTCAGACCTTGTTCAGATTCGCGGAAGTTTCATGCCGCGAAATGACCCAACACTGGATTTTTGCTACTCATGAAAGTTTACGCTTTACAGAAAATTTAGTACCCTTTTCCACCATATCCCTTCGAGCATTAATCTTTTAGATGGCAGTCTGATCGGTATGCGCTGCCGTGGGTCGATATTATAGTATACTATCCAAGACCCACTCAATGCCATATTTGATTGATTTGATTTATTTTTCCCGTTTCAAAATAAGCATACATGATACATATCGAGTTAATTATTAAACACGTTGTAATAACTCTGTGTATATATATCAAACTAATAATACAGAGATAAGGGTATTGAGAAGAGTACAAAAAATAATTTACACAAACGGATCATTATTGACCTAACATATACAATGAAAAGGAGAGGCATGCTAAGATAGCAAAGCTTGTATGATACATACCCCAAAGAATTAGTTACATAATTAAATAAAATTTAGGTCAAACATATTATAACAACTGGATAAATAGGGGCGGAAGTTGCAAACTAGTGTAAGATATGCCTATATAGGTTTATAGGAAAAGAAAGAGGTAGAGAGTAGTAAAATAAGAGACATGAAATAGAAAGGAAGAGAGGATGGGAGGAGTAACAAAAACACGGTATTTAGGCATGTGTTCGCAGGAAAACATAAAAAAAGATTTAAATCTATTTTTCTTCTTTTTTTCTTGGTATTAGACTTGACCTGTTTGAAGGGGGTATAGTAGGCTGAACAGATATCTTTTAAGTTTGGGTTTAAAATTGTTAAGACCAGGGGATTCTTTAATTTCTTTATCTAAAGAGTTCGAATACGTGGAACCTGAAAAGACAAAGGTGTTCTGTGCAAAGGTTGTTCGTGTTAGAAGTAAGTGGTAAGCATTGCCTTGTCTCGTTGGATATTTATGTTATATTTGTTCTTTCGAAACATATCGTCAAAAATAGCTGCAGGGATGTCATTTCTAGTTGAAAATTACGACTGTCCTTAACCTTGAGGTTGCTATTTTCCAAAAATAAAATATCCGTATTAGATCTGTAATTTGCATGAAAAATAATTCTTAGTACTTTTTTTTTTTTTTTGGGGGGGGGGGTAAAAGTAGTATTCTGTTCAATTGTACAGACTTGTACAATTCAATTGTACGTGGAGGTGCCGTGGTCCAGTGGTTTAAGGCGCTTGACTGGAGATGCGAGGATCGGGCGTTCTATCCCCGTCACGGCACTTATGCCCTTGAGCAAGGCATTTTATCTACATTGCTCTTGTATCATACATCAAATAAATGAAGTGCTGTAGGCATATTGATACCAGCGTGTGCATGTGTGTTATTAAAAAAAAAAGGAAAAAAAAAAGTACTTGCACAACCCCATACTAATAAACCATAAGAGGTTCGTTTGCATTTGCAATAAGCATGATAAGGAGGCGAAAAACCTGAAATTTCATGGTAAATGACCACTGTGACCTTCGACCTTTGACCTACCTACCACAAATCTTATCAGCTTATCTTACTACAATGATGCATACTAGCACCCAGTTTGAAGTTCATACCTCAAATGGTTCTTGAGATGTCGCGTTAATAAGGCTAAAACCTGAAATTTCAGTACTTACCTCTGTGACGTTTGACCTTTGACCTACGTACCCCAAAATTTAATCAGATCATATTCCTAAGAAGATACATACTAGCACCAAGTTTGAAGTTCATACCTCAAATGGTTCTTGTGATATCACGTTAACGAGAAAGCTGGACAGACCGACAGACAACCCGAAAACATATTGCCCTCGACACCTCGGCGGAGGAATAAAAGAAAACCCCGCGTGTACCAACATTCATATTCGTAATCTCGATGGGAAATGTCGCATCAGTTATATAATAATCCATTCATAGGGCAATTCTTGGATGGGCACAGGGACACAGAACCCCCCCCCCCTTTATTGTGCCAACTATCTTATATGGACGTTCCAGTTTTGGGGGGGGGGGCAAATTACGCTCCCATTTCAAAATCCTGGATCCTCCATTGACCATTTTCGTATTGTTATTAATGCTAGCAAGTAGTGAATTATTTTCATTTGGGCAATTATTGTATCAGTAATTCTATAACCTTTTCTATTTTTAGGTCATCGCCGCCATTACACTGTTTTGTAAAGCTATGTAAGGGAATCTCTACAAAGCCGCGCAAATCCGACAAGGGAAATATGTATACGACAAAGACTGAAAGATATTCACTCAACTTGACATTCATTTGCAATGGTCATTACAACAACAGTAGATGGCGCTGATTGTTTTCTTCTATACTTTGCTGGTAACTCTTTCGGTGAAAATAAATGGATCAAAATCACGTTTGTTTTTGTACGATTTACGTATAACAAACAGCGGGATTCAATTCAAGAAGAGGTTTTCATTATTGATCACCTCACTGTAAATATACATTTTCGTATACGGATTTTTTCTTCTTCAAAATCTATTTATGTATTTATTTATTTATTTATATTTATTTATTTATTTTTATCTTATTTTTTGTATTTATTTATTTATTTTTTTTGGGGGGGGGGTGGTGGATTGGCATATTAATATTTGTCTCATATAATTCAGAGTACATTGAATATGGCTTGGAATATCATTTAATACTTCCCTACAGGTAATGGAGAAAGTTGCAGAGCATTTAATCATGAGCCACAAATTTGAAATATCATGATATTTTCCCAAACATTATTTTATTAATTATTATACTTATTAACTTACAGTGACAATGAGAATTGGGTGGAATAGTCGAGCCCTAATTTAAATACGCAAAGGCATGTTATCTATTGTAAAAAATCATGCAAAATGTAATAGTCCATGCAATGTAAACAATTTTGCCGTTTTTTTCACGGGAAATTTGCTGGCAGTCAGGATGCCGGGAATGCCCGTTTTTCCAGTTTTTTTTTTTTTTGTTTTTTTTGTTTTTTACCGGAAATCAGCATATACAGTTGTATGTACGATAAAATTACATAAAATTTATGTCGGGCGATTGTAAATATATGCTGATTTCCGGTAAACCAACCAACTTGCTGTTGTTTTACAGGAAAAAGAATGTAAAATTGAAATAACGGCAATAACTTATAATTTCAGGGGCCAAAAAACCTGTAGTTTTACAGTTATTTTTTACAGAGTGGATCCTACTGCATACCATCCCCTTATTTATCTGATAGTAGACCTATATCTGAAATGAATTTCTGTAAATAAATACGTAAACAATATAAGCATTAACAACAAAGGCAATACAAAACATATGGACAAGCGTATAATATGACTCCTATGTAAAACAATTGACATAATTCAAGTAAAAATATTACATTCCGTATTTCAACACGCAAATCCTATCCCAGGCTCTAGGGTAATATTTACAGGAGCGAGCCACACTAAGTGTTCGGCACATCATGGAAGGAAAAACTAGTGTTTATTTCTAAATCGATGTCAGCTGCCTAAACCTGATGAGACTTTACTACTAGAGTCAGTGGTGTAGTGTGGGTCCAGCCATTTAGGGAGCTCTGGCATCATGAGGGAGGGGGAGGGGGGGCCACCTCTTTCTCAGTGATTGAGATGCAATTAACAAGGCAGCCAATCAGGAGGAGTGTGCGGAGGATCATCATCCTTTCTTCTTTTTTTTTTGCTCATCCCTCCCCCTCTTTCATTTCCTCTCATTTTCTTTCTTTTTCATTTTTCGCTTTTCGATGAGGGAAGGGGAAGGAGGGACACATGCCCCCTATGCCTCCTGTAGCTTCGCCAATGACTCCAGTGCCTAGATTCGAAGGATCTGTCTCACATTCTTGGGGAAGGTAATAGAGGGCAAGTTCAAAAGTGGCATGACAGCGAACACATTGTATACTTCATGGGGTTGGTAGGGGAATGGTGGAGGGGTATAAGACCCCCCCCCCTTCCCTGTGAGGGGCGGTTGAGGTACAAGTTAACACTTTTTGTGTTATTCTCAAAGGGCAGTACATGTGTATATTTATTATAGTAAAGGGCGTCCATATTTCATTGCAAATCGCAAGGTACAATATGAATAGATATTATTATCATGATTATCATTATTACCATAGGAAAAAGAACTGAGAAATGGTAGAGGAAATGACAAATAAATGGAATTATTATTGCATTAGAAACTTAAAAGCAATGTAGAAAAAAACCCCGAAAATGATATCAACCTAGAAAAAAAAAGGAAATAAGGAGATATTCAAGAAGAATTAAAATAATGGAATGAAGAAAAAAAAACACAGAAGGATAAAGTAGGGCTTATGGGGTCGAGTAAGAGGGATACATGGAGGAAAGATAAACCAAAATTATTTCACATTAACAAAAACGGAAAATGAAACGAATGTGAAATTAATTTTAATATATACAAACCGAAATTGAATATCTGTAGAAACAGAGGCTAAGAAAATGCAACTGCAACAAAAATGTCACCACTTATAACACAATCTTGCATCCCACAATGCAAATGCTGAATCCTTTGCCAAATTCAGTATACCCCTAAATCTCTTTCTCTCTCTTCACTCTCACACAACCCCAATGTCAAAGGCATGTGCCTGAAGCCATTCTCTCTGTTTGATTATTTTGATATCTTTCTCAACAGAGTCTTGAAGAGTGGGAATTGTTTTTGGTGAGGAGAGAAGCAAACGGAGATTTTACCCTCGGGACAAGAGGCGATGACTTTTGCGGTTGCTTATGTATAGGCATAGCATATTACATTATAAGATTATGATAGGAATGATATTGTTACAACTACACTCAACCAGTCAAGCCAGAGGTCTTGGCGTCGATTTCAAACTGATATGTTCTGCTGAGATTGCATTAAATACCACCCTTGAGTAATATGACAGAATAATGTAATGAAGAAGAGAATATTAGGTATGGAAGAGAGATAATTTTGGAGGGATTGGAAACACAGGGGTAGTACTATCAGCAGCAGCATCAGTCATAGCAGTAGTAGTAATAACAATGAGAGTAGCAGCAGCATGCAGCATAATCAATAGTAGTAGTAATAGAAGTATAACTACGGTAGCGTAACAATAGCACTACTGCTACTGCAGTTCGACAACATACATTTAGCAGCAATGGGAAACATTGAAACAGAAACACTTTCGCATGAGAGACAGAGAAAGAGAGAGAGGGGGGAGGGGGGAGAGAGAGAGAGAGAGAGAGAGAGAGAGAGGGGGGAGAGGGGGGGGGGGGAGAGAGAGAGAGAGAGGGGGGGGGGGGGGGAGGGCAGCCGAAAAAAAAATTTAATTTTTAGCATAAACGCACAAAATTTAATGATCAATAACCAAAATACGAAAGACTATCAAATCCTAATGGAAAAAAATCGTACATAATTTTGTGACGAGGTGTTGGAATAACTCAAATAACTCAAGGAAAAAAAAAGGGAGGGGGGGGGGGCTAACTCGTGATCGACATACCGAGAGATTTCAAGGCTGAGACATGCTTAGTTTGCTTACCAGTAATTCTTGAAGCACACATATCTAACTTCTTCATGCTCTCCGTAAATATCACACAGTTGGTATTGATCTATCTTTATTAAATTGAAACACAGAAAAATGCTATCATTCATTTGTCAATGATATATAGCACACATCTTTCCCGAATACTGTATAGTGTTTTTCTCAGACAAATACAAAATATCATCGGCAAAATAGTTAATATTACTAATATCATATAATGTAAAAAGGAACAAAATAAAAGTGGTCTTACGATAAAACCTTGGGGCACTTCACGCACTATATTCTGATATTGTAGACATTGAGAAACTTTTGAAACCATAAAAACTTGAAGAAAAACCGTAAAGAGGATACACTGGTTAATAATGTCACAGAAATTCTAGCCATGGATTGAGCTCAATTAAATGCCAACAGTTGAGTCACTGAGATCTTTTATTGTCCATTTCAGAGCAGCACGGATCGACTGCAAGTGGATAACATATCAATCTATCTTGAGATGGTAAACATAATATCTGTCAAGGTAGTAGAAACAGGTAGAACCAGAATGACTTCTTTGGAGAGAGATTGGTCGGTGGCTATATAGATACGATCGATTCGTCGGAGAATAAATACAATTGGCAATAGCATTCTGCTCATACTGTTAGAGCGACTGTGGCCTATCATGCTCATAAATCTGGAATAGAGTTGTTATCCTAATCATCACATGTTCCTCATCTAAAATTGGACGTTGAGAAGGGAGGGAGAGAATGAGGTATATTCATATGTTTTGAAATGTATATTGTATTAAATATAAGGCATCGTTTTTCTTGTTTTTCTGTGACGTGTTGCTGAAAAAACGCCAAATGAAATATTACGTAGCAACCAATTCCGGCGTCATTTATCTACTCCGCTCTTAAGGGAGAAGGTGCTGTCTTCTAATCATCATCTCATCTCACACACTGCAATTGAATTTTTCACTTTAAAAATAGAATAAACCCTGATGTTCTCTTTTTTACCCATACTACATGCTTTCGTTCATCTTCGTTCGAGCACAATTTCTCTAGGGCGGCTGACGCCCTTGCCTGCATATCAACTTTCCAGTTTCTAAATTTTGCGAGCGAGTAAAGTGAATATTAAAAAAAAACTTTATAATAAAATGTAAAATTGTCATCAAAATATACAATATAAGATATTGACACTGCAAATAGACCACTTCTCTACACGAATATAAGGTGATGGTTGCCCAAATACTGATAATTTCAAAATTCTTGTACGCCTCGACCGCATATGCTTTCATCAATAAGGCAAATCAATAATCGTTTTCATTAATACTCTCCATCCCAATTAGAAAGTAAGAAGGTAATATATAGATTTGGTATGTAGACTATAGTTTCCGACTGAGGTTTTATTTGAAAGTCAAGAGCATTACTAGGTGACAATATTTATGGGTTCTATTACTATTTTATGATTTCTACCAATCGACTGAAGTAAAATCACAGATAATTTCGATGAATGCTCATGGTTTACAATGAAGACTGAGTCAACTTTCAATCCTCCATTACGATGTAAATGTCATTGAAAATTGAAATCATATTTCGAGAATCGAGTGAAGGGAGGATGTCATACAACAAGTGAAATCATGTCAAGCAGATTATGACTATTGTAATGGAGACAAGGATGAATTTGAAGTGAGAACACGAGAGAAAGAAAGACAGAGACATGCAGAGATACGAAAGTGAGGTTGAAATGGAGAGAGAGATGAAGAAAAAGACATTCAGACTGAGATAGAGAGATGACGAGAATAATAGTGCCCGTGATAGTATTAGTTTCTCGAGTGGGTCTCATTAAGTAGCGATCGGAAAGTCGATTTTTCTGGCAATGAGGTTTTCGCAAGGGGTCGGTCGACGATGATTCCCCCGTCCGCGGAGCACGGTTAAGATGACTACGCTGGGCCACCAAAGGGCCGTTGACGGTTGATAGCTGGTGCTCGAGTCGCAAGCTAGCCCGATAGACGCGGCCCGATCGCCCCTCGAACACCGACGATGAGTGTCGTGCCATTTTTCGTCCTACTTGGAAACTTATCGTCCCGTTGTGGTTGTATTTCCTGTAGCCACAAATGGCAATCAAATATGCATTGAGATTTCTATGAAGCTGACATTACAAATAAAATCGTATCGGGGAAAGAATATGGATTAATCTCTATTTATGTCACTTTTTGCAACACACCAGAGGCAAAATAGTGATTCTTTTGTAAAATTTGAGATTATTTAAAAAATAATGTATCTACACGTATCCTGGAATGATGCACATACGGGATAAAATAGCAAAAAACGGTGAACGGGCATGATAAGCCTTGTATAGAGACCGACGTATCAATTCGAATTTCAAAGGATAACCTTGAGATCATATTTGTAGTCTTCAATCATCATAGGCGTAATGGCATATTTTCAGCAGGGGGGGGGGGGGTAACGCCTCTTGCCTCAGTATTAACTTTCTAGTTTCTGAAAAATTTACAAGCAAGAGAAAAAAATGGTTATGGTAAAAAAAAGAAGGAATTTCTTCCTTAAAAAAAAAAAAACACTAAATAAGATATATAATTTACATATCCGGACACCTCGCCACTCGACTAGTCGGGCACCTTTCTGCCGGAATATGAGGTGACGGTTGCCCTAATAATTACTGACGTTTTTTTTTTTGTTTTTTTTTTTCAAAATTATCGGTGGTGCAGCCCCGATCACTCCTCGTACGCTTATTATACGGCTCTAACAAATGCCCATGGACATTGCCGCTGCATTGTGCCATATCAGATTAACCAACAAACCATTAATGGATCAATTTTCAGGCATCGCGGGGCTCATTGATGATATCATCATGGGGTAGGACACTATTCTTTCATCCACTATCCCATCAAGGTGGTTTCGCCCGATGCTGAAGGGCGGAAGTTCGATTCGTCATTTTCTAAAAGCCCCTCCAATCGGCAGCGTTCTGTGCCACTCTATGGCAGAGCCTCCCTCGATTAGAAAACTCGCAATTGAGGAAATTAAAGCGATCAATTACGAGACGGATTACTGGTAAAAGAAATGGAAAGCGATCTTCAACCCGACTCTTGACTTTTTTCTACTTTTTGGTGGATGCGGGAAGAAAATGATGAAACAGAAGTCGGAGAAGAAATTACATCATTACTAACTGATAGCTGGAGTGAGGCCATTGCCAAATGATTAACAAAATAGGAAATTGGTGGGCAGATGAATATGTTGCCCCCTCCCCGCACTCCATACGGACATAATATATCAAGGTTTTGTACATCAGTACATCAGGATATGTGAATCAAAGAAATACTTTCAAGCATTATAATCGAAACAAAATCCTCTACAATCTATAAATGTAAGAATCACGCAAAACAAATAACTATAACCTGATAACGGAAGCGATTAAAGAGAATGTTGAGTTTTGGGAAGGTGAAAAATATTTTGTGAGCTTTCTCATTCCTTTTATGTCAGTTTGGAATAAAATCATAGTAAAAATGTCCCCTGAAAAGGATTGCTCTTCAAATGCTCTCTTATTGAAAATATGAGGAGAAATAGCTGAAGAGTTCGGGCCGAACATTCATTCCACCTGTGTGTTGAGTACCGTATACCCATTTCTGTGTGCAGTGCATGTGCTTGTCAGCAAGATTTGGTAAATTTCTTATTATTTTGATGATTCCAAGACCTCACAGTATACACTAATTCTTATGTAGCCATGATCAACCTTTCCCAATTGCTTTGAGACAGTTTCTTTGATAATGTAATCATTTGACCAGGGGAGCGTTTCATCAAGCATTTTGCCAGTGATTTTTACTGACAAATTTGCTCTCAGCCAATCAGATGCAAGGATTTCAGTAGCTTATAACACTTGTCGGAAAAAATATCCGACAAATCCTTTCATGAAACGCTCCCCAGAACTCAACTTTATCTTTAAGGTTGTCTGAATGAAGGTACGCCAGGTCACGGAGAGAACATTTACTCCTTGTACATCTGATCTTTCCATCAACACATGACATACATTAATGAATGAAAGAATTTAAATTAGTAATGAAATGAAGAAAAGGATTTGTACCGATTATTTTCTTCATGCAGCTTTATACGGCTAATATTATCCCTTTCCTCACAGTATTCGCGGGATTGGGAAACCCTAATCGGCGAAAAGAAAATGTTATTTCGAACGATCGATGAATCAGCCAGAAAGTGTGGTCGTAAATTAATTTGAAAATGTCAAATTACACGCACATCGTAACACTACGTAGCTTAAACAGCTAATTATAAGTTTCACAGTTTGATTTTTTTCTCTTACGATATATCAATAATTAATTGGATAATAAAAATATTCAGCTTTAACATTTCCTTTGTTCCCATAAATCTGTATGATGAGGTATTTGCAATGGATCTCATTCCTCTTTATCGTTATATATACTTTTAATTGGTTCAATTTATCTTTTCCTTTCATGAAAACAAGTGGGCTGTACTGGATGCTAATCGTTAAAAGCTTTGTAACTATTAACCACACGGATAAGGGCGCCATGTCTTTGGATTTGTTGTAAATCTGAAAAATTGTCTAAGGTAATATCGGCTTTATTGCAAGTAACCGATAAAGACAGTTTTTCAAAATATTTTTTTTTTCATCCAAAAAGGAAATATTCCATTAAAAAAAATAGGTTTTCAAAAAGGCATACAAACGAAATTCATAAATTCACATGAAATGGAATAAAATACCATCGATTCACTTTAAATAACGCAGATTTGACTGAAAAAACCCTGATAATTTCCTTGATTCTGATAAGAGGAATATGAATGCGAATAACATCGTCATCTGTAGAGACCTGGGATCAACGCCCGAGTGTACCCGTCGAACCAATCGCAGAGCCCTGGTGAGTGAGACATGCTCATTACCTCGCTATACACCGCACAGATATTTATTTACACTGTCACCGCTAACAGCATCGCAGTTACCATTTTCATAGCCATGATGATAACAGATCAAGTTCCCGATTCTTTCTCCCTCATCTTTTTTTCTCCTCCCCCTCGTTCGCTCCTCCCGCTTATTGTTCTTTAGGGCGTTAAGTGGGACTGCTTTTGATCCACTTGGTTCAATCTCTGTCAGCATGCGAGGCCAGCCGATCGTCGCACCGAAGCTAGAAAACACTAAAAAACAGGAGCGCTATCTCTTCTATGGTGTCATTTAAGAGAAGAGTGCAAAGAAAAGACTGGGGTATCGTATTTCTTTTCTTCTTCTTCTTTTTTTTTCGTTCAGCGCAGAAGGTATTGATGACAATTGAGTCCTTAGATCTCTCCGTCAGTTTAAACATTCCTAACCCAGTTCTGGGACCACCGGTTGAAAACCATGCAGACTGAACAGCTTAACCTAAGATAATGGTTGTTTTTGACTCACAATTCGACAGATGTCCGAGGAGCATTCACATTATAACGATATTTATTATATTAACGGTAGAGATGATGAAAGGAAAGAAATAAGTGACTGTAGTCAAATTTGTTTACATATTATTTGTAAATCTTGTAAAGTTACCTTCGATATGGTCATAAAATATTAAGAGATACTCGCATTGTCCTTTTTACAAATGAAGAAAGAGAGAAATTGATGATGGCTGGAAATGATAGATTTTTTTTTTCGACCTATAGATTATGAAGTAATCATCTCAATAGAATAATATCCATAATGTAGTTCTGTGACGTGTAAATTTGTACATGGTAAAACTCCTCCATTTTTGATGGGTTTCTCTAGATCTAAGGAAGATGTAGAATAACTTTTTGTGATGTAACATTACATCATATTTTTTCAGTTGATTTAAATAATTCTTTACAATCAGTGTATGTATATCGTATAACTTTTCGAGGACCAAAAGAAACAGAAACAAAAACATGGAAAATATGACAAAATCATAATGATATCAATTGCATCTGAGTGTGTGAAGGATCAGAGTGGTATTTCGAACTTCTGGGTCATAAAAACTTACTTGTATGAAGGAGTAGTAGGGAGATAAAGGTTACCTTATATAATGCGTATTTGTAAAAATGATTTTAAAAAAATCACACCAAAAGAAAGCTGAAATGGCAAACAGTTGTCCCCATTATTTTTCAAGTTTTTGTCTTTATCCTTCAAAAAAGAAGTACCGCTCAATTCATAAAATATATCAGCGATATGTTAACCGTGTGGGACTGAATAAACTAGCGATATGAAGTCATATTTTATCCTTTTTGATATTAATCTGTTTGAATTTGAACGATAGTTTTTAGGTACAAATTTTCACCTCGAGATTCGAGAACATCTGAGAGTGCGTCGATTCTCCTGCTTGAAAGAGCAGCGCGCAGCCATGTCAGGACGAGTTGAAATTTAATAGTGAATCTTTAACACCGTGACGGGCTGAATATCGCATTTTTCATCGTTTGTTAATGGTCAACGTTAAAATCAGAGATTTTCTCAAGGATATGCAATGGGTGTATAAATGGGCAATTATTGGAAAGCTAGGGAAAGAAGAACAAACAAGCAAACCGCGGCGTAATCTCACTTGATCAGGCCGAGAGACTCGAGGGAGAGCTTTATGATCGGGGATCAAAATATCGGGTGATCGAGGTGGCTGATGGAACGGTGACGTCAGTGGTCACGTGATAGTCTATGTCACATTGATCCCGAATGGAGGAGACAATAAGTAAATGATGTGTTCAGACCATGAAGAAAAAGAAATGGGTGATAAGAAAAGGATTACGAATTGAAGATGTGGGAACGGAAAATAGAAGAGATGTTTAGATGAATGTATCATTCAGAAGGGAGTACAAAATGGAAGAAAATGAGGGGAAGAAGGAGCTTTATTTTGACTAGTATGAAAAATGATATAGATTTCGAGAAAAAATCAGTGCTTTATTTCATTGTTCAGCTGTTTAATAGCAAAAGGAATATTTCGGTTTGCTATCTGAATTAAGGATCACTATCATAATTATGTAAATGACTCACAACACCATTTCCCAGTTAATGTTATTTTGCCATTGTAATAAGGGAGTAATACAATAATTAAAATGATTGACTATTATTATGACGATGGGGCATGATTAGTCTTTTGAGCAGTCCCATTTCTGTAGCACCTAACCGCATCATAAATGCTTGTTCTGAAAGACTACCATGTAGGACGTCCAAATACATCATCTCTGGTTTACAGCTTGCCTGTCATGTCGTGCGACTTTCAGCTCTCCCCCGCCCAATTAACCGTTTATGAAATCTGGTGTAAATGCCTTCTTAAGATCTCGGATAACAATCATGACACTTCAAAAATAATCAACGATCTTTCCCACATCAAGAATCTCTTTCTTCCCCTCTCGTATACACACGGACTCTCTTCGTTACCCAACCCGAAAAAAACACACTCAGGCACACCTCTCTTTCTTTTTCTCTCTTCTCTTTCTCTCTCTTACCCTCCCTCTCTTTTCCTCCTCTAGCTATATTTCTTCTATATTGTTCTTTGACTATCTATCTCTCCTTTCATCTACATGCATTAAACGTATCAGGAAGAGCAAGAGGTAACAATGTGGCGCATGTTGCTTTGTTAGGCAAGCATGCAACAGAGGAATATACGCTATGTCATGTATGTTGTGCCCAACTGAAACCGAGTTGGTCAAACTCTGTGTATAATGGCTCTAGTAACAGCTACTGCATTCCGCTCTCTTTGACCAATGTCAGATTAAAACAGTAACAGCAACAGCAGAAGCAACACCAGCATCATCAACAACAATAACAACAACAACGCAATCCTATTTTCATGTTTTGATCTATACTTAAGATGACCAGAAGGTGATGAATACAGCTATTCCACTTTGTTTTGTGGAGCACAAAAAGCTATATCTTTCTCTTTTTGTCCAGTTCACTTATTTCTCGTACTACATACTTACAGCATGTACAGGGGCGCATAGGGATAGCTTAAAAACTCGATCCAGATCACAAACAAACGGTACCGAGTACTCAAAGGGAGAATGTACGATAAATTTGGTTCTTTCATTGAATGCAAAAAGTTATTGGTATCTTTGTATATGTCTTTCTCTTCCCTTGTCCTATCTCTCTCTCTCTCTCCCTTGTCCTAACTCTCTCTCTCTCTCTCTCTTTTCTCTCCCTCTCTCCCTTTCTCTCCCCCCCCCCCTCTCTCTTTTCTCTCCCTATCTTAACACCTTACCTCTCCTCTATAGGGTCGTATATATAGAAGGAGAACATTTGGAATGAGGACATTTGGCGACATTTTACAACAATAACGGAAAGGTTCATAGACATTTTCCGTCAGCGGTGGTAAAAAAGGTCCGCAGATTTTGAATTTTCCAAGAAAATGTTTTAGCTACCACCCCCTCCCCTCCGAAAAAAAAAAAAAAAAAAACATCGTCGAGGTCTCATTAAAAAGGGGGAAATACAATCTTACATTAGCTGACAAAAGTAATTAATTTGCTGACAGACATTTCGAAAATCAAATATAATAAAGGATAGGATATCTTATCTGCTTTCAGGCATAGGGCATTTACTCTTTGGGAAAGCTTATGAGTTAACGCCCTTCAGGCAGATGGGCTGTTATTTACACGTTACGATATTGTTGCAGATTATCAAATATGTCGAAAGGAATTTCTAGTGCTTACGTTTACCGCAGCCATCAATTCAGAAACACTGCCACAAAGACAGAAGAAAATGTGTGAACCTTGTCACCGCTTTATTACACTCTATGTTTTAAATGTCATACTTATCAAAGAATAATCTATACGACCCTCTGTTCGGATGCACGGGGCTACGAAGAGGAGAGAGGGAGTCGCGATAACGAGCAGATTTTTGTCTAGTTATCGCGCCGGACGTTCAGGCAGGCACGTCGAAGAGGTGCGCGATGGGCTATTAAGTAAAGAAAGTGTCTAGTTAGAGAGCTCGCGGAATGGAATTTTGAGGCAGAACTAGGAACAATCAACAGCTCCTTCTCTCATTACGAATGATTTGTTGGTCAATTGATCTTTGATGGTGACGATGACGAGATAGGACACGATCAAAGTGTTCACAACCTCGACGTCAGAGAAATGTCAATGTGTTCGGGATCGAGATGGATTGGACCTGTAAATAAGAGCAAGACGGTTCGCTCCCTTCTTTATCGGTAAAAAACCCCGAATCTTGAATCAGGAGTTCGGAGTGCAAATAGAGGAAAATTCAGTGGCGTATCTGGGGCTTGGATTCGGGGGGGGGGGGGGGTAAGTCAATGGTGATCCAGCAAGAAAAATCACATTTCCGGACCCTTCGTTGCGGAGTGAAGGGAGAGGGGGGGGGGGTCAGAACGACGGATTTTCCTATAATCCATCTCTTTTTTCATTTTGATTTACAGTTTCGGAAATGTTAATTCTTTATATAACTCTTGCTTTAACTATTGGATTGTAAGTATGAAGATATTTCAGATTTTGTTTTTTTTATGCATAACGTAAGAATGGTGTTAAATTCGCTCTGTTGGGCTTTATAAGTGGATTTGCTTAGTTTCATTAATGAAGGTTGGTTTCAAAACTTAGACTTAACAATGTTGTTTTGCGAGGTCGCCATGCGACCGCGCGAGAAATTTTTTAGAGAAATAATCCTTAATTCATATGAGGTTTTAAAAGCAATTTGTTTATAATTTACCTTGAAATATTTTTATAATGCTTAAAATGTCAGTCAAAAGATAAGAACTAGAGTAATAAATAAAGCATAGGATTTTTTTCCCTAGCTAGCGCATGAAAATGACTACAACATTCAAGAACAATAATATTTTCCTTCTGAAATAAACAGAAGCAACATCACCAGAGAATTGTAGGGCCTATTCATTCAGTTATGATATATTCTCATATTCCGTTATACTCCTATTGATAGTGAATCACTCATGATATTCTTTATAGACACCACTGAAGTAAATTCATTTCAAGCAGCTGCTGTTTAAATTCTTTTGATAATACTTAATTTTCTGAGCTCTTACAACGTGCTCCGCTTTATTTTATTTTTTTTTTACTAAAATTTTCCTTTAAAAAAGAAATCACAATTAAAACCTGCAACATGCACAGACTGATGAAGGCAAACGAACATTCAACGAGTTCAAAGTCATAAAGAACAATGTCAAGTTCTATTTTCAGAGACTCTTCTTCTAACGGGAAGCATGATATTTGTCCGGAGTTTGTTCTTTATTCCAACACATGGAACTATATCACAACATATTATATGCATATATGCAATTAGAGCGAATTTTGCAATTTTCCCTGAATTCATTAAGAAAGAAATTATATGGGGCCACATTTATCATCATCCCTTTCGAAATTGGTTTTCATATTGTTGTTTTTAGTTTATATACTTTCTCTATGATTCTTGAAACGTATAATATAATATGTTAGGATGAAACCTATAGGAAGAAATATTCCCCCCTAATTTAAGGGCCTCCTGTAGTTCAATCAATATCAATTTGTTCTAACACAAGAAAAGTGAAAATACATCAACAAACATAAGAAGGTGGATTCAACATTGATATGCGAATCATTTCTACTCTGTTAAATAGAATGATTACATTCTTTTCTTGTATATCTACCCTCTTATTCCCTTACTTCTTTATTCTACACTGCGCCTAGAGCACTTTCCAGAGTGGATTATAAATCATATGACATATGTATTGCTATTATTATTATTATTATTATTATTATCATTGTTTTTATTGTTATTATTATTATTATTATTATTATTATTATTATTATTATTATTATTATTATTATTATTATTATTATTATTATTATTATTATTATTATTTCAA
Organism: Heliocidaris tuberculata; assembly: GCA_025618425.1. Classification (NCBI taxonomy): domain Eukaryota; kingdom Metazoa; phylum Echinodermata; class Echinoidea; order Camarodonta; family Echinometridae; genus Heliocidaris; species Heliocidaris tuberculata. The sequence continues at coordinate 23,538,615 of CM046847.1, forward strand.
AAAGTAGGAAGGGAATTCTGAGAAAAATACAAACATGTAGAATCCTATACAGACTAGTGGAGTATTCTTTGTATCTATGACAAAGACAAGCAAAACAAATATCGAGAGAAAGAGAGACAAAATCACAAGAGAAAAATGTAGTAGCAATATACTGATAGCCAATGATATGATGATAATCGTAATGTTTAAAGCCTAGTGTTCAGATACTACAAGGAAATAATGGCATCTGCTTTATTGCTAACGGAAATGATTACCAAACTTTTTTTGAGAGCTGCTACTTTGCTTGTTTTCCATGGAATTTTTCTAAAAGCATTTCGCAAATTGATTACCGTGTATATACGCCATCAACATTATCCATAATTCGTATCCGGTCCTCTAATGATAAGGACTTGTTTAACATGTTTTGGTCGACGGAATTTTCCTATGTCATCCCATACTCCTGAAAGCATTTCAATTTAACAAAATAATTTCATATCGCCCAGAATTCGTGCTTTTATGCACTCTTCAACCGCGATCATCGCAGAAAATAGATTGCAAACGACAAATTGAGATAATCTAGTCAGGGAAGAGTGGCCAATTTTGTACCCCTATCTTTCCAATTTGTTCTTTTGCCTTCTTCCACGATCGATAATGAGAAACTTTAGGAGGAACACGGCGCGAAAAGACATGGATAATGATGAAGGTGGATTGATATTACCAAGTAAATTGGCTTTTTACTCATCGATGTTTATTCCATATCTTTGACATGATCCCTGATGAGATAAAGTAGGCCGCATAACCAAAAGCACACTGGCCTTATTACAACCATTCTCTTTCTTCGTAATATAATTTCATATTTTCTTCTTAGATTACGGACTGCGCCACTTCTAAAATGTTCAATTAAGAGACAAGGGGGAGAGAGAGGAAGTCGTTCATATGAAAAGAGATGTATATGAGACAAGCCCGCAACGGCGTCAACCCCCCAGTCCCGCATCGGGACAACATAAAGATCTCTAATTGGACGAAAAACAGTAATTTGTCGAGACATTAAGAGTATTTTAACGGTGTAATTCACCGAGGCACTTAGCGTATTTAACTAAGGGGTTAAGACCGTTGTATGACGTCCATCCCCTAAGTAGGATGACTTCGAAGATGACATTTAAAGTAGTCTCTCTCAAGAGTCGTCTAGATTTCTTGACCGAAGTAGGATAAAAAGAATTATCGCCGTTTTTGCATTGGTGGCAGCACAAGCGTTCGTTCTAGTCTCTGGTTTTTCAAGTTTCTTGGACAGGTTAAACACTATTCAACCTTACTTTCGCAGCGTTTTTTAAAATCTAAAAGATATGTCCAGATCCTGGGAAATGAGACTAGATGTTTCTCACAAAGTCTGCAGCTTGTGGAAGGCATCCCAAATTGCCCTCGATGTGGTCCAAACCGTGCCGCTGGTGAGCCCCTCCGCCGTCACCATCCCGAGCCATTATCGGGCTTGACATGTAAGCCTTCTATCTCACTTAGACCTTAATGCCATCATTATCTCCGCCAGTCCCTTCATCATTACCCACCATCATCTTGGACCCATCTTCGGAAGTGCTGCGATGGACGGCTACTTAACTAAAGATATGTACGCAAATATGGCAGTATCGGAATTAATTTGCTCATTCCCTGTGGCATTTTCTTCTCTTTAGTCCTCTCTCTTATTCTTCCTCCTCCCTCTCTTCCCATCTCTATTCCCCACCCTCTTTTGACCTCTTTCTCTCGCTCCTTAATCTCTCTTCCCCCATCCCACCCACTTCTCTCTCTCTCTCTCTCTCTCTCTCTCTCTCTCTCTTCTACCCAATCGCTCTTCCCCTATTTCTCTGCCCCCTCTCTCTCTCTATTCCCCTTTCTCTTCCCCCCCCTCTCTCTCTCTCTTCCCCTCTTTCTCAGCCCCTTCTCTCTCTCTCTCTTCTACCCCATCTCAGTCTCTTCCCCTTCTTTCTCTTCCCCTCTCTCTATTCCCCTTTCTCTTTGTCTTTTGTGCTTCCTTTCCAGTGGTCATAATTCCCCTGATGTGATCACAAGTTTCCATGTTTGATCGGTTACTTCCTACTTGTAGTCGTAACTTAATTATCCTGCCCTCCGTGATTATACATAGAGGTATGTTAAAAGGCAATGATGGACTCGGAGGTTTGAAAGGATTTTTAGAGATGGGTGCAAAACCCTGTATCTTATCTAATGGAATAAATGAAACCGATAATAGAAGCATTTCTTAACCGGCTTTGAAGCCCTTATGCAGTTTTAATTAAACACCCCACACAAACACACACTAACACTAAATGTCATCAGGTTCCTTTGATTTTAGTGTACATGGCAAGATATTTTCAATTCTGAACTTATTAAAACGTTTCGATCTTTCTGAATTTGAGTCATAAGAAATTTAGATGTAAAAATAATTTAGAGTATTGTACGGTCATGATCTACACTATCATTTTCTTTTCTTTTTTTTTTTCTTCTTTTTTTTTAATAGTTTTTGCAGCTCCTGCTATATTCGGTAGAAGTTGGAGTAAACAGTCTTAATCCTTTTCATCTTGAAAAGTGGAATACGATCATACTCTCTTTCTCTGAACCTTCCCATTACAATACAATTTTGAAAGTATTTGAACAATATATCAAAGACAGATCGTACTTTGCACCAATACGACGTTTGGTATGAACAATGTCCAACTAAGTACGAGAGAATATGAGATAAAGTATGTTGCAGCATGCTGAGGGGTAAGGAGCTTCAATGAAGCTTCTTAGTTTGGGGGATGAAGGAGATACAGAGAGAGGGAGAAAGGTATGAGCAGATAGTTTTTTTTCCAATTTTTTAATTAATTTATTTATCTATTCATTCTCTACACATGGGCTGGATCACCCTCTTCAGCCAGAGGATGTTCTTCTGAGGGGTCCAGACATGTATAATAATAATTAAAAAAAGGAAAACATACAATAATGAAAATACATGAAAGCATAAGACAAAAATTATTACATCATTGTAGAACAAAGTAGAAAAACAAACACAATTATGACCAAAAAAAAAAGGGGGATGGGGAGGGGAAGGGGGCATGCAGTAAGGGGGACATGATGTTACAGATCATTTAATAGTGTAGTAAGACAATGTAGCATCTTCCTAAAAATTCTTAATGAGGTTTCAAACGGGATGTGAGTAGCCAAAGTATTCCATAGCTTTCCACCTTGAAACAAGAAACGTCTTTTACCAAACTCGGGTTTTGGGCGACTCAAAACCAGCTGCTCATTTCCTGATCTTGTTTTATAATAAGATTTATGTGAAACAAATATATCATTAAAGTAATGTGGGCCCAGATCATGTACCGACTTAAACATTATTATGCCCAACTGCTTTGTCCAACGAGTTTTTAATTTGTATGTTCATGTTCACTAAAAAGTGATCATTACCTGTCGGTATATGGAATGAGAAATCACATATAATTATCTTTCAGGAAACTCGAGTTAAGACAACATAATTCAACAACACCAAATTAATTCTTCCAGTGACAATGTGGTGTTTGGCTTGCAGTGTCACGTCTATTTTGAGCGACGCCTTTGTGATACTGCCCGTAGGTACTAATTACAAACAATTTACCTCTTGAAAAACAATCGGACATTAAAAAGTTAAGGGCATCGATATGACTGTTGTCAACAAAAACTCACAATAAATATTCTTTATTCTCTCTCATTTGATGGCAACACACTAAGAAAAAAAGGTACAATTTTGCACCCTTCAAATGCAACACTGGCAGCACCTTTTTGGGTGCAACTTTGCACCCTAAGAAGCTTTTTGCACCTTTAAGGGTGCAGTTAGCTGCAATTTGGGTGCAGAGTTGTACCCTTTAGAAAAGGTACAAATTTGCCCCCTTTTGGATACAAACGTTTCTGAACCCTTAAAGGTGCAAAGTTGCACCTTTTAGGGTGCAAACGGGCATTAAAGGGTGCAAACAAGAACAAAAAGGTGCATTGTTGCACCCTTTTCATGTAGGGTGCAAGATTGCACCCAAAAAGGTGCTGTGAGTGTTGCATTTAGGGTGCAAACTTGAACCTTTTTTTCTTAGTGTGAATAATAACAATGGATCCCCACCACATCGGACAACATGTTTTCTTGGAAAGTATGTTACTTGCCTTTATGTCTCATATTCTGTCATATATGTTTTTACTTCTCCCATATAATAATAATATAATAATAATATATTTTAATATATATATATATATATATATATATATATATATATATATATATATATGTTACATTTATATAGCGCATTATGTGAATATTTCAATGCTCTTCACAATGTTATTCAAAAGATAATCCTCCAAATATAAATACGAAAATGTGAACAAGGTAAACACTGACATTATACCTAAGCACAGTCACAACTGAAAGGTTAAGAAACCAATTAGTACGGAGTATCTGCAGATTCGATAGGAGCAAAGGTCCTGCCCTATCCCATAATGGTAATATTCCTATCCCTGATTACGTGCAAGAAAATCGTTACATATTTTCAGACAGGCGTAAAACAATGACAATATGACAATATGGGATTAGTCATTACCAGTATATGACATAAAAAAGATCGTTGTAATTATAGGCAAAGTCAAATTGACTTTGGGCAACGCATAACCTTAAGCGTTTGAAAATAAGTCGCACGTGAATAATTAACAAGTAATCAATGGGCATGTAATATTTCCGATTTGCAGTAGTCACTTGACATTCCCAACTGAAAATGATCAATAGAGAAACAATTAGCAGTACTAATTAGTCATTAAGACGTTCTAATTGTTCCCCTCGGCTTGGGCATACGCAGACATAGACGTAACGCCTCTGGGCTTGTCATACATGATTTCTGTAATTTACTATTTAAAAAAATTGTTACACCGATATCATACACACGTTGATCCTAGAGAGCACAGGTGCCATTTCTGGTATCTTATAGATCATGGTGAAGATAACATAACATTTGTATCTTGATGATAATAATTTTGTAAATATTATCATTAATGTTACTACCACGATTAGATTATGGTCACCATCGTCATCACAATCAGTATAAATATCATCTTCGCCGCCACCACCATCATCAAATCATTATCACATCATTGTCATCATCATTATCATCATTGTCACCACATTCACCACCACCACCACCATAACCACCACCATTACCATTAGGTAACCATCTTGCTATTAATGCAATCATAATATATTCGTCACTGCGATTAAATTACTCTCGAATAATTCCTACCATCATTATAGGCCAAGTCTGATCAAGATTTAAAGTGCCATTAAACTGGCAGATTTGAACAGCGCCATCTTGAAGTGATGGCTACATTAAGATTATAATTTGAAAATTAATTGCATTTTATTTTGAATTTTGACAAACAGCTTCTTTGGATAATACGCAAATTTTATATTTCAAACTATTATTTTTGATACGAAATTGTAGAAAATTATGTGCAAGTACATTCTAAGCTTTTACGAACTAGAATAGGGCATGATGGGAAAATGAGAGGCACAGACACTTATCAAATCCTATTGAAAGATGGCGCCATTTAGGAACTCCAATTTAATGTCAATTTAACAGGAAATGCTATCGGTATTTGCAACTAAGTTGGCAATTCGCTACTTCTCTCTATATAATATTCCCCTTTCTCTCGTCATCAGTTTCGTCTGTTCTTCCAGTACCCTTCTTTTATTCCCATGTTTACTTTGAAAATAAATGAGGAGTATAATGGAGCATGAATCAGTCCTGAAACTTAATTTTGCTTTGTTTTGTTACCGTCAAATCATTTATCAACACCTTAGTGACCAGAGTGTCACATTATCAATGGTCTCATTTACTTTCTATAATCTCATTTCGTCGCTTAAGGTAGTGATATCACCAACTGGGTGTTAATGATAGCAGTCTCTGGTACGTCTTTCTCTTTCTATTGTTCACTTCCACGATGATTTGATTCATCATCACGTGGAATAACTGTACTAGACGAGAATATGAAGTCATGGCTAAAATGCATTTGAAAATTTCAGTTTCTTGGAATATGAAAAGTAATGACAGTACACATGGATTATTTTAGCATTACATATATACAGTGATTATCGGGTAGAGGTGGTAATTTTACTGTCTTAGTACTTGCAGTTCTTTGTCATAAAATAATTAGTTGAATTGGTATTAATTACAGTCGGAGAAGTAGTATTCATAGTCATACTAGTAGAAGTAGTAGTGGTAGCGGTAGAAGTAGAAAGTAGCAGTATCAATAGTAAGTGAGAGCATATTAATATACTAATAGTATTAAATCAGGGAAATGTGATTAAATTACGGTGGTAATAGTAGTCTGCTAGTAGTATCAGCAGTATATGACAGGATCAGTAGTATATATATATATATATATATATATATATATATATATATATATATATATATATAGTAAGCTTGTCGCATTCACTATACCAGGTGGGAGAAGGAGGAATATCACTGTATTGTGAAGTTTTGCCTTTTTATACAGTCATATTTCAAATACGATAAGCAGCAGTTTGTATTATGGACCATAATGATAACCACACACTGACGTAGTCCCATATGTTCACATACACATATAGCACCTACCAATTTTTATGACAATAAGCAAGGAAATGAACTAATGAAATAAAATTTTGACGATTTCATAACACCCGTCCCATTTAATACAAAGTATTCAGAATATAATTCAGACAGTGCCTTACGAAATAAAATAACACCTAAATCACCCAACAAAACTTGCAGAAGCCTTAGGAAACACAAATTTAAAAAGCGAAATGTATAAGCCAGGAACTCCAATGCAATTATAAACGATTCTTGATCTTGGCATACGTGCCAGCTCCTCTGATTCCGTACACAGACATGCCATATACCCATCTCACGGGACCCGTTAGGGTAGAGAGATATAGGCAACCAGAGTCGATCTCATCGAGATTGGGAAAATTTACGAGTTGAGATAGTCTGCCCAAGGTCAAAGCCAAGGCGAAGGCACACTTAAAAACTGGTTTCGAAAATGAGAAATTGAAACCAATTAAAAGACCTAACGATGGCTTCTTTGCTCAAGTCAAATATTGACGCCTGACGCTAATATCGTCTCGATGGGATAGTGTATGAAGGCGTAGGGGGTCAGGGGAACCAGATGTCCGCCTCCCTCAAAAAAATTCTGAAGCCACCTTTCTGAATACCTGTTGGCCAACTGTCGAGATAGAAAATGATAAACTGCCAACGAAAAGTTAAGAGGAGATGAAAGAGAGGAGGAGATATTATGCTGCTCCAAGAACAACATGAACAATACTCAAACTGTGAGTGTAAATATCAATGACATGAAGATAGTGGTCGTGCGCTAGTATTAAACCTCTCTAATCGGGTATTTTCCGAATTCGCGGTTTTAACCAGTGCAGATGCACACATATTTAGGTCCTAATTAAAGTTAGTTAGACAGTTATTACAATACTTTAAATCTATCACAACAACAGAACATAACCAACAGAAGCTACTTAAACAACTGCAAAGCAAACGAAATAAAAGACACAAAGTGACAATAATGATTAACAGTCCGCTTTGACTCAGTGACGAACTTTAAATCATGCAGTCTATTATTTATTCTGTATTACAAAACTAAGATTAAAAAATTCAGTGATATAATATATATATATACTTATACATGTACTTCCATTGAAATGATTTATCAATATGTAGACCTAGACAGCTTTTCAGTTTCGCTGTCTCTACAAGAGCTATCAAATACATAAATCGGAATTTTATATTATTGTCCTTTGAAGACGACCTTTCTGATATCAATAGTTATCAATTGCTAAGCTGAAGAACATGAATAAGATGTTAATAAATGAGTGTAATGCTAATCTCCTCCTCATCCCCCTCTCACCACTGTCTCTTCCAACACTCTCTCTCTCTCTCTCGCTCTTTCTCTTTCATTCGCTCCATTTATTGTTAATGATAGGTATAAATAGCAGTGACTTTCGATTACTAAACTCCTCTATCTTTCTCAAGATACAATGTTGCTTTTTAATAGCTTAATCTTGGCAGATTAATCATGTTAATGATGACAGTATTGGTGTCGTTCAGGACTGTGATAAAGTGAGCTGGCTTATAGAAAATTTATGGGAGCAGAAGGAGTTTGGTATTGTGTTTATAGCGGTCATGACTTGTAATGACTCCAAAAGACACGCCGTTATATAAAGTAGTCGATAATGATAATTATGCAAGGTTCGGCACTTATTGACTTACCAAAGAATTTAAAACTGTAAAGGTGTTCACTTGTATTACACGTGATACATGCATCATTATCGAGAGCATATATCAGCAAAATACCAGTAAGATTTTTTTTTTAGTATCGTTAATGCAGCTTCATGATAGCGCTAAGGTCATCTGACGCCTGACGTAACACAAATCATATGGAACTGACAATTAAAATGCAGTTTAATCGGGTTATTACGCAGATCTTTAGTTACAGAGAAGAAACCTATATGGGGAAAGGAACGAGCGACTTGGGGGTTGAGCTCACAAAATAAATGTATATTATATTAGGTTTTTTTCCCCAAAATTAGTACATTTATCTTATCATTTAAATAACGAGGTTTTACCGACATAGCAACAAATGATGGTCTTAATGCCATTTGAAATATGAGAAATACATTCTTCACGAACGAGATACAATGTCATTGCAGCAAAGAGCTTGATTTTTAGGGGAGATAATATTATGAACTTTAACTTGGGCCTGTCTTGATTAAAAACAAACCTTGCAATGTGATACTGTTATGCAGGATACCTCAGTGGAACTCAATTCCCCTCTTCCAAGCTCAATCCTGAGTCTACCTATAGTCTTGGATCGTTCTGTGCCAAAACCGAGATGGTGCCAGTCTTGATACGTGTCCGCCTTGTGATAACTGGTCGTAAATATCGAAGTTATATGATCGAAACCTCCGAGTTGGCCTACTGACCGTAGAAGATCACGTGGAAATTGCCATCCAGTGACAGGGTTGATTGGGAAATATTGGGTACAATGGAGTCCAAATATTGCCGTGTTTTGTGTCAAATTTGAGCGTTTATGAAAAGGGTTTTGAAAGAATGGCATCCTTCATAATTTTATATCCATTCATCATGATTTCATATTTTCATAGTCTCATTTTTCCTGTGCACTTCTCAGATATGACTCTACATGTAGTCTTCATTGTTCGCTTGAAAACTTTCTACTAGAATACCATTTATGAACTGATCACATTTATTGTTACTATAGTCATTTAACAGCCATGTAAAATAAAAATTAACATTTTTTACATAATATATATATATATATATATATATATATATATATATATATATATATATATTATATATATATATATATATATATATATATATAAATAAAATGGAAGAGATGGACTATGGGACGGTCGTAGCTTTTATCCTCCTTTATTTGTCGTCAAGCTTTCGATCTACATGATCTTCATCAGGACTGTGTAAAAACACAAAATGATGGCTAACATTTACATGGGAATGTACCTTCTACTAAAACAACTATGAGTGATCATCAGCGTTGCCTTCGAGGAACATTTCTCACAATAAATATACATATATATATATAAAGAGACAGACGGATACTTACACTGATGATAAAAGATGATCATCATGTATTATACCTTTTACAAAAAGTTGGGTCATTGCGTAAAATTTTACCCAACTTAATCTCGAGTGTACTTGACATTTTCGAGTAAAGTTTTGAAATACTTTAACATATGACAGGAAGTATATCAAGAAAATGATTTACATTAAGCAATGTTTAAATTATTGCAATACAAATTTGTTTCCGTCTTTCACATACTCGTGCTGCAAATTAAGGTACGTAGACATAATACGCCTTATATCTATAAATTTTTATAGTCTCTTTGTTTGTTTGTTATTGTGGGGGGGGGGGGGTGAAATTATGTCGATAACATATTCTACAGTCCAAATTCGTTTCCGTCTTCAAATATTTATTGAAGACTTACTTTCACCAAAGCACAAGAGGGTATATTTACATGCATAGCAATAAGTATTGCCAAATACACACAAAAAGAAAATACGGAGTGGACTACTTTTAGGTTTGTATTGCAAAGACGTTTTAATACATCTTTGTTCCACGATTCTCCATTTAATAGTCAGTTTCTTGGGATGAACATACTGGAATTCACTTTCATAACCCTTCTTTTCAAACATTTCTAATAGTTTGTTGGATAACCATGATCTCTGACATCCTCCTTGGAAATGTCTTGGCTATGCACAAGATGTATCTATTTTCTCTGGGTGTGGTCATTTTATGCGCCCTTTTGTCGGTAGCTTAGGGGCATTGCCTCTTTGCTTAGATTGTATTCAAACCCTGTTAACAGTTTGGTCACCGACAGACCCCAGGTCTCAAGATGGCGATTTGTTGTCTTGGCTCGTTTTGTCAGCTCTGTTGTCTTAGGTCATGACTGTGTCTGGTGATCTGCTGGCCTTAGAACATAAAAGGTAAAAGTTCTACCTTCCTTTTAAACACGATAATTCGCCATTATTCCATGGTTATGCACAGAAATCGACATTATATAGATAGGTCTATTAGTCACATAGGCATCAATCTTTGTTATGTTGTAATACATTATGGCCAGTGAGGGTAGTTTCTACGCTTTATAAATCGATATTATCATCATAAACCAGTTGCATTGCATCGTTACTGCAACATACATATTGAATAGAACCTTTAGTAGTTCATATCCCATTTTTCATATTGATAATCAATCAAGCTGCCAATGCAGTTTCACATAATTTATTTCTAAGTCCCATTCGAAACAGTTTGCCTGTTGTTGACACGCAAAGCATGAACAAAAAGAGGGGTTTATACTCACTCACTCAATTATAGGGAGGTAGTGAGGGGGGGGGGGGGGGGGGTCCTTCCTGACATCCGAAAACTACAATGGTGATAATCTCGTTTTGAAAGTTTAAAGTGAGGAATTGGATTAATGACGTCACTGATATGAGTTGAACATTGGTCATCAAGCGACGCGGAATAAACAACATGGCGGATAATGAGGGCGGGAAATTGAAAGATGCGGAAATTGGTAATGATCACATAGATGATTAAACCCGGGTTCGTTCAAGATGTAGCCAATTGGCTAACTTGTATCACTTGACTGTGAGTCGTTTTAATGAGGAGTGGTGAATCTGTAACAAATTTCTTACCCTCGGTATCGACAGATCAACAGCTTTCAACTTAATCACCGACACAATGAATTTAATGATACAGGAACATCGGGCTGCATTCAAATTAATCGTCCGGAACAATAATAGAAATGGCATTGAAAATTGAGAGTAAAACAATTTGAGATGTTGGTTGCTGATTGCTAACACATTAGTTATAATTATGAAGATGTAATAGCGCCTAACAGAAAGAGAGAGAGAGAGAGATTTGTGTGTGTGTGTGCGTGCGTGGTGTGTGTGTGTGTGTGTGTGTGTGTGTGTGTGTAAGAGTTAAGAAACAGAAATAGAGAGAGAAAGAGAGTGGGGAGAGATACAGATATGAAGACTAAGCGATTAAAGATCACAGCATTTCAGAAGAGTGTTAGCGCACTGACTTGGTTTCGTCCCTATAGGACCTAACAGTTCCAAAGACCGCTGCTCGAGAGTATAGCCTCGGTCTACCCAAGGAGTTGGTCTACCTTATGATGAGTAAAAGGTCGATTTTTTTTTTAAAATCATAGTATAGACCATGAAAGTTAGAATATAGCACGCACAGAGCGGCCATTATAACTGTTTTTATTTCTGACAAGGGTTATCCACTTAACTGGGTGGCTGTTGTTCTAGCGTGACCCATATCTGCTCTCTGTGGCCCTGTGTGCTCTTCAGCTGGGTCCCACACATTGATGTGAGTGGGGTGTCTGGCAAGAGCTTCAAAACGCTTCTAAAGAACCGATACAACGTTCTTTTTTCATCTCCATCCTTCGCGTCTCTTCTTCCCTCATCTTTCTCCTTCGCTCTCTTTTATCTCTAGCTCCCTCTCTCTTCATCTCTCATGAAATAAAGGTCCCCTCGTGTCGGGAACTAATGGCACCAATTAGCGCCTGCTGAGTGGCCGTATTGACAAGTACCAGGCTTAAAACCTCACTGGGGAGCTCGCAAAAGAAGGATACGAGATGCAGAAGATGTCGTCGGGAGACGAATAAAAAAAGATCGGTGTAAACGATGTTATAATAACGATTTGGGACTCCTCGGTTGAATGAGAAACCGTGGGTGGTTCGAGAGCGCTGAGTTGATGTAGCTAATCTGGGCTGAGACGGCGGGCTAAACCCGAGGTATTTTCACCTCATTATCATGGCCAATGTCGGGTAGGTAGAAATCCCTAGACATACACGATCTTGAGAGAGATGGGAAGGAGACTGAGAGGAGATACCGCAAATGGCGACAAGACATCACAGAGGCATGACGATTGGATGTACATCATAAATATGAAAAACATATTTCCTTCGTTTTATATACTTTCATAGGGTTGTAGGACCAGGGAGTTGTGAGAAGAGATTTCCCTGGTGGAACGTTATCCTAACGTCCAATAAGTATGCATTTGATCGAAAAGGGGGAATCTTCAAAGTTAAACAAGTGCCAAAAAAAAAAAAAAAAAAGATTTTCTGACTTGAAGACGTCCATCGCCGGGGATCCACAAACATTGAAGTTCAAGAAAATATCAGGCTTTTCTTCAATTCTTATACAAAGATAGCTTTGATTGCAATAGAGATATTACAACTACCTGGCCTTTTTTTTTCTTCTTTTTCTTCTTCTTCTTTCTTACGTTTTATGAAACCAGTCCTCTGATTCTCCTTATTACTTCTGAAAAATACCCACTCTGATTTGAGTGTATTCACATAGTTCTGCTCAGGCTATCTAAACAGTTTCGATATAAAAGACATTTAGAAAATTGTAATTTCATACATTTAAAAATATTTATAGTATGGTTTTAAGTTAAATCTGACATACTTGATAAACCATCACGGCCAATAAGCAATATTTGCACGATTCGCCGCTGCAAAAAGAGCATCCATAGTAAGCCTAAAAAGTTTTAAAATATGTCATTTGTTAATGCAAGCTGTTGTTTTAAAAATGTATTTCATATGGTATATATTACAATATATGTATATTTTTTTCTTTCTTTAGCCGATTAAATGCAAGATATAATATTTTTTCTGTTGTCAGTGATTTTGCAGCTGCGCATTTTGAATTAATGCATACATCGATAATTTTTTTACACTTGATATACTCACAATCATACGCAAAAAAAACAACAACAAAAAAAAAACCGATATACATACAGCACTGCAGCTACCAGGAAACGTTATGATACTTGCGGTATTTTGAAGTTTTGTTTTTAATGAATGGGCCTGGTCATGTAGCAGAAAAATGGCAGAACTATAACATTATATTATAAGGGAATGATAAAGAAAGTGTACGGATATATATTATACAAATATAAACAAAAAGCATTTTCATGCTTCAATCCAACGGTTCACTTATTCCTGTCACGATTTTTCGACGGTTCCTAACGTCTTTCTCAACAAGTGATTATATAACCATAATAACGGAGAGGTTAAATATCACGATCAGACAAAGACGAAGCACAAAGCCAATAAGTTGATAAGAGAGACAAAATACGGTGTACGAAAACAACATCAACGCGTAACAGACAAAAAATATGCCAAAAATAATGAAAATTCATGTTTAATATTTAAGGTATAAAGGTATCACCAACTTCCATAAAAAGGTACCATTTAACGTTTATGAGTAGAAAATGAAAGTGGCTGAGTTGCCCATAAAACTTTAAATTCTCAAAAAACAAACATACAAACTTACGGGAAATTCATGCAAACAAGACTTACTTGTTATGTTCCCAGCATAGTATTCAACAGAAATGTAATTCCCTATATATATATATATATATATATATATATATATATATATATCTTCTTTTTTTTTCTGAGTGCTCTTCGTAAATTCTTGGAAATAAATTACAATAATTGATTAATCTTCAGAGTTCATTTTCCTGAGTAAACATTTCCTTTATTTTGGGGATTCACTGGTCATCTTGATTTCCTACGCATTCAAAAAGGAAGATATCTCCAAAGCACGTCCCAAAATGATATACCTCTGAAAAATTGATTGAATTCTCAATATACATTTGTGTACACATGATTGATGGAATATAAACGACTCTATAGTTAGTTAGGGAATCATGAATTGCAATAACAATTCCGAAAATAATGGGAACATAACGACGTTAATGTTAGCTCAGCTTTTTTTTCTATGCTTTTTAAAATCTTTTATAAGATCCAAAATAAATTCATTAGGATTTCATCTTAATGAGCAGGTCGAATTTGGGGTTCACTATGCGATTTATAAATTAAATATAATATTAGAACTGAGATGGAGATAACCTATTATCTAAATCAGGATTTCATTTTTCAACACTTATATACTATTGTGCACGTGGTGTGCAACAAACTTAAAACGCTATTTCATGCCGAGCAAGCTCCTTTAACTTCGTATAGAATGAATATATATTATCGATAATAGAATTTATCTGAATCAATAACCAAAGTGCCCTCCAATGTCCAAACAAATCTATACCGAGAAGCGAAAATTATCTGCAAATTGTGCATCAGTATATATTGCAATATATAAAAAAAAAATTCTTGGACGATATAAATGACATTTTAACTGGTGCATTATCTAATTATGACGGAGTACTTTTTTTTTCTATTTTCGGTTTTTGTGCCGTAGCTATAAAACAACTCAATTAATCACGGGACAAAAGTGAGAGACGGAGGTAAAGGGAGAGAAAGAGGTATGTGTGCGCATACCGTATGCGCACGCGTGACAGAGATCCTATCTGTTGAGCGAGATAGCTGAGGGAGAGAGAAAGACCCAGTGTCGCACTCGGGACAGCCCCCATTCTATTCGCGTCTTCGGACACACATACACGCCCACAATATTTCATCTCTATACAAGTACTGTTCACCTGCTTCAGGCGACCCACTCTCTCTCTCTCTCAATCTCCCTCTTGCTAAGAAGTCGAATAGCAACTCGTCGAGTTCAACTCGCATTTTTTTTTCTCGTGGCATTTACCCCACATTGAAAGCAGGATGATTATTTAATAGATGGAGACAAGGATTAATAAATTCTTGCCTCCCGCTGAGAGATTGTCATTTCTTCAATCCGACGAGGGCATGAAAGGACAGTGATAATTTTGAACATCCTCGTTACCGAATTACATCTATGTTGAAGTGTTTCAAAAAGAAAATTTCACCGAATTTATTATTTCTCTTTATGGACAGAGCAAGGAATCACCTTATTTCATTGTGGCTCTTCTGTGAACAGTGCAGTGAAATCAAATATTTTTTCTATCAAGCTTTGGACACAAATTAAGTTGCAATGAAGTGAAATCATTAGCAAGCAAAACACCTTCACCTGATGTTTAGGAGGAAATGAAAGGCTTCAGAATCATCTGTTTTGAGTCAACGTGTTTGAATCATTGAATGGACATTTCATATATTTGTCGTCAAGAAAAGGGAGAGTTTGTTCATCTGTGTTACAGAAAGCTGTGGATAAAGATTGTGAGACTTCAAAAAAACCCTGATAACTGTCCCTCTAAAAGTTTTTAAATTGTGATGTTTCCTCATTGTCCACCGGAACTCATGGCGTTTACCCCAGTCCACTCGACAAAATTCACCCCTCTGCCTCACTTCTCCCCTCTCGGCCCCGCATTCCCTCCCCTGGTGGCCGTAGGAACATGGCATCCGCACACCTACCGACCTCCCACAAAACGCGTCACCCCGTACTTCATTTCTGATATCTTGGGCATCCCAACCGACCCTTCAGCCGTGGCGGCCGCCGCAGCATCGGCAGTCGATCGACAGCACGCCCACTACCACTACCATCACTCACAGGCTGGAGCCCTAGCCCGATCGACGGGGTGCCCGTGGGATGCGACGACCCTCGCTCAGGCCGCCGAGTTCCACGCACATTGTCGCGGACTCCGAGCTTCTTTCAAACATTCTGTGGAGAAATCAGGTTACGAGAAGACGAAACACGACCCATCATCTTGCGACACTCATTTCTTGCTTAGCCATAAACAATCCAAACTCGGGCTAGACGATAAGACAATTGACCTGATAAATACCGACACAGGTGGTGAGTATTAAACATCATTTTGGTTTTCCCTCCGCCTTAGATCAAGTTTCTATGGTGCATTAATTACCGTTGATTGCATAGCTAAACCACGCAGACAGGCAGGTTTATGGCATCTATTACACATTACTGCATCAGTTTTAACAAATTTATCCCCCCGCTACTCGTTCGCTTTATCGAAGCCATTTTAAGGTTTATAGTCGCTTGTCACCAATTTATGATCTGAGTAAAGTGATTAGCGACTGAGTTGCGAGCTCAAGAGTAATTTTCTGGCCATTAAAGGCAAATTATAAGTATAGTAATGGGTCACTTAATACGTCTGCAATCAAAGCCGGTTCGATGTTAGTGTGTACACTGACGTCTTTATTGTCGAATTACACGTTAATTTAGACGATCCGCTACAAACACTCACTTTCAATATGTCGCCACTTTAGGCGCCCATCACTTCATTCTCCTGACGTCCGATTACTCGCGCTAAGTATTCGAAACAGTCGCATTTAAGATGTTTTTCTTTGGGCTTGGGTGTATTTGTTTTACATGTGTCGGTGTCCTGTATCGCGTCGAAGAAGAAGAGTCAAGTGTTTCAACTCTGACATGTACCCATCTTGGAGGGGTCCTGATTTGAATCGCCAGCGCTGGGAGATGTGCAAATCGGGAGATTTCGAATAGATAGGGAACGATTTGGGCAACAATCGCCTTTCTCCGATTCAATTTGACGTTTTCAACGACGTTTATCGGAGACGGGTCGTAGTATGGATGAGTGCTTCTAAACGATTTAACTTACCGAAAAGAAAAAAAATAGAGATGAAGACAATGATAAAGAAGAAGGAGAAATGAGGACAAAACAGAAGGAGGATGATAAAGGAAAAAAATAAGATGGCTGAAATAAAGAACAGAATAAGTATAGAATGTATATTGATAAGAAGCCTATTAACTCAAGACAATAATAATGGAATATTAATGAAAAATAAATTGACCTTAATTATCAAAGCGATGTTTATAGTTGGGTTTCTTACATCATGTTTCTTACACGAGATTTACAGTAGTATACAAAATTGCTACAAATCATTGCTGAAAAGGTCTATTTCTAATTACTTAACAAAGCAATCAACATGGAAAATCATATAACTTACAGATTATTCGAAATTTGTTTTAATGCGATTACCACTAATATGTTAAATCAAATAGAGCTACACATAAGCATTCAGCACTCATACACATTACGCAGAAAAGTATGAAATCATTTAAATTATAAAATCATCATAATAAAAAAATGGAAATAGTATACATTGTGTTATTTGATATATAAGATTTTTGATATTTGGAAAGACACAATGTGTGTGAAAACTTTACATTTCAATTATTATGTATATTTTTATTTTGTTAACAAGTAAATTTGTCCTTGTTGTTTAAAATTTTACTTGAAATTTATATTTTTTTGGTGTGTGTCCTTAAACTTAATGATACTTTTCAGTGTGTCTTTGCAGGATTATAAGTTTGATATATGGTTCTTATGATTTGGTTATTTAATGTATATGGTCCATTTCATAATGCTGCTTTAAAAATAATATGATAACCTTGTATTCATCTCTTATTTAATCTCCTGCTTCATGTCATGTAAAAGCATGTTGACGAATTAGTTTCAGTTTTTATTCTTTGACCATATCCCGAAAGAAATATAATTACTAGGCATTTTACTAGAAACTGAAATATAAGATTTATTTTTGAAAAGATTTACGGTAACTGAAAAAAGTGGCACGAAACAAAATCATTTCAATATTGCAAGTATTATAAAAAGATTGATTTTTCTGTTAAATCTTGTAAATGATTGCAACAAAATTAAATCTCACATTTTTTTCTTTTAATGTTCATTTCCCAAACAAATTAGAGAACTTATGATAAGATAACAAAAAAAAAAAAGTATATCTTGTTAATTATTATTATTAATGATTCGGCGTCACCTGTGCCTGGGAGGGGAAAAGCGAACTGAATCACTGTAACCCTCGGGTCTCTCCTCCCGAAATAACTGATTGGGATGTGCAGGTTAATAGCTATGTTCAGAACTTTCTGACAATTTCTCCCGCAAACATACTAAATAAAATTCATGCATAGTTTAGTCACAAGGGGAGGTTTGCTTTAAAAAAAATGAAAGAAAACAATCAAAAACTTTAATAATATTCCAAATTTGGCTTGGGCTCTGTGGCTTGCCTTAAACATGTCGTTGAATGTCACGAATATTGCGATACTGGGGCCTCATTTTCGCACATGAATATCAATAGGGTTGACAAGATAGGACCAAACTGGACAATGAAAGTCGTATGTCTAACGCGTCCCGAGGTCACATCTCACCTACGGGCTTGTCAAGGGGCGTTTAAATTTGCATGTAAGCGGCTTGCTCGGTCTATTGGCTTTTATCATGGAGAGCGCCGAATCAATACCGTTAAATGCTTGGTTAATGCCGTAATAATTGGACTAGCCGCAGACGTCGGTATCGATCAGCGGGTTTTTAAACAAAATGTGTTTCTGCCATGTTTCCGATAGACGTCCCATTATAGACTAAGAGAAAGGGATTAAAAGAAAGAGAATGGAAGCGAGTGAAGAGGGTGTGAGAGAGATGGAGGGGTGTTGGGGGAGAAGGGGTCTAGAGATAATCTATAATATGGAGTTAGAAGAGGGTTCTAAAAGGGGGTGGTTGTGGTAAGGAAAAAGGGGGAAAAAGTGGGTTTTGGGATAGAGCGTGAGATTTAGAGCTTAAGTGATGACTGATGTTTGTCAGATAGTACATTCATCCGATTACCCATTGGAATCAGAGGTAGAAAACTAAGCTCAGAGGGTTACGTTGTAGAGCTTACGTCCCTACGCTGGAAGTGTTTACTGGAAGTAGTGTGTATCTTTATCTTTTCTTTTCGTAAAGAGACTTTTTGAAGGATGGAATGATCCTTTTACTCCCTCCCCCGAATAGAATAATAGCATGCAGCTATGTCCTTATGAGATTGTCTTCATATATTTATCGAAAGCGTCAAAAATAGTAATAAAATGGTAATAAAATGGTAATAAAATGATAATAAAAACAAATATAAAAGCTCTTCACAAAAATTAACCCTCGTTGGTTGTACATATAAATAATGTGGTACATAACCGAATCAAAGGCATTTACTTACTTAAGGAAAGAGTTGTTTAATATTATTTTGCAGAAGGTTCCAGCCTAACTGATCGCTCATAATTATTACAAAATAAAACGGATCCCATATGTTTAAAAAAATCATTGAAAGGTTGATAAGGGACGTAGCAGTTATCTGAAATTTTATATCTCCCTAATGGGACTCATCGATTAAATGTCTCTACTATTTTCATAGTTATTGCGCGATAGAGGTTCGTTGTCAAAGCTATACCACTTCATTTTAGGGACGATATCACCATAATTTTAAGGGTTTTAAAAAAAAAAAAAAAAAATTCTTTTTCAGATAAACCAGTCTCCCTGTAAGTGGGTTATCTAAAGTGCTTATTTATTTGCGCAATCATATCTGAAAGTTTGCTTATCACTGCCCATTTGTGTTTTTTTTTTTTTTTTTTTTTGCAATAGTGGTATACAGCGTATAGCATGAAACATGGCAAAGCCGTTTTACAATGGTAATTACAATCGTCACAAAAAAATTCTTCTAAATATCAGATTGACATCTAAATAATAAGTTATTGTTTGTTAAATGGAATTACAAAAATGAAACAAACGAATTAAATCATGCACCACAGAAGGCTTAATTCTAATAATTTTGACAAGTGATACCCTTTTTTTTTTTTTTTTGAATTCTTCAAAAATTTAGAAACGTAATTTAACAATATCACACCCATTTTATTTTTTCAAAATGCATTGTAAGAAAGAGGATTGAATTTCCTACATTACTCATCAGTTTAATGATTATTTTCTGAATAGTTGACCGGGAACTTTACCTATTTGAAAATAATGAAGAAACATCGGAAACTAGTTTGACAAATGTTCATAGTCGGAATAGATTGCACAATTTTAAAACAAAAATGCCAAGACATAGATGTCGTATTTATTGTTTGTAGTGAGATTTTCAAAATAAATCTTGTCTATAGTGATAGTCTCTTCCATCACGAATATTTTTTCTCGCTTTCAAGTTGATTACATTTCCTCTGAGAGACAATAAATAACGCAGGTACCTATAATGCTGTTTATTAAACAAAACAATCTATAATTATTGTCAAGTAAACCAGGTAAATTTTACAGCGATTATTTTTTGAAGCAAACTTGAAGATTTAATATATGTATTTTTTCCCGCATGAATGGTTAAATGCAATAAGTATATTCAATGACTCATCACCCATATTGTCACATACTAGTCAAAGCATTGCAGCGTGAAACATTAATAGGGGGTGGGGCATACCTCTCACAGAACAATAACAAGCTACTTCTAACCATGTTCATGTCGATAATTGTTTAATGATGCGCTGGCTGTCACATCGCACTTCTCGACATAATCAAAGACTTATCTGCGATGTGTCATTCTTCCATGAAGCCATCATGGCTTCTCCCAAATTAATCGCTGGTGTTATCCGTTTAGCGATAGGCCGCAGTAATAGTTAGATAATGAATATACTTTTTTTTTCTGTGACGACCTCAAGGAGACAATGAATATGCATTGCGATTATTGAAGTGTTATTTTTTATATAACTACCTCGAGGTTGATAATGAGTATGCTATGTAATTATTGAAGTTTTTTTCTCTTTTAATGTCGTATGTCAAATGAAAAAAAGAAGAAATTTGTGGCTAACTCTAGTTAGGTAGTGAATATGCATTGTTATGCTTGAAGTTTTAATTTTTTATGGCGATGTCAGGGTAGATAATACTCATTGTGATCATTAAAATTTAATTTTTCTTTGGCGACCTCAAATAATTTCTTCCTATATTAAGCTAGCCGACGTTTCATGACACGAAATGGAATCAGGCATATACGTATTATTCACTACCTCATGATACAGAAATTCGATTTTCTTAAAGGATACAAACACAATGTGTAATAACCTTTGGATTTTAGTGGGTTGGGCTACTATGCTACTCCCAGATGAAATTCGCCCCGTATTAACTGGTGTATATAAATAGAATAAATCCACAAAAGCCCTTACTCCATTTTAACTGTCACCATAGCACGGTGTGTATGAATAGATAGCTTATAATACAGAAATAAATGAGAAGCGCAGAAAGTGAGTTAAAAGCAGCCCGAGGCCAGAACAGATAGAGACCTTAATATTTGTGTCGGTAAGCTCATAGGCACAGTCAGCTAATGGTGCAGCAGGGAACTGGGGATAACATATTTGGAGGGCATGATTCCGAAGGGATTAAAAGCATTAAAAAAATAATAAAATAACAAAAATAACAAAAATAAAAAAATAATTTCTGTTACCTTGAGGGATGTGATTATTAAACATATCTATCGAAATCAAAGCTCGATATATGGGCAAGCCAAAGGTATTTGTGCTTTTTGTGTCACATACATTACCAAATTCAATGGGAAATAAACATGATGATACTGACCTCTTTATGTTGGTCAGATCCACGGTCTCCCGGGCTGCTATCAACTTGACAGAAACATTGAAATATTTCATATAATTGTAAAGAACGGACAGATATACCTTGGCGATTTGTGCGGTATTTAGGAAACATCGTGACGAGTACTTCTCCATACATATGAAATTGAAAAACACCATCTAAGCCCATCTCTGTGGCCCCTTTCCAATTCTCTCTCATTTATTCCTCTCGAACTTATCGAATGAATAAGATTGGTATTGCTAGGAATATAATTTGACGGTCACGGAATAATTCTTTCTTCATTGATAGTGAAAGGACAGATAAAGTGACCTGTCACTCAAGAATGGAAAATGAAGAAAAGAAAAATCAGAGCCCCCTCTTTTGAAAGAGACGCAGCTTTCAAGCTTCCCACCTATTTGACTATTTACAAGTGGAATTGACTCTAATACAAGAGTAAGAGAGAGAGAGAGGGGGGGGGGGGAGGAAGAAAAAAGTAGAATCTACTTCTTTATTGTTCGGACGCTCTTTAAAGGACTCGCACACGTCATTATGTAACAATTAGTGGCAATTAGTGAGGAAAGGTCTTAAACAGCGGAAGCCGTCGGGGACGGCGTTTGTGAATGAAATTCGCACGCCGGGAGCTGCATGTCATTTCGTTCTCTAACCTCAAAACTTCACTGATGAACCCATTTTTAAGGTTATTGTTAGAGACCAATTGTAAACTATTATTTCTTTCATTCGCTGTTCTGTTACCTAATGACAATTGGCACTAGACTGTTTGGGAGCATTTTCTTGACGCGTTCTCTTGACTGGTAAATAATTATTGAGTGATTATTTATGAGTGCTTTCACTTTTGACATCTGAATCCCATTAGTCCTTTTAAACTTTTAAGCTTCTACTTATCACCTGACTAATATTCGGTTTCTGGATAAGGTACGTGTTTACGTACATGGTATATGAACAAATAGAAACAATGTAAGACAAATATGCATTATATATTTTTTATGACTTGCATTTGCAGATCTGTTGCCATACATATTACTAATTATCGTTAGAAATACTAATGATATTCCAGTTGTTCTGGTCTCTCAAAATTACAGTAACTTTACAAACCTAAAATAAATGAAGACACTCCGCAAACAAGTTGGAAGTACGAATTTTCGCCCTATAAGGGCTTTATCATCCATGTATATGGATATATATATATATATATATATATATATATATATATATATATATATATATACACACACACACACACATGGTTGATAATCTATACTAAAATGCCTGCCAAGATTGACACTTCCGCATATCGTAGCCACGTGATCTCGGTCCTTATTAAATCAATGAACACCAGCAAAACGATATACACTGAGAATACAGCATGCTTATCAAACATAACTTGCTTGTAAGAAATATTCTTCTTGAAAAGTAATTGTAATTGTTATAACGTTACATGATTAAAATTTCGTACAATGTTCCGAATGTTGTAGATCTGAGAATGCAATTGAATACTGATAGTATCTCTGAAATTAGCGAAGTTGAATAAATTTATTAAAAGTATTTGTTTAACCGTTTTGGCAGGTTGATTTATTTTAAACAGATTTTATGAAATCCTAAAGTTGTCGATGATTATTAGCCATTTAACCTTCGGCAATTATAAATTGTTTGTAATGTGTAAAGCGAGTTTAAGACCTTTGCTCGTGATGCGTCATTTACTTGACGGATGACTGCGTCAGCGACTGACGCGGTCTTTGACGCGCCAAGTGAGAGTGACATCATACAAAATGAATGCGAAAGGAACAGTAGAAGCACCGCGTTGAAATATTGGCGTATGAGCGAATTACCTTTTCAGGCTTATCGTAATAAAAATACCGCAGTAGTCTTTGCAAGATATGATTTGACACGGCGGCATGTCGATCGTTCATATTTATTCATATCTTTGATAGCATAAGGTCAGAGACTAAAATGACAGTTTGCCCAATATTATTGTCCAAGACGTGATGGACAGCCCTCACACTCTGTGAGGAGCATCCGATGAGGTCTTATCGATAGATAGAATGACCAAAGTGTTTGGGTGACCATTAGTAAACTCGAACTTCGCTGACCCGTTTCGGCTGGCGATTCTGCCTGTCATCCTTAACGAACCCACCTCCTTCATGTGTCCTTCTTCAATTGTAACTGTGCCATGATTCCGCATCAGGTTTATTTAAACATCATAATGTTACGATCTTTATCGGTGTCTTGGTTGGCCCCTTTTTTGACCAACTATCTCTAAAGTCCATCGGCATGTCTTTGTCTCTGTTTGCGTCTTCCTCTATTTTTGTTTCTTCCTCTCTTGTAATTTTTTTGCTTTATATCTACAAAATGTATGTAAAATGATCTTGGTGATTTTAGCGTCTCTCTCTCGTATGTGTACTACCCAAGGGCAGGTCTACACGCCAAAGCCCCATCTGGTTTTTCTAATTTTAATTAGACAATTTCTAATGTCCTAAATTCTAATATTCGAATTCTAATTTACATCAATAATCTGTTAATGCCATTAGATATTTTATTGTTATAAACAATATACCATGTCATCCTTCTGATTGGGCCTTACTCACACGCCCCTCACAGCCTGTATTTAGGTTTTTACGTAACAGTAACTAAGTATCTTCAAATTGCGTTTGATTGTGCATCTATCACATCAGCTTCCCCTAGGTGTGACGTTAATGAATCAGTTTAGGCTGACTTGTTAAATAGTAAATGGGGGAGGAGGCGGGAGATGCAGAGGCAGAGAGAGAGAGAGAGAGGGGGGGGGGGAAGAGAGAATGAGAGAGTGAGAAGGAGAGAGACAGATATGTATTGAGATGTAGAGAGAGGAGAGGAACAGAGCAGCGACAAGCGAAACGTCGATGCAATTAAGAGAGGAAGTCAGGAAGCAATGCGTGTTGCTACTTCACTTTGTTATTCGACTGACACATCACCGATGTCTTTAACAATTCTAATGAGTCTATTAGCTAGACCCATCTCCTCCACGATTACTCTTACACCCCAACAAACGCCTTCGTCTAACATCTTACCAGTATAAAAGTAAGCTGTTCAAGATGCAGACTGTGGCGTCTGTTTTGCTTTATCCTCGAATATCTTCTACCCCCTCTTTTCATTTTCCCCCATTTTGTTATGTCTCTCGGTTATGGAGGCCTACATCTATCGTCTCTCTCTCTCTCTATCATGCCCACCACACATTTCTGCCTTCCCCCTCTCCCTTCTTCTCTGTCTCCTTCTTTCTATCTGGGGGGCGTTTCATCAAGTGTCTTGTCAGTGATTTTTACCGACAAATTTGCTCTCATCCAATCAAATGCAAGGATTTCAGTAGCTTATAACAGTTATTGTAAATTGTCAGTGAAAACAAGTTTCATGAAACAGGGCCCTGATTCATCCTTTTAATCCCCTCCCACTCTCTCTCCCTGTCTCCCTCCCTTCCTCTCCCGTCCCTTATCCCTATTTCCCCACTCTCCCCTTCTATCTCTCCATCTTTCTCTCTTTCTCTCTCACTCTCTCACGACGCTGTTTCACTTACTCCCACTCTCACTCCCATTATCTTATTGGGGGAACTATGATCCTTTTAAAGTCCAAATTCAAGTGAAAATGTATCTTATTTCATATCACCTCTAAATGTTGAAATCATCACTTCGTTTTCTTTAAGAAAAAAAAATTATAGGAAAGAGAGGTTGAAGACAAAATCATGCGTTAGCATCCAGTGTGTCAAAGAAAACTCTTTCTTAAAAGCCCAGCTCATAAAGAATACCGTTAATCTATTGCGACAGTTTGCTATACGGCGGATTCTTTTCATTAAGAGGAAAGAGGTCTTTATGTTCACTAAAGCTACCCGATAAAAATAGGTATAGAGAGATGTCACAATAAACGGATCAATACTAAAAGTGGGACATCATGGAGATAAACGCCAAAATGTGGTGACATGAAAACACATTCAACTGTTTAAATTGAAAAGGGAAGGGGTAGAAAGGGTGTAAGAAGAGGAAGAGGAACAGAGAGATGCAGTAGCACAATCGTTCGTATTTTAATAAAAAGCGAAAGTGCTTAATGTTTAATAGCTTCGGGTGCATCAATGGCCTATTGTGTGCACAATCGCTCAGGGGTAACACTTTCAACAAAGGCAAGCTTTTGCGATCAAGGCGCTTATACACGCGAGGTAAACTCCGAAAAGCGGGGCTCAAGGAAACCCCACATCTATTGTACACCGCCCCGCAGGATAAAAAAGGGACCAGACAATCGGCTTATTATAGCCTCTATTAATGGACGCCGCTCGCAACCAATCGATCAAATCAGACGACATTACAGAAAGTAAAGAGAAGTGAAAAGAATGATTCGGTGAGACAGCTTATGTCCCCCTTTTAACCACTTATTCCCCACTCGAGTGTTTAAAATTTTAGGAAAATCAAATATCCCCGCGGAAGATGACAGTTCCAAAATAGTGTGGCCATCGGTGTTTGTGCTCCTGAATATGATCTTAAGAAAGACTATATCCCTTTCACAGTACTTCCTCTGGGAAACGATGAGAAGTGATATCTTCAGATAAGTTTTGGGGTGGAAAGGGTGAATCTACTTCTGTTAATGATGCAAATATTTTGTGTTTTATTTTGGGTACTTTGCTTTTCGATCCCACCACTCATTTACTCCCTCACATGGAGTCAGCTTGTGGCGAAATCGAAGAGCTTTGAACGATCGAGTAATTATCTGCGATCGATTGTTTGGAGTACCAGCGGCTGTTGAGGCCCTAATTTTACATTCATGTCACATGAAACTATGACGTCATTATGCACTTAAATTGTCAACGAAGTGAGGAAACTTGTTGGGGAAAGGGGATGGGAGGAGTGTAGTCTTGCTTCTGTCTGATCATTGTATGCCATATTTATGAAAGAACATTGCTTTATTTTAATTTACATTTTTTTTTTAAATTAAGATAACGAATCGTCCCTGACAGCCTGTAATATCCTTTTGTTCCTATTATTGTTATGCTGCTTCTACAGTCTCATCTTTTCATTCATAGTTTCACTTCATGTTTCTTCTCCCAATTCCTTATATTATTCACTATGTCGTCAATTTTTACTAGGTTATCTATCTAATGGACAATAAGTCATATCACCTTTCTACGTAAATATTCAAAATTAGTAACGTCTATTAAGTTCCGGTTTTGTTTATAGTTTCAAACCAATGGTGGTCATAAAAAATCACCTTTCGATTTTTGCATCTCACACTTTCTATCTCTTTCGCTTTCTCTGTCCTTTTTAGCATTTTTTCCCTCTTTCTCTGCTCTCTGCTCCTTGTCTTTCTATCTCTCTTAATGTTCTACTTATAACAAATTATGTACAGAGTCATACAAAGATTTTTATCATCAGTCTTGTGATCACAAGCCCAAGTGACGAAATGACTGTTAAAAAGCAGATTTTTTCTCTCATAATTATGTTTCGTCCGAGTATTTCTATTTAGGACACATGCGTCATCAATAAAAGTAACACAAAAGTTACACTAACTACATGCTAGTTTCTAGTTTCTGCGAACATAGAGATGTTTTAGTGTATGAACACACGTCAATCCCTGTTTCTTTTTTTCCCACATCAATGTACATCTTGATCGATTGCACTTGCGATAATTCATGCACCAAACTAAACGGTTGTTTACACGAGTCAAAAGGAGGCAAATTCAAACGCCATGTATCATTAACTAGCTGGTGTCATCACACAGTTATTGGAGTCGTGTGCCGCTTGCTTTCTGCACCGCTATCAACGGCGGGCTGTCGGCGGCGCCACGGCGTAAGACGGCGCCTTCGGGCACGCTTCCCATTCGACCGTTACCAACTCGTACATACTAGGAAAAGAAAGCCGCCAGGGTTTAGCAAACACATTGATACATGTAGGGAGGATACTATTACGTACCGGCACTAATGTTTTGTAAAGTGTGCGTGATGGTGTCCTTTTCTCTTTATCTCTCCTTTTCTCTCTCCCATTTTGCTCATTTTGTATTGCCCTAAGCAAATAAAACATAAACAAGTTGTGTTAACAGAGTACAATATAACAATTTTGTTCGTACATAATTCGACTGAATATTGTTTGGAGACGATTTGCAACGCAAAACTTAAATACATTGTACAAATTTGCAAGTCGTGTTTCATTAATCAAATCCTTTTGATTCATACCGCTTTTATTTTTGCTAAGATGTATTATTTTCAGATTTACTGAACTATGTTGGAATTTATGTTCTCATAATTTTTGCCACAAATATTAAATAATTGATTTTCAATCTTAGTATATGTTTTAAAATTAGATTACAGTTCATTTCATGGATTTTACAGATTACCTTCCATATATATATAAATATATGTATATACACACACACACACAATTGTTTTAGGTTCTGATTATAATCCACATAACGAATATGATTTTGCTGCCCTCACACCATCCATGCCAAATTACTATCCGCATCAAAATAGAAATACACAGGGCAATAACTAGTTTGATGTTTTTATTTCATTTTCTTCCCTTTTACCACTTTGTCTCAAAAGGCAATGACAGCGACATTTCGGACTGCAAATCGGACACGAGCTCCATCTCGAAGCGAAAACTCCCCGTGGACGACGACGATGACGACTCGTCATCGCACGACGCGGCGAACAAAGAAAAGAAAAAGAAGGCGAGAACGACATTCAGTGGACGGCAGATCTTTGAATTGGAGAAGCAGTTTGAAGTGAAGAAATATCTATCGGCGAGTGAGAGGGCCGAGTTAGCATCCCTACTCAACGTCACTGATACACAGGTATTGATAACTTTTCTCCATTCAGATTTAAAATTGGGAGTGGAGATGAGACTTATCTTACTATACTCATGTTCGAAGCACTCTCAATATCTCGGGCGTCCATTATTTTTGCTATATATCAGACCGTTGTAAATGGAATTAACCACACATACCAAATTCTTTAAATAAGAAAAAGGGAAAGTTGGCTGAAAGATAGTACAGTCAGAAAATATGTAATTTCAGTCAATACTAATCAATCCATTCAGATAATACACATGTAATAATAACAGTAAGATTCAAGAGAGAAAAGATAAGTTTAGTTGAAAGATTATACAATAACAATGCGGATGACAAACATGTTTTTTGATCACTCAAAATTACTTTATTCCAGCAGATCAAATAAAACAGTACAGTTCATCTTAAGTTCTTAACTATTAGTTAAACCAGCTATTTATCCCTTTACCCCGAAATGAATATCAACTTCCTATTCAAACTGACTTTTCCAATCCACTACTGTAAGACGATGCAATGTCGTTTACTTTCTAATATTAACGCCTTTATATTTCCTAAGGTTCGGTGTTTTAATACCTTCACTGAAGAAGAAGAAGAAGAAAAAAAAAAGTTAGAGAATTCTATAAGATATTATGCGTTTTATAAACATTATTTTACCTTTAAAAAGTCCATCGTGTAATTCCAGTCCAATTTTGACAAGCGTAGATCATGTAATTGCTTCTCTTGTTTGTTCTGCTGCAACTGCTAATAAAGATTTCTGCCTACTATTCTTGATAGTGTGATCTTCACATTCAAAAATGCAGTCATGAGTATGTAATAATAATTGTAATTATGACAAAATGAAACTGATTTGAATGGTATTATAATACGAAAATAGTAGTGTAGAAGATTCAATTAAAGATACAGAAAAAATGGAATGAAATGCGATTCATTGGACTGTAAAGAAGAGTATTTAGCAGTTATATTGATTAGTAAATCTACAGTTTCCGTATTTGGGACTAAATCCGTTCTCCCACCGCTTTCAATTACCTTGGCAAAATCGTATTTAAATCTCTTAACTCGTAACTGGATGGAAAACTAATGTAGCTTTTCTGTCACTGCTAGCAGTGATATAAAATAGTTTATGCAGAGAGATAGAGAATGAGGGAATGCTTTTTCTGTCTAAAATAAATATACGATGTCATTGACATTTAACCTGATCCGAATGCACTTCTTGAAATTCAACGCCATCTATTGCCTTCCAGAGATTATTGATAATGAAGAGAAAACGAAATATCGTAGGGGAGGGGGGGGGGGGGGGGGTGACTAATTCTCTGTGCTATGAAATCTAATAAAAGTAATCATATCTCGACTCTGTTGCCATTTTACTGAGCGGAAATCATATCCATTATGAGATGATGGTTGTTCTCATTTTTTCCCCTAGGACGCACGTGCACAATAAGTTCGCTTTAGATTGAATTTCACGGTAACGTGAGTTTGTCGCATGCGAGATGCTAAAAGAGAAAGAAAACCCAACATCGTTTGGATTTTAATATTGTATTTTTTTTCTATAAGGCGAGAGAAGTGGTGATAGTTACCAATTTTAGAATTCTTTGCGCGTATGTGTAGGATAACTCTGCGCTGGGAGATAATAATAATAATAATAATAAAATGAAAAATTTATATAGCGCATATAACAAAATGTTTCAAGGCGCTTTACACTAACAAATCAACATTACCAATGAACTTAACATTACTTAAATACATTACTAAAGAAATTGAATATTACTTACATTACTGGGGAAATTAACATTACCTATAAATTCCAAGGAAAATTTAACATAGTCATCAGAAAACAATTTAACATAAGACATAAGATATATTGCAGTAAATTACACAAGTCCAAGATGGGCATCTCTACATTGAAATAGGAAAATAGAAATGGGTTATAGAAATAAGAAATATTAATGAGCAAGAGATGTCCCTCATCCTGTAATTTGCCTATTTTCCCAATTGTAACAACGGTGGTAGCACTATAGTACTAATAGCAGTAGCATAGCAGCAACAGCAGGAAAAGCCCGACCGCCTCTGGTAAAAATGTGTAACTTCTTTGAGGTTGTTGGAGAAGAAGTAATTAGTTGA
Source organism: Heliocidaris tuberculata (assembly GCA_025618425.1). Lineage (NCBI taxonomy): Eukaryota > Metazoa > Echinodermata > Echinoidea > Camarodonta > Echinometridae > Heliocidaris > Heliocidaris tuberculata. Next base: position 23,569,323 of record CM046847.1, read on the forward strand.
AGCAGCAGTATGAGTGTAGTAGGTCTGTCTCATTTTCATTCCATACATCCAGAAGACTTTGTAACAAAAGATTTGCTTTACGAGGTACTTACATGAGTGTATATTGTCCTGTATCTTGTAATATCAAATATCATTGGTATGATGATTAATGATATGTATGACTAATCGTGCTGAACAACAACCAGGCTATTGTCCATGATTGTGTATTCTATGTTACAAAGATCAGTGAGCTGTTAAACCTAGGCAGGGGTGCTTTTGCAAATAATGTTAAGTCTTTGGTTCGCTGATTCCACGCGTTTAAATATAATGTCATAGACCCCACGCGCGCACAAAGTCGTGACGTATTCAGAGCGAATAAACCACGCGCAAGGACGTAAATATGGAAGCGAAAGGGGGTAATCTAGTTTAATCTCAGTTCAAACTTTGCATTTTTCAAAAAAAAAGAGAAAAGTGATCCCTATCATACGTCTCCCCCCCCCCCCGAATAAATAATTTTGGAAGAACAGCATGGACTGTAATTTCATTAAATGAAGGGAAATATTCATCATTCCATCACTTAAAAATTCGAAAAAGAAAATGGAGCAGAAGTTTTTTCTTGATATATTCAGCAATTACGGTCTTCAAAATTTCGTCACGGTCTCAACAATTTCGTCGTGGTCTTAAAAATGTCATTTCTCGATATTCCATCCGTTGTATTGATCCGTGACATCGTCATGATCGCCATCTGAAAGTACAAAGTATCTCAGGTCTCCATCTAGGCCGTAGAAGGCTCAGATAAGATGTAATATGACATGTTCAGAAGCTTTGTTGCAAGATTCCATGTTCACGAAATGGAAGCCAGGACGAAACAAAAACGAAATATAAGGAAATAGGACGTATCAATGATCGGAGATGAGAGTCAGAAATTAATTTTGAGCTGGGACACATGCGAGCGCACCAAATTGGGTTCTCCTCGGGAGGAAACGTAAAGACATCTTTAAGCAGGCAATTATGCGCAGGGAAGCCTCAAGTACGTGGTGTTTCCTGTCATTTGTACGGATTATATCATTGGATCGTGACTTAGCAACGCAATGATGAGAGATCGCAGGAAACTCGCGCCATTGCCGACATTCACCGCAATCTTTGCTTCTTCTCAAAAGAGTTATATACCTTTTTTCGAAAAGGAGAAGAAGAAAGAGATATGTTCTACCGATAAGTTAGGTGCACTTTCATCGCTCAATTTGAAGTCAATGATGTCTTAATCTCCTGAGCGATGTACTGTTTTGAATAGTGATTAAAAGGCCCTTGTATCGCTCGAATGTAAATATCATTAGTGGTGGCTTATGGAGAGCGGAAATGGAACAGATATAGCTCTGTGTTAGTGCGGCTGTGAGGTACAATTCTAAATGGCAATGATCGCATTGCCTGCCTGGTTAAAAAGGACAGATTAGCAAGGGGATTACGAGTGATTTTTCTTAACACGCTCTCGGACAGAAAAAAACGTCATTTTACTGTTCCCATGGTGTAATTATGCCTGTCTCGCCCCATCATGCCAATAATTTGTCGTCGCGCGCGTTCCCGCGAGCCAGTTTTGTGGAATGCTCAAGCTATTAGCCACACGCTACCGTTTGGCGACCAATTTGTCTTTGCTCATACTTTGATTGCACTAAACGCCGTAATGGGCGCTCCAGGAAACCTATTAGTTGCGTTCAGGAAATGTAGCAACTCGTCCGGCTCTTTGTTAAGCGAGGTTCGAAAGCCCGTCGGAGTTGGGGCAGGAAGAGCAACATTTTACAACAACCCCATGGTTTCCCGCGCCTTTCACGAGTGCAAAAATCACTTGTCATCGTCTGCGCCGCAAAAGCGACGCCCCGTACTTACGCTGAGGGATGGGTTGATAAAACTCTAGCGTACGCGCACGTGTCTGCGGGAACGGAAATTCTAATTTGCATTTTACTTATCGTCTTCGCGTGTTAACAAGATAATGGACTGCACGATTTTTCACCCGTTTCTATTTTACCATATCATGTTATCCATATCTCTCTGTCTCTGTCTCTTTTCATTTCTGACACTGCCCTTAGGTGAAAATATGGTTTCAGAATCGACGGACGAAGTGGAAGAAAACGGAAGGAATATCGAACGCCGAAGCGGCTGAGCATAAGATTGGTGGACCAAAACATATCGATACGATCAGACAAAAACAGATCGACGCTAACAAAGGAAAGCTTTGCGATGATACTGGTCTCGTCAAAATCGACAAACCAGATGAGAAGGTGACCGACTCCCATATCCAGCTTTCAATCAACGACGTAGTCATGGAAAGCTCCGGAAGTGTGTCCACCATGAGCGCAACGGTTGATTCCGCAGCCGCCGTCTCCGATACACGATTTGACTCAAACGATCACGACAGGGACACGAAGAACGTCGAATCCGTGGTCGTGAAGGACAACGTCTGCATTGAGCTTTGTCGTGCCCCTCTCGAGAGGTGCCACTTCGAGGTCGGACGGCCATCTCCGCCCGTCGTTAAAGAGGATACACAAGAAGAAATTTCAGAGGTTATCCTCAAGCCAGAAAATATTTGCCATCCTCTGGACAGACCACTTGAAACGGACAATTCTCCTTCAGAAATATGACTGTTTTACCCATTAGGAAGGCTAATCACTTCCCTTCTAATATGTATATTTTGTTTTTAAAATTTACACTGGATGTACATGTATATTTACTACAGTTCATTGTACCGTGTATCTTATCGCCGTGTAAAGTATCTTTCTGTCGCCACCTTTTCCATGATGAGAGAACTGTAAAAACTTCCTCTCTTTCATACTAATTTGTCATACCTTTATCTGTGAGCGATTTCTTTTTTGGAAAAGATTATCTTGTACTCAGTTTTTGGTATTGCTTTTTAGTATCGTATTCTCGTGGAGACAATAGTTCAAAAGTGATTAGGAGAGTGTACTTGAACAGTGGATTACAAGTTCAACACCAAGTCAGAGCGCCTTTGGGCAATGCAAGAATCTTGTATTACATATACTTGCCCTTTTCTTAGCATTCCAAACAAAATAAAACAACAGTCACATGAACCATTATATGCTTTTATATGTTCCAAATTGTATTTATTTGTATATTATCCTTAAAGACGCCCGAGGCTTTAAAAACATTCATTTTGACATCGGCTTTGGTAATAGTAAATAAAATACGACTCTACCACAGCTTCTTTGAAGTACTTCTAAATATAATTTACAGTAATCAAAGCATTGCAATCTTTACTTTTTTCATAGTTGTCATTATTTATTTCTTCTTTTTTTGTGGATGAAATACAAATCAAGTGTTTGTTTCTTTCTAACGTGGTATCTTTAAATCATGCCTGTGTGAAACTACTATTATAATAAGGTAAAATCAGTCCAAAATATTGTCAGTCAAAAAGAAACAATCAATATGATGATGATGATGATAATAGTACACTGCTTTTCAAACTCATTCAAACGCTATAATTTCACTTTTACTGACGTACAAGTAAATAGTCTTAATCATCCCTTTACAAAATTATATCAACCAACATTGGCAAAGATTAAGCCTATGCAAATATGATAGTTACATAAAATAATTCAAATCATACATTTTGATAATAACCACATGCCATGGCTCATAACTCACGCTCCAGTAAGAGTAATTCTTTAGAAACATATCAACAAAATATGATTAATGGATACAAGGACATGGTGTATTAATATGCTTTCAGATTTTGCAAATGTTTTGATGTTTCTACGTAATAACATTGTAGCAATAGAATAGGCGTTTTCTTTCATTCGATATTTCTACCTAAAGTCTTCCCAAATAATGTCTACGTATCCACATATTGTCACAGATTTAAATGTTCATTACCCTGTTAATTTTAGAGTAAATTAGAAACTAGAGTCAGATGATCAATAAACCAATTTGTAGAAAGTGATGTTGGATTACGTTCGTAAACACGTACAGCATGTTAACATGAGTGACCAAAGGTGTATCTTGCTTCAAACCTTGTCAAATTCCTGTCATGGTTTCCTCGGTTTGGGGGGACTTTGTAGTCACATTAATTGCTGCGGACCCTAAATCGTTCTGTCAGAAGGCCGGTTAATGACCGCTCTATACACTCAACCAGACACGACATCCACCTCGTGAACCCCATTCATCAATTCAATTAACATCAGTATTTACTTATCTCATCTTGTCCTTTACGAAAGGTCTTCCGTTGTCAAATTCTGTGCGTACAACTATTCAAGCCCCAAAATCTTCCAGACATGTTAAAATGATTTGATTGTTAGTGGAAAGGTTTAGGTACACTCTGGATTTTATTTCTTAAAGTAAATTTAATCAGTGTAACGTTCTCGTGCAAATATAAAAAAGCTGTAAGTTCTTTTTGTCGCCACTCAGTTCATTGTTGACATCGTTTAACAGTCGTATAGGGTTGCATCGAGGCGTTGCTCGAAGAGATAATTACTCTTAAATTGATTCAACACGAATGCAATATAACCTTTTGTGTGTATATATTTGCAGACAGCAATGGAGGAATTTAAACGATGGCATTTCCTTTAATTGACACCTTTATGTTTACTTTCTATCTGGAGGAGAGTAATTGGTTTGTGAAATTAATGACTTTTGAAAATGAAGTGCTATTTGTGATCACGGTGATGAGAATATGCTTGCAGACGAGAAAAGTTTATGGGTAAACTTGGTGCATATCAAAATATACACATCAAACTTAAAAGAGCAAACTACATTCAAATTGACTTGTGTGTACAAACATATCTAAAAGAGAAAATGGATTTGCATTGCTGATAATTGTGATGAAATATGATGTTAAGAACAAGTACGAAATGATAACATATTTATCATGCTGCTGAAAAAGTCACCCTTTTCTATAAATATATTTGGTATGACTACATGTGCAAATAAAATGAAATGGCAACAAACTCTTTGTAAAGATATCTCGACGGAACCTTCTTTAATAACTTTCCAACATTTATGTGAAAGCTTCATATTTTGTCAGTTAATATATTACCATTTCTCCGTGATTTAGGGAAATAAATAATGAAAAGATAGAAAGGAAGACAAAAACAGTAATTTAACAGCTTTCTATACAGTGCTTACACCATGAGCAATGGTTTTCTAAATATTCTTTTCGAAACCTCTCTATTCAAAGCTCTTGACTCTGCATGCATCTGTTTCGCCAAACAAACGGCAGACGTAGTCAAGGAGTTATGTTTCTAATAGAAAATATTTTTTATTAACACTGAACTTGCATTTTATCTGATGACGTCATCAATATCGAAATTTTTTTTAAATGTAAATTATACTGATTTTATCGAGGATTTTTGTGTTTCTCTCTTCAATAGAAATGCATTGAGAAAAAGAATCGACGATTGTAAACAATGTGATGATGTATAAATATACATAGTCCACTATAAGTGGATCACCTATGTCAATAATGAAACTGATTCGGAGTGGTCTGTGGATGATCATATCAGAGAGAGAGAGAAAAAAAAGTAAGGGAGGGAATAATGAGAGGGAGCTAGAGATAGTGGGTTGGGGGTTAATAAAAAGGGGAAGAGACGAAGGAAAGGAGGTAGAGAAAGAGAGAAGGGGGTTAAGAAAGAGAGAGAGAGAGAGAGAGAAATGAATGATATGAGATAGTTTGCTTTTTAAAATTTTAAATACCTAGCATTTTCTTTCAAAGAAAGAAAAAATATATACATAATAAAAGATAGAAAACTGGAGAGTCAAAAACAAAGAATACGTAAGGATAGATGAAAAGAGAAAGAAATAAATAGACAAAAATTGAAATGAAAGTTGAAAGAAGGCAAAACAAAGAAATACACAGGGAAAAATAGAAAAAGGGAGAGTAAAAACAAAAGAAGTACATGAGGATAGATGGAAAAGGGAATTCAAGAAAAGAAGTTCGTAGGTAAAGATTTTTTTTAAAACGATGACAGAAGGCAAAACAAAGAAATATATAAGAAAAAATAGAAAGGGAAAAGCAAAGGAATACACATGCAGAGATAGAAATTTAAAGAAATATACGTATAAACCCCTCACCCAAAATTCTGCAAGTCAAGTTTGAGCATTGATATCTCTCTTGTTACTATAGTATCATACTTGAATTTGGTATCATTAAAATGCATGTTCATTCCCCTTTACAATAATGCCCCATTTGTACTGATTATGTAATTATGGAATATGCAAGTACACCTGAATACGGGGCCAAGTCAAAAGTGAAATATTGCAAAATGCATTGTTATTGTCAACAGTGAATCTTTCTTTCTTTCGTAATGATTGGAGGATGGATTTGTGTTTTGAGTGATGTTGAGGTGGTCATTCATTAATGCAATGATGTTTCTTCTTTTTTTTTTTTTTTTTTTCTTTTTTTTTGAAGAGGAAGTGTGTTTTAATCGATTGATTTAAACACAAGTCAAAAGTGTAATGTTGCAAAATGCTTTGTTATTGTCAATAGTGAATTCCAATTGTTTGGAGAATGGAATTTGTTTTGAATGATGTTGAGGTGATCATTCATGAAGAGCAATGTTGTTTTCATCTTTTGTTTGGAAGATGGAATGTGTTTTTACCGAACGATAATGGGATTATCACTGTGTTTGAGTTTCATGCAGGCTTAAAGCACATTTCATCTTTGAAACAAAAGAAGAAAACATAGTGTTCATGAATGATGCCCTCAACATCATTCAAAACACAATCCATACTTCAAAGACAGGAGAATTGACTGTTGACATTAACAATGCATTTTGCAACATTTAAATTTTTGACTTGGCCCCATGTGCAGGTGTACTGCACATTTCATAATTACATATCAATACAAATTCAGGTATGATAATATAGTAACAAGAGAGATATGAAAGCTCAAACCTAAATTGCAGAACATTTTTGGAGGGCTTTAGAAGAAAAAAAAGGAAGAAATGTATATTGAAAAGAGGGGTGAAAGATAAAAATAGTAACTACATAAGCAAATATAAAGAGAGAAGATGATAGAAAAAAGAAAAGATAGAAATTAAGATTAAAGAAGATGAAAACAAGGAAATACATAAGGATAGTTTTAAAACAAGGAAATACATAAGGATAGTTCTTAAACAAGAATTAGAACAAAAAGAATACAAAAGTGTAGATAGAAATGTAAAATGAAAGAAAATAGAAAAAACACAAATTAATGCATAAAGAATATTGAATGGGAAGAGAATATAAACAGGAAAACATAAAAATACATAAAAAGGAATAGAAATGGAAGATAAAGGATGGGAAAACAAAGAAATAAATAGGGAAAAATAGAAACGGATAGAAGGAAAAACAAAAAATACATAAGGAAATACAGAAAACAAGACAAGTGAAAGTTGAGGAATACATAAGGATAGCTAGAAAGAGAAAAGCAAAGGAATAAGCATGCAGAAATAGAAATTTACAACAACAAAAATAAATAAATAAAATAAAGAAGGAAAAAAAAAGAAAATGTATATTGGAATATTCAAAGACAAGTGGAAAGATAAAAACAGAAATATAAAAAGAGAAGATGATGGAAATATAGAAAACAAAGAAATGCATAGGATTAGAATGAATAAAGGAGGTGGAAAGAAAAAAATACATGAGGAACTATAGAAATCAAGAAGGGAAAACAAAGAAATACATAAGGATAAATATAAAAAAATCGAACAAAACGAATAAAAAAGTCAAGAAATGAATGTTAAATGAATGAAGAAAGAGTTACAAAGTAATGCATAACGAATACAGAATGATCAATGTCAGTAGAAGGAGATATAATAAAAGACAGAAAGAGAGAGAGAGAGAGAGAGAGAGAGAGAGAGAGAAGGGACAAAAAGATAGACAGGCGTACATGCAGAGCAAAATGAGACTGAAGATTATTCAACCATGTATTTATCAGAAATTATACGATTTCCTCGACATATTTCCGGGACATATTATCTCTCATCAATCTGCAATGCTTACTCTTCTTGTAACTGCATGTAAAACTTGGTTAATTGCATGAAAAAAACATGGTGATGAAATACAGTCGTGTTTTTAATTTCATCTACCGTCACCTCGATCTAGCTCCAACATGTTTAAGGTAAGATTCGAAAAAAATAAAGAAATTGAGACCGTTTGATAACAGTAACGTGACGTTAATTACGTCGGCGAGTTAGAGCTGTTTCAAAAACAAGATGGGAGCAACGTCACTTTCGATTTAGACTGCATATCTTCACTGTCTACTCAAGATTCACACCTATTTGTTCCATCCATTTTATTCTTTACAATCACGTCACCATTTTATAGTTCGCCTTTCCTCCCTTCCTAAACATGACGCCGACCATTGACGGCATCCTTGTTTCTCCGTTTGTAGACAGTTGTTGTGCCCCATTTGTTTTCATTTCAGAGCGCACTTAATTGAGGTTTTTAAAAGTGAAACCATCTCTAAACAGTGTCGAGTAGTTTTACTCAGCATGCATTCACTTGCTGTCGCATCACGTATAAGATGAACATGGATGTATTTTTCTTTGATTTTCCGCCATTCCAGAATTGCGAGTAGACGAGCTTTCTGCGCAGAGCCCTCGATCACCACAACTTGACTTTTTGAATTCCAAACGCGCGCGACCCATCAAGAGGTAAGAGTTTTTTTCGAGACCGGAATAAATTAGACTCAAGAGGTAGTGCTGGCGGTGATATGCTAGCTTTCTAACGTCCGATTCAAATTTTAAAGACGACTTAATAGCCGCCAGGTAGTGCTTTACACACAAGTCCTCTGCTCTAACGGATAGTTGGACGTAAAACAAGCGTTTAATAAGGACAAGAGTCTCCTGCAAGAGAGCACTTTCCAGCTTTATTTCATGTTTTGAATCGAAAATTAAGAAAAAGTAGAAGGGTTAGATCGCTTCCGGCCTGGTTTTCATGGTGTTTAGTCGATTCGGAATCCAGCAGCCGATAGATATGACAGGCCATTGAATAAAAATGTTGGAATTGATATATTTAGATAATGGAATGATCGTTAGACAGGCTGTCCCAGGGGTGCCTTCGAGCAAGCATGAGTGATTGCAAAGACTTCTCCACATCTTCGATCGAATAAGTGGAGGAGGGCCCACTTGTCTCTCTGATTCTTGTTTCTCTCCCTCCATTATGCCTTGAAACCGTGATGCTGCTTAAGCAACCTTAAAAAGCAAGAAAAAAGCAGTTAGAAGTGAAGCCTTGGAAGATGCCCCATCTACAATAGCAGCTTTGGATAAGACACTGGGGGGAAGAGATAGAGAGAGGGAGCAAGAAAGAGATTGGGAGAGAATGGAAGAAGGGAGGGTAAAGAAAGAACAGACAGAGACTGTTCAGGTCCATTAAGTGAATGCCCGACAAACGGTTTTTTAGTGAGGCATTGAGGAGGAGGGCAAAGCATTTATTCAAGCCCGCGTCGTAAATGGGTTCTATCGGCTTGGAATTTGATCCGTAGCGGAACAGCGGCAAACGATGGGGTTGCCACTCAGACATCACTCGTGAGCGAGAAAGCGAGGGGCAGAAAAGCGGTGACATGACAGCACAGAAGATACCTGAATATCAAAGGAGGGAGGGGGCGTATAGTGTTAGTTTGATCATCAGGGGGCGGCTTTGGGGGGGGGGGCGCAGTTCCTTTGCAAAGTGTTATACATGACCCTTGACTAAATGCGGGACATCAAACAGGAGACCTTTTGCATCAACAGAGTCATGGACGATAACTATCTACATGTATTTTAAAAGCGTTCACAGTTTGTATAAAATGTTATGTTCAGCCATCAAATTACTGAGTAATGTTTCATAAAATTATGTCAAAGCATAACCCGAAAAAGGACATCACATATTTTGCACAGAATTATATCAAATAGAAAATTACGATGTGTGTGTCTTGTTGTTTTTACAAACACAAATTCTGCAAATAGCATGCTATGTTATTCTCCCTTTTTTTACGTTTACAAATTTAATTAACAGCAAATTGTAACATTAATATTAGAAAGCTCGTTGGGAGAGAACTTTTGCTCTAACTCCTCGTGTTGAGATCTTATGCGTGGTCTGCATTTAAATGAAAGGCAACTCACAAAAAAGCCTTTGAAAGAGGAAGGATTTGATCCTGCAATCCCTATTGCTGTATCGGCAGCGACTATACCACTAGACCATTTTAAACCACCCCATGGACATAAATGACTCATCTAAATAGTGTAAATTCTGACTACTTAATATCAATCGTTCCCGGTAGGGAAGCTTCACTGGAAAGATTCTAAAGAAAGAAAAAAGAAGAAAAATCGAAAGAGATAGTGAAGGGGAGAAGAGGATAAAGGGTTTGGGGGAATGTGGGCCTGGGACCTGCATCAATCATAATTATCCAGTGTACTTTGGAAAATTCAGAATGCAGAATTTGTAAGTGGTCAAAACATACACTTATAGGTCATTTGTAGGTCAATCCAGAGTAATGTTGTTACAAATATCAGGTTACCACTTGCCATTTTGTTTTTAATGGATTTCACGGCTATCATTAAACAATTACTTTAGTCTTCTGGGAAAAGAAATTACAGAACAAAAGTTGTAAAAAGTATTACAGATAGGAATACAAAAGCAGTTACTCATAAATAATATTAACATTAAAATGTGTATTTTTACTAATAGAAATGAAAATAGTGTGAACAATGATCATTATCATATTGCCGGTTAAGAATTACATGTCTTTCAAAATAAAATCAATCAATCAAACAGCGAGATTACTTAATCACATCTTCCCACAAAATATTTTCAAAGTGATGTGCAAATCAGAGCGAGGCAATCCTTTTGTTGTTGTTGTTGTTGTGAAATCTCTCTCACGTTGTGAAAGGAGACTGAAAGTAATATGTCATTATTAAGGCTAGGAAGCCATATTGATAAGATGAATGTGGAAGCTATAATATGATTTCAAACGGTAGAATTAGAAGTTATCAGTAAGTCTTTAAGAAGCTTTGGTTACCAAAATAGATGAAAGGCAGTAACAATAACAGACAAAAATGACTGAAAAAAACTGATTTGATTTGTTTCTCTTTTATCTGTTTGATTCTCTTTGTTATATCATGTTAACAATCTTTTGACCAAAAATCCTTACAAAATGTATTATGATAAATTAATATAGGATTGATGTAGTGGAGGAGTGATGGAGAAAGACAGACAGAAAGAGAAAAGAAAAGGTAGAAAAAGGAAAACGAAAGGACAAAGAGAGGAACATGATTAATGAATGTTTGTTTGGTAATAACTGGGTGACGGGTCCACGGTGACAGCCAAATTAGAGAAAAGGGAATTTTATGCCGAAGTACAGTAATCATCGACAGCGACTCCATTTATTCACAAAGTGACAGAAAATAGGTCGGGCATAATGCTGTAGGATGGATATAAAGACATTCCGGTAATTTGTTGAACGCCAACACAGTAAACAAGGCAATAAAATGATATTTCTGTAAAAGTATACAGCTTTTAGAACGAATGCTTATTGATGGGCTATTCACAAATCTTCACAGCGCTGACAAGGATAAAGATCCAATAGTGCATAGAACATTATTTAAATAAAAGCTATTTCCCCACCAAATCACGATTACCTTTGTCAACTCATTACATACATTCGTACAGCGATGAGAATGCTTTTATCTTCTGTTTATCACCATAATCATTTCTTTTTACACAATAAAGCAAACTAAATAAGTGCATGGAGACATAGGGGTATCATGAATGCTATTAGCACTAATACGCATTTAATCGTGTTGACAAAGCAGTAAAACCAATCCATCATGGTCATATAAATGTGGACGCATTGCCCCTTTTCAAGTACTTAAATAGTTATTATAGATATTGCTCCAGATATGTACAATAAAGGCACAATGGCCTAATACCGTTCATAATGCAATATCATTGGAATCTACATTGTTGACGAAAACCCCCAAATCCGCCATTCATTCTGTGGTTATGTGGGTATTTCCTGAAACCTATGGATGATTACTATTCGGACAATCTGGTTGATTACGGTGACAGGATTCCCTTTTATTTTTTTAAAAGAAGCTAAGTACAAATGTATTTGAATTATTATCTGGGTTAATAGGGATAGATTTCATGTATGGAACTATGTTAGGCAGAAATTTGCAAGTCCATTACTTGGATCATCAAAGCGAGCAGATGAACAATTGCAGTTGAACAGAATCGGATGTATTTCTTTGACTCCTATCAAAGTTACGCGACCAGACCTTGACTCTGTTCTATCACAAGATATCACAAGTGTGTTATAACACTTTTTGTATATATATATATATATATATATATATATATATATATATATATATATATACACACACACACACACACACACACACACACACACATGTAAGGAAATAAAATATACAACAGCTTTGGCAACTCTCGTGGAAATTATATATATATATATATATATATATATATATATATACTTCCTCGGTTTTAGAATCCCTGGAAACGGTTTGAATGTCATGCCCTTTCCTATAGGGTAGGATATTTTAGGCCCTATGTTTGCTTACTAAATTAGGTCCTCGGTTATGCAGAATTTTTAAATATTATCCTCAGTTTGGCACATTCTTAGAATCATATGTGTCCTCGAATACGTAGAAACATACACATGATACACATGATACGGATACATACATATGATCCTCGGTTCACGCCATAGTTACGCGTATGTGTGCATTATATAGAAATGAAAGCAAGCTGTTAAAGGCCAAGTCCGGCCCGAGAATAACTTGCTTTCAATAGAAGCAGAAAAATCAGACAAACAGATCAAAAAAAGTTTGATGAAAATCGGACAACTAATAAGAAAGTGATTAATTTTATAACGACATGAAAACTAGAGAAAACAATGAAAATCACTATACAAATTGGCAACTCGGAAAAGATTTTGTGATGTCATTGCCTCACAACATACCAATTAATTAGCTTATATTAATAACACAAAATTTTCAAATTTTGTCCAAGAATATGATTTCCTCATAACTTGAACCAAGTTACAGTTGTAATATGTTTTTGCATATAAACACTAACACAAAGTAATTACTTTACTGTAAAAATCATGAAAAATATGATTTCTTTTAAATAGAATATTTATTCAGAATTTTTATGAATATTCTTTTTTTTTAATCTCGATAACTTTGAGTTCGTGAAATATTTAGTGAAGGTATATAAGTGCAAAAATATATTATTATAACTATAACTTGGTTCAAGTTATGAGGAAATCATATTCTTAGAAAAATTGAGAATTTGTGTTATTAATATAAACAAATTAATGGGTGTGTTATCAGGCAATGACATCCCAAACTCACAACCGAGATGCCAATTTGTCTAGTGATTTTCATTGTTTTCTCTAGTTTTCATGCCATTAAAAAAAAGAAGTAATAACATTCTTTTTAGTTGTCCGATTTTTCTCAAACTTTTTTGATCTGTTTGTCTGATTTTTCTGCTTCTATTAAAAACAACTTATTCTGGGACCGGACTTGCCTTTTCATTATAGGTGTAAAATCTGTAACCAGGAGGGCGTTTCATGAAAGGACTTGTCAGATATTTTATCCGACAAATTTGCTCTCAGCCAATCAGATGCAAGGATTTCAGTAGCTTATAACAGTTGTCGGATAAAAATCACTGACAAAACGCTTGATGAAACGCTCCCCTGAATTATCCATTAAATGGACTTTATTTCAAATCACTTCAAGTGTATTATTTAGAAACATTTTGATATGGTCCTGTAAGTAGTTAGATTGTTTCTGAAATGTCTTAGGATGAAAGAAAAAAAAAATACTGAAAGTCATCTTTATAATCTATATAATCTTGCTTCACATAATCGGATTCACCGACTTTTAAACATCAAAAGGAAAATAGTACGTTTGGTATATGCTTCTCTGAAATTGAAATTTTTAAAATTATGTCTACAAAAGGCTTGGACTGACTTTTGGAAATAACTGTAAAGAGGAAAAGCTGGTGACATTATTTCCTATATCATGACATAGAACGTGAACTAAATGAATGTTTACAAAAAAAACTCACTTAGGTATAAGGGAAGGAGAAGTTTTATTTTCAATAAATTCGGATTGTTATTGAACTGATAGTTCTCAGAAACAAAATTGCGTTGTATATTACTCAGATCAAAATCTGATAAGACAAACAGCGAATTAAATGTAGAATATATAGAAAATACAGTGTTATCACAATGCCTACGGAAACCGGACGATGTATGTATTAAGCCTATGGGAAAGAAAAAAATACAGTAGTAAACAGGTTATGTGATAACTCTCTAGATATATTCCTTTAAAATTTCACACAATACAAATTTGCACATATATAAGTTAATGTTTTTACGGTGTATCCACGGTGTTCATATACAGTAAATGATATGCGCTGGTGTTTAAAATATTCAGGTTTTTACCCAAAAGTCTAACTCAGAGATATCCCCTTACATTTTAGAAAGTGACAGAACATAGAGATGTTAGTACGTAAGTGTAGGGCCGTCACCATCCACACTTTTTGAAACCGAAATTATCGAATATTATATTTAACTCTTAAAGTTAGGGATTTGTCCCTTGATGCACACACACCAAAAAAAAAAATAAATAAATAAAAAAATAAAACCACTCATATTCCTCCAGTTGCCAAGTAAGGGTAGGCTTTTTTCACGTTTCATATATAAAAAAAAATTAAAAGAGGGAAGGGGCTGGTTTTTCAAATCTGGTTTTTGATTTGGAGTGACTACAAACTGCTATACGGTATACCTTTAACGGTAATCGCAGTTAATGGGGAGAAGATTGCGATCTTGGTTTCAGGCACTTTGCTCTCCGGGTGAGAAAACATGCCAAATGTCAAAATCCGATCTTTATCGAGAACCAAGTGCTCCTCTAATGACTGCTAATTGTTTGGGGTTGGACATTTGAAAGGGGATGTTGGCATTAGAAGACTGCATATACACTAACCCTTAAGCTTACTTCAAATCGATCTCTTTTATATCTGTCTGTCTCTCTTTCTTTCTCATATCTTTTTATTTGATCGTTTCTTACTGCTTTGTTCTCATATAATTCTTACACTGTGTAGTAAATTATTGTAATTATTGTTAGTTTTACTGTACTCCACATCGTTTCCACTTTATTTTAGGCCGCATTTCCAGACTTCTAGTTTCACGACGGTTTATTCAGAATCATTCAAATGCTCATACTGATTCCCATTTCTCTCTCTTTTTCCATTTTGTGCATGAATATGTATAAATCACATTTTACTGAAAAAAAAAATTATTCGACTTTTAAAGGTTTGACGTAAACATATATTTTATCGTAGTCGAGAGGGTTTAAACACTGACTGAAGACAGGGAAGATGGAAAGTTCGTGTTTTCAAGCCCTGCCGTTGCACTATTGTCCTTTGACAAAGCATTAATCTGCATTTGCCACACTCCACCCAGGTGATAAATGGGTATTGTAAATATGTATCTATTCACTGAACTTTATTGACATATCCATCAATAATTTGTTCGAATATAACATTGATAATCAGAACAATGATAATAATAATGATAATAAGAGCAACACATGACAAAAACAACAATATATTGTGAGTATAGCATTCAAAACATAAACAAAAACAAAAACAAAATAATCATAATTGATCAACTAAACATACTCTTTCATGGAATGTAAATTATCAGATAATGTACAAGTAGTGTAAGGTGATGAGAAAAAGAGCCATTGAAATAATTATATACATATTATACACTAGATATAGATATGCCTAATAATAAACAATTTAAATTTTACGTCGTTGATCAATAGTATATCGCAAACCATTTTCAAATTCTTTTATGAGAGCGTCTTCTTTGAGTAACATTATAAATATGAATCTCTCCAAGCTGTTTATGTTTTCAAATTTATCATTGAGTGCTTTAAGAATGTCAAAAAAAAAGTTCTCTTCTTATTTTACATTTCTCACAATGGATGACATAATGGAATTCGTCTCCTTCTATTATTATTTTTTTTTTTTTAAGTATATTCGCTGGTATTTTGTGAGGACGATGATATCTTCCTTTTTCGATTGGTAGGTTATGTGAGCTTATGCGAAGTTTACAGATGTTTTGTCTTATGTCCTATCAATAAGAATTTTTAGATAATTTTTTTTCTTTTTTAAAGATTAAAGGCAGGATGTTTCTGAGGCTGTTCAACAAGTCTGGTGTCACAAGTTTCATATCCTTGTTAAGGGTTGGGCATGATGAACTGTTGCACAGGATCACCCAAAAATATGCCTGGACACGGCCTGTGTCTAACTCCTTTTGTGTCTCTTCCCTATTGTACCCTCCCCCAAATCTCTCTCCCTTTCTCCCTCTTCCCCTCATCCTCTACATTTCCCTCTCATTTTGCCAAAGCAAGGGGGACAAGACCTTGTGTTCTTCTCCTGTGGGGCGTATTTAAGTGTCCACGTACGTGTGGTAAAACACCTCAACCGTCTACGCCAAATTTGCTCTGCACCGATTTCAATGACTTTCATGTTGACTTTCCACCCGAAAGAGGTCAAAAACATCCGCCCATTCCCGCGATGAGTCGAATGATTTCTCTGTGACTCCCGACCGGAATGGGCTGCTACAGGGAGCATCGCGCACCACTCTAAAAGCTCCCAGTTCCTCCGCTTTATCTCTTTTTTATTGACCGATGTTTAGCAGAATACATTGTGGACGAGTGCGAGTTCATTAGCATTTTGAACTGTGGTCGGTGTCTTACAAGAAACAATACAAACTGCTGATACTACCTTGAGCCAATCTGGTTTATCCATTCAGCGTCTTACTATTTATGTCATATCTCATTTTAACTCGTGCATGTGTAAGAGTAAGACTGTCCAGAAAAAATCCAGCGTCCTGAATGGATGTTGTTGTTGGCAAAGGTGTATATGGGGCTACGGGGTGCACCCCCCCCCCCTCCTCCGTGATGTAATATTTGGGGGTATACACCGGGTGCAGCATATACTGGATTCGCCAATGACCCATATGAAAGAGATTTTATTTTCTTCTTTTCATACCGTTTTTACTGAACCTAAACACTCAATTTCTAAGCCTTGGACATCTTTTTAATAGTAGGTGATGATTGCGGGTTCTTGATACTTGATACTTGATACTAATTTACTGCATATTGGTAGAGATTGTCAAACTAAATTAACGTCTTGCTGAAGGACGTTCGTGCCGTCTCGGGGCTTGAACCCACTACATGTTCAAAGCCAGTCAATAATGTCAAACCCCTTGACCACTATACCTATACCTGAAATTTACCCACCATCTTATAATTCAGCATTGTTTGATAGTGGCTTTTCTATTTTGGTGGTTAATATCATGCTATTTCTATAGCTTATAGTGAAATTTTGTATCAACAAATTTAATACTCATCTGGCTTACGCTGTGCTAGTTCTTTATCTAACCTTTGTTTTTGTTATACACTATCCCATAAGATATTACAGACAGCACGTTTACACCCATATAGACAAGGAGCTTGAAACCATACGCAGTGGCATAGCTTGGGTCCAGACATTAAGGGGCACCGGCATCATGGGGAGGGGAGGGGGGGGGGGGGGGAGTGGCACGGGTCCTAATCGTTGGATGAACTGGAAGTTTATAAGGTCGTGTAGGAGGGAGTCGTAGCGTCTTCTTTTCACGTTTCATTCCCCCTTCTCTTTTATCTTTATTTTCTTGTTCCTCTTTTCGTAGTTTGATTGGGGCACGTGCCTCCTGTAGCTACGCCACTGACCATACGCACCCACACACACGATGTCGTCAGCCACTAACGTCTGGTTTCGTTGATTTTGGAGGCACATACGGCTCCAAAGAGGGCCATTAGCGGTGTTTCATAGGAGCTCTGGGCGAGGATAGTCATAAAGAGGGGCTGCGAGGTAGGTAGAAGTCAAGTACGATTGGTTTCAATTCAGTGGGATACTTGCCAGCATTTCCATATATTTCGTATGAATGTGATAAAACAGTAGTATTATTTCCACTTTGTTGAAGTTTACATCTTACGTGCAGTGGCGTATCCACGGGGGGGGGGGCAGATGGGGCACGTGCCCCTGGCGGCACTTGAAGGGGGCTCAAAAACGCAAAAGAGAGAAAGAGAAAGAGTAGAAAAGGAAGAAATATTGGAGCCTTATCATGCTTCTAGTTAATATGCACCCCAAATCCATGGTAAAGTGCATGGATAATAGTGATTTTGAAGCATTTGAAATGCCCAAATTTCGAAAGCTCGGGAGCTTTGCCCCCTTGCATTAACGTTTCTTCAGGAACTCGTAATTTTGCGCCCCCAGTATAGAAGTAGCGTTTTAAAGGTTTCAAAATTCGAACTAGTGGCCTTGCTCCGTAGCGTATTTCATAAGAATCTCGTTCAATTTTGCGCCACTATAACACAAGATAAACTGCATAGGATAGCAATTTCAAAGGTGCAGCTTTAAATAACAGCAAAAACAAAGTTCCAACTGTCGATTACCTTGCGGAAAAATTAAAGGAGAATGAAACCCTGGGGAAAAATCATTTTTAATGAAAAGAGAGGATAGGGAGAAGCAATTTTTAAAAAGTCCCATCAAAATCGGTTAAGAAATGAGAAAGTTATGAAAGTTTGAAAAGTCTCAATTTACTTTCTATGGTGATCCTCAAATTGGCAATGTTGCTTCGAAATGACAGGTTTAGTAGGACAACTCTCCATTTGTTTTGTACACAAAATTTCATATTTTCCCCATTATCTCTCAAGGTGCAGCTTGTCTCCTTCTTAGCTCAAGATATATCATGGGGAAATGTATCTGACACAACATGTTGAGTTCACAAAAAGACAAGCATCATTTTTAGAGATAATGGAGAAAATATGAAATTTTGTGTAGAAAACACATGGAGAGTTGTCCTACTCTACCTGTCACTTTGAAGCAACATTGCCAATTTGGGGATCGCCACAGAAAGTAAATTGAGACTTTTCAAACTTTCATAACTTTCTCATTTCTTAACCGATTTTCAATGGAACTTTTTAAAAATTACTTCTCTCTATCCTCTCTTTTTATTAAAACGGATTTTCCCCCAGGGTTTCATTCCCCTGTATAGTATATGTCGTTGATTTTGCGCCCTAAATATACGAAGGATTGAATAGAACAGGGTTTTAAAAGTTCGAAATTTTAAACATTACTCTAAAGCTAGGTTGTTGCGCCTCCCTTTTCAAAGGGTAACACGAATTCGACATTGCATTTCTGCGAGGTAAAAATAACTGTACAAAAAAAAAAAAAAAAAAAAAAATACCGCACGGTCGCTTTGCTCCCTCACTTGTAGTTATTCATGAAACTTTGGCTGCCAATCCCTGGAATGTCATATTTCCTGAATTAAATGCGGGAATTGATCTTATTTCAGTTATTTAAGTTTATGAGTTGGTGACTGTTGTGGGGAAGGGGGGGGGGGCAATTTTGTTGTGTGCCCCTGGCGCCAGGAATAGGAATAGGCAAGCAAGTAGTAAGCAGTTCCAGGAAGGGGAAGGGGCGGGGACAGGGTCGGAGGTGGCTTAGTTGTGTCACCACTCGACTATGACATCTCTAGATGTTGGTGAAAATAGTTCAGAGATACAAATCAGTTTACATCAGTTACATAAATTAACCTCCCCCCCCCCCCCCCCCCCCCCCCCCCCCCCTCCCCGCGCGAAAAAAAAACTGCTGGCATTCTGGGCGGTAGTTAGCCCTCCGTTAAGTTTGATTAATCTCATTCATTCTCTTTCTAGAATGGGACTATTTACTGACACACAAATTTCCTCGGACCAGCGCAGCTCAATATCAGAGGGCTATATCCCCTCCACGTACGACTTCACAAACTTATAAAGCAATCGGCATATCCATTAAGTACTTGAAATCGTCAAGAATGGTCTCATCCGGCATCGGAGCGTGCTGCGCGGGAAAAGTAGTGGGCAGTATACACACAAATCTTGATGTCTTTATTGGAGGTGATGGAAATGGGTGTGTCGAAGAGGGGCTATGTTTTATGCAATAGCATAGGTTTTAAAGAGATTGATCTATGCTACAGAATATGCAGTTATGAATAGCAGCTATATAGGTGTTAAACTATTACAACCTGATTTTACGATCACTTGACTGAAAAAAAAATAACAAAAGGTATATTTCTGCACACGTATATGTAACCCCCGTCCTTTTTTTGTATCATGTCAAATCATAACTAACGTTTAATCATCAATATGAATGGCGCGATTTGCGATTTAGGTCAATGAAATGGGACACAACTTTTGTTATGTAATTGTTTATTATGATACAGAGATATCTGAATAAACAAGACATTAAAGCAGAAATATCTCCAATGAAAATATTTTTACTACACAATATTTTTGGAGGCACAGATTTCAAATTACTTACTAAAAGTAAATTCAAGACTTTCAAAATGTTAAGATACACAGAATATTGATAATAATAACGAAGGATATCATGACGAGAAAAAAAAACTAAGAAACAAATCCGAATAAGATGGGCAGTGTTTTTGTTATCCTTCATATGCGTAAACTTTTGAAACCTTTTTCAATGTTTGTTAACATTAAATTCGAATGTACACATTAATTTTTAAACACTTTTAAAGGCCAAGTCCACACTAATATCAAGTTGATTTGAATAAATAGAGTAAAATTAAACAAGCATAACAATGAAAATTTTACTGAAATCGGAGGTAAAATAAGAAAGTTACGGCATTTTGAAGTTTTGCATTACTTCATGAAACAGTGATATGCATAACATGGGCGGTATACAAATGAGTGAACCGATGATGTCACTTTTCCTTATGTATTTTATTAAATGGAATTTCAAATATTTCAATTTTTATGAATGTGATAATAAAGAATCTCTCCCTTGTATCAAAATAAATTACAATAATGATGATTTGACATTTTCCGTAAGGAGGCAAACCATGTTTTACATTATTGAAGCAAAAATTTGAAATATATGATATTTCATATAATAAAATACATAAGGAAAAGTGAGTGTGTGACATCATCGGTTCACTCATTTGCATACCGCCCATGTTATGCATATCACTGTTTCATGAAATAATGCAAAACTTCAAAATGCCGTAACTTTCTTATTTTATATCCGATTTCAATAACAATTTTCATCACTGTTATGCCTGTTTAATTTTACTCTATTTATTCAAATCAACTTGATATTAGTGTGGACTTGGCCTTTAACTGTCGAGGACAACATTTTGACGGAAAATTCCTGCTCCTGAAAACAGTTAATTAGGATTAAAATATGATACGTAGACTATAACATCAAGTATTTGAATGAAGAGGCCAACCATCACGTCAGGATGGGTGGAAGAGGGGGAAGTCGCCGAGAGTGCCAGTTTCTCGATTAATATTTATAGTCTTCGATTTTGTTACACTTTGCACGTTCCTCGTGTGACGTGCCGTGAATCCAATGAAGTTTTTTCTAGACTTGTCAATCAGTTATATCTAGATCATGTCCACAAGGGACTGATGTTATATTTTAACGAGTGCACTGAATAAGACCAAATGAAGGCGAATGCTGGAAAGAATAGAGAACAACAGCCGATCCCTTGTAAATGATGTAAGAAAACGTAACTCCCATTTCAATGCCAAGGATTTGGGGTTTTGTTTCTGGCCATTTTCCAAAATATATTGAAAACTTATTTTCAAAGAAATTGTGTTTGATTTCATTAAGATGAAAATATCTTTGTGGACTATCTTTTAGAGAAAAATATGGAAATGGTCGAAAGAAATTGTAATGTTTTACACAGAAACACCTAAAAGGCATATAAATACAAATAATTAAGTAAGGAGTTTTGGGTTGGAATATCGGAGATTTCTGCTTTGAGCAAACGATTTGCAAGTAGCCAGGAGATAGGTCTGGCTATGTGCCTTCTCAAAGTGAATAAGATGAGGCCGATAGCTTCTACGGTTAGCTCGTCTTACTCTAGTTCAGCCGCTCAAGACCCTTTCTATGGCGTCACTATGTACTTCTCAACGCAAGCTTTGACTCAGTTTGCCCAAACGTTTTGGTAAACATGCCGATCGAGTTCTACCTCTGCATTCTCGGCGCAACAATCCTCCCTCCGCACTTAATCCGCAGACAAGAGTGTACGTACACCCACTCCTTCCACCGCTATTCCCTTGTAAATCGTATCTTATTCATGAGCTAGATACGGGGGATCGTGTGTTACATATACATGTTGGGTTTTGCATAGTGAGATGTCTAACCCTACTTAGAAATCTATATGTGGTGCTATGAAACAATTTGCAAATCTCTGGCGCCATGGCAGGGCCACTTCACAGCAGCCATCTATAAAATGATATACCTACACTCGGAGCGACGAGGAGTCAGAGCATGATAACCCTTGATCTACGGAATCGATGATGAAATCCAACCATCCTATTTCTCCCAGTCAATGAATACCATTTATTATTTTCTTACTATACTGATCACTCGCCTTAATGTTTTTCCACGATGTATGTGGTTACGACTCCACCCCCCCAAAAAAAAAAAAATATATAAATATATATATATATATATATATATTTGCATCAGAAATGATGAAAAATATTCTTACGTCTGTGCACTAGAAACTAAACATGCAATTTGAACTGAATAAATTAAATTTTTGTTTTATATTGACGTGTATACTGTAGTACGATGTAAAAGATAATTTATGAATATTACAGACGAAAAACGTAGAAAGTTCGCATCAGCAGCATGCAGGAGTAATATCAATGGTGATTTCATTATACTTGTAAGCAAACACCAAAATGACTTGTGGTACGTTTAATTAATTTTATAATCTGATTGATTACCTTCATCCGTAGAGAAAACACCATTACGCCATCTTAGTTCAATATAAACCAAGTGTAAGATTTACATAATGTAAGACCATTCCATTCTAGAAGAAAAAAATTACAAAGTAGCCAACAAATATCCTAATTATATAGATGAGCAATGATCAAATTTTCAGGCAAAAGTGGCTTTGGTCAAAATACGATAATGTCATCATTGTTTTATTTCAACAAATTTCTTTATTATTCTTTAACCGAATATCTTCAAAATCAATCAAAGTAACATAAACAGAAGCTTTAACGCATAATTATCTGTAAAAAAAGAAAAGAAAGAAAACGTTGATAAGTACAGGGAAAGTCATTTCTATCCTAATTCCGATCAAGAAAGGACCCTTGTGGTACTTCACACTGGACAGTTTTCTATATTTGGATTCGACTTACTGTTAACTGTTTAAAATAAGTGAGGTAAACGGATAAAGATTGTAATCGTCTGCTCTTACATCGTGATTGATAGAATTCAGTCGTTATTTTTTTAAATAAATAGAACACTTTTATTTATGTTATTAGTTCAATGAGGTTTTTCTTTGCTTGACTGATATTTAGTTTTGATACAGTTGAAGCTGTTGTGAGCTTCCTTCTAGATTTGAAGAGATTTCTTAATGGAAAAATTTAACCATAAAATGTCGTAAATCAAATATAACGACTGGAAAAGCAAATGCAACTTATGTCTGTGATCAAGGCACTTTATCTATGTTGATTCTCCCTACCCAGGTGCTAAATGGATACTCTGTAGGATGCAAACATAGATTACTGGTAGCATGTACGCGCCTGTTGAATGGCGACTGGGTTCCCAGTAGAGAGTGTCAAGTGCACACTCGTCACTGAATCCAGTGACCGGGATGATAATTCACCATATGCCCTTTGGTCAGTTAGCAACTGATAAGGCGTTGAAAGAGAATGATTATAAAAGTATACGGGCAATGTGAACTAACCCCACTACTATCTTCAAGGATAATTAGACGATCCCGCGATCACCAGTTGCCGCCACAAATTTAGATATCATCTATCAAGGAATCGATACTATCGAGAGTTCTGGCATTTTAACGTTTCGCTATTTCGGTGAGAATTAGAAACCGGTGACTATTTACTTCAAAGTCATTAATTTTGTTACCAGCACGCTACCACTCTTATTTCTTTACCTTTTCATTTCTTAAAGCGTGGATTTTGTCAAGTTTGCAGACGCCACCTTTAAAAGATCCCTGAAAACGTACTTTTCCCCAGTCTTGCCAGTAATCTAATGTGATCTATTATCGAGCTTCTCTCGAACTCTGTGATTTTGCGAGCGCTGTGGTACTTTATGTTTTAGCGGCATTAAAAATTCGATATTTTTAATTGTTTTATATGTTGGTACTGACGGAGGGAGGTGTGATACTTCATGGTGCGTTATCCATTTTACCTCTTTGTTTTAATATAGTGTCAGGACATTTTATAGCATTATTTGTTGCACTTTCTAATTATTACAGATTTATTTGTTGCACATTATAAGCTCATCTCGATTAACATTATGCATCCCTGTTTCTATTATCCTCTTTTCTGTCTGTATCTCCCATCACTCAAACACACACACACACACACACACACAAGCACACAATAGCTTTAGCCATTAGATGTTATCTACTCATTCCAGCTCCACAAAAAGCATCTCTTTTCGCCCCGCCTCACGCAGACGACGGCGTTCGCCATGCTGTAAATTTGATCCCCTTGGAGAGCACTGGAGTGTCCGCGGTTCCCGCTCGGTTCCGTCGTGAAAACGACGTGCACCCGCGGCCGGCGTAGCGAGCGGGAAATCCGGTAGTACTCCACAATGCATTAAGCCCGAGAGCTGCGCCACAAGCGGCAAGTAGAAGGACAACAAGATGGGGGAAGCGTGAGTAAGTAGTATCATTGAAACAGAAAGAAGAGAGAGAAAGACTGAGACAGAGAGAGAGAGAGAGAGATAACATAAAAAGTGTTCAAAATAGCTTGCCGAAATCGACACGTAGAAGCACTAATTAAGTCCTTCCATTGAATTCGATGCCAAAAAACGGTGAGGTATCAAGTGACCATTAACTGCATTTTAGCAGCCGTTTTTCATAAGTGCTTTTTAAATGATTACACTGCAACAATCAAAAGGCCTGTGTCTATAACACACATGATGCAGTTAGCATTTTCATACTGAGTCCTTTTGCAATCTGTACATTGGTAATTGATTTATTGGGGGGGGGGATGCGATTTCAAGTTATTATAAGCCCTTGAGATAACCGAATGTCGCAGCAAAAGAAAGCGAATAAAAATGTAGAATAATGTGATAATATTTATTTTCTAAACAAATGAAGTGCATGCAACCTTCTCCTCCATGCATGTTTAATGGAACTGTTCATGATGGTAGGCTAAATGTTATTATTAATATTATTGTTATTATTTTCACTTGTGCACTAAAACAAACTTCAATACCTGGGTTAAAGGTTATTATACTAAAGAGCATCAAAATAACTCCATCCATATTTCAGAGTTGATTTTAGATCATTACCCATCCCTATAATAACCAAGGGTTATTTTTTTTCTTCTTGTTTTTAACAAATACTAACATAGTAACATTTCAGTAAATGCCTATTCGATATCTGCATGATTTCATATGCTCATCCCAAATGACCAGAAATGATCACCCCAAACCGATAATGGTACTGATAGGGATAATACCGTCCATCACAATGGGTGGCAAATAAGCCTCCGTTAGCCCTCTTTGATCATGATTTTAGGCAGGGAAATTTCCCAGGTGTAAGGAAACATTTTTTTACGTATATGTTTGGGACAATGTTGAGTTCTTGTCAAATAATGCTGGGAGAATATGCTTGTTTGCTCTTGTGCTATCTGGATTGAAATCAAATCTACTAATTTTATTCACCGTGTTCACGGTAGTCTAAAAGGTATTATACTACATTATAACGGTTGATATTTTTTCCGGCAACTGTCTCTATTTTGCACGACATAATAACTCTAGCATTCAGACCCGACACACTTTTTTTGTGTGTGTGAAGCCCCTATGAACTGAATGTTCCTAGAGTTAAGGAAGCCAATTCATCTCCAAATGAACAGAAACTTTAAACAGTGATTGGAAGGTACACATATTTGAGGAATGATCATGATATTCTTGTCTGTAGAGCATGCCATGCGATATCCAGCAAGAAGGGAAATGACATGAACAAAGACTTTTGTAGAGGGCGACATATATGAGAACATTTTCTTAGAAGTTGACTATGTGACACGCATAGCAGTCGGAATGCCTTTTTCCATGCACGATTTAGCAAAAACCGATACGAAGAATTGAATCGAATTTATTTACTAATCCCTACTTTCATGAGATATACAAATAATACAATAAACGTTTTCGTACAAAAAATTTAGGACACCCACCTTCAAAATTATTTGAGTTTCAGGTTTTGACAACAAGTGCTGTTACATTTAATCGCAAATATGTGTTATTAACACGATAGCGAAGGCTTTTCAAGAAATCTTTATATATTTCTGTATTTTATACCCAATAAAAATCATGTTTGGAGTAAGTAATACGTCATTTTAATGTTCGCTCATTGCAATAGGGGATTACAAAAAAGCTGCTGGACTTGCCTCATATTGATTTGTCGCTAGTCTGTGCGATAGTATTCAAACGTTTTTGTCTTTTTTTTTTACTCCCATGGCTTCCGGAAAAAATGTTCTCATATCTTTCTCTGAAATTCCTAGAAAGTAAATTTCAGGCCTTTAATAGCATTCGGCGGATATTTTGCGTACCGAGACATTCTGAAATTACCATACAGTCCGCCCCGTCAAAAAAGTTAGTAGTTGGATAAAATCTCCTCAAATAAATATTTCAGAATTAACAAGAATTGGTATTTGCTCTGGCTGGTATTAACAAAGTCGAGAACAGTTTAAAATTTTGCGTTCAAAAAAGTCTGCCCAATTAAATATTTCAAAATATTCTCAGGAAATTTTCATACCTAAGGATACCTTAGGGTCTCTGCTATCCAATGAAACCAAATTATTTCACAATATTTTACGCTTGTGTGAGCAAAAGCCACTTTTGTGAAATGGAGCAAAATCCATACTTGACAAATGTTTGTTTATGTTCTGGCTGGTACCAGCAAAGTTGATAGTCATGAAAAGGCTTACAAATTTTATATTCTGATCATTAAAAGACAATTTATGAAAGAACAGACTTTGTTCACTGTCCTGATATATCTCATGAAAACTTTATAGGTGATTGAGCAAACCAGGTGAATTTAAAAGACTAATCAAAAGTAACATTTTGAAACACTCATCAAAGTAGTTAATTGCTCACTCAAGCATTAAATTATGGTGGGATGTACATGTAAGGATATACAGGGAACAAAGCCTGTTATTTCATAAATTGTTTTTTATTGATCAGAATATGGAAATGTCTAGGCCTTTTCATGACTCTCAACTTGGTTGATACCAGTCAGAGCTAATATCAACAATACTTGTCAAGTCAGGATTTTGCACCCTTTCACAAAATTGGCTTTTGCTCACTCAACCGTAAAATATTGTGATATATTTTGGTGTCATTTGATAGAAGAGACTCTTAGCTATCCACAGGTATGACATTTTCCTAAAAATATATTTAAAAATTTATTTGGGGAGACTTTTTCCATCTGTTAACTTTTTTCTGAGACGCCCTGTAAATATATTTCTGTAATAAGATCCGTCATCATATATAAATCCTAGACCGCAGTGGCTTTTTCATATACCACATCCGTAATATCGTGTTAGTAAGAATTTTTCGTTGTTTAATCACACCCCCTGAAATGAAAAAAAAAATAGAAAAAGTAAGATGATTTTTTGTTTTAAATTAGATTTTTTTTTACAGGCGATTACATTACGATTATTTACCGTGACAATACATAGAGCTCCAGAACTCGGAGTTGCCTCAATATTCTAAGGGAGGATATTCGTCATGTATCTTGGGGACGGTGAAGGAACTTCATAGGGTTATATGAACGACCGAGCTAAATTGACCAGGATTGATCCATATTATTGGATCACTGGATATATCAACATTAGTCAAAACTTTTTAAAGTGATATGAGTTGAATTCATGCAAAAATTCGAAAAAGATCTTTGTTTTTATTATCCTTTTTTTTCTACGACAAAATATCAGTAAGCATTAAATTCCATGTCAGTTAAATCCACGGTGTCCGCCTGGAAATCCATACTTTTTATAAAGATATCTCTATACGGAAATAAACCAATTGAAATCTAAAAGCTTCTGGAATTTTCGGAAGGTACATATTTATTCTGTATTGAAATACTTTTAAGGCTTTTATATTGATTTTTCATCAAAATAAATATAGAAATTTAGACATTTCTTGTGGTCTTCAGTATCATACAAACATATGAATAATTATGCAGCATGATATTTAGGCAACATTACTTTGACACATTTGTTGTAAATACATGTTAATCGTTTGTAATTCATCTCTTTAAAGGTTACATCTCTATCATGTCTAACAAATAACCATATTAGGAAATGTTAAGATATTTTGGATCATGGCGCAAAATGACCCACTTAATTCTTCGTATGATTCTTCGGTTTGTAAGTTCACTGAAAGTGTCAAGGATATCATGAAAAACATATATGTCACAATTGTTTTCCCTTACAGTATGAGCATCTATAAATGTAATCACTGGGTAGTATCTACATTATTTCTTTGTATAATTATACACATTGTGTGGAAGTATTAGGTGGCCGTTGCATCCGGTCGTCAAAGCTAACATCTAGCAGTAACACCCGGACGTGGTAAAATGTTGTACCAAAGCGACCACATTTAAATGTTAAATATAGAAAAAGAGAAAGCAAATCTTCTTTGTTCATCGTCTTGAACTTGATCAAATATTAGTCCGAAAACAGCCCATCCTGATAAAGAGTGGTCATGGAGCCACGGTAATCGATTATGCAAATTAAATCTGAAAAATAATTTCGGCTAATTCCATGCACGCTGGAATAGAATTTTACAGGGTAGATTTTAGTCTTAAGTTTTTTTTTATTCATAAAGGCATAACTTTTAAAAGGTCGGGTCAGAGACAAAGAATGTGAAAAAAAAAAAATCGATAACATAATTTTTTTTTTTTATTTGGACTAGAGTACCATAAATCACTATGAAAATAGGACTGAAGCTCTACAAATTACAGGGAAGGTTGAGTTCTGGGAAAGTGAAAAAATAATTTCTGAGCTTTCCTATTCTCTTTATTACAATTTGGAAGATTATAATAGTAGAAATGTACCTTGTAAAGGATTGCTCTTCAAATGCCCTCACATTCAAAATATTTCTGTGGGCAGTGCATGTCACTCTCAGCAGGATTGGGTTAATTTCTTCTCATTTCGGTGATGTCAAAGCCTTACAGCATACTCCAGTTCTTATGCCAACATTTCCCAATTGCTTTGAGACAGTTTTTTTTCACAATGTAATCACATGACCAGAACTCATCTGTATCGTTACTTTTTACTTCTTAACATTTGACAGTAATGTGCATTATGAAATAAAAATTGATTAAAGTCGGAGCAGTGACCACAGATGAATATTTCTATAATCTTGTTTCTGAAAACATCCGGACTTGGTACGATGTTGTACCAAAGCGACCACATTTAAATGTTTAAAAATAAAGGAAAAGGAATTTGTTTGACATTTCTTCCTACTCCTAATAGTGATAGCAAATCCTTTTCATTCAACGTCTTGAACTTGGTCAAATATTTGTACGAAAACTGTCCCTACGTGCGTCCCAGAAAAAAAGTTAACAGTTAGAAAAAGTCACCCCTAAATACATATTTCAAAATATTTAAAGCAAAATTCCATCCATGTGGAAAGCTGAGGGTCTCTTCTATTAAATGACACCTGAAGACCTGGCAATATTTTACGCTCGAGTGAGCAAAGGCCACTTTTGTGAAAAGGTGCAGAATCCAGGCTTGACAAGAATTGGTAATTGTTCTGGCTGGTATCAGCAAAGTTGAGGGTCATGAAAAGGTTTAGAAATGTTCATGTTTTGATCAGTAATGGACAATTTATGAACGAACAGGTTTTGTTCTATGTATGTATTTATGTATCTCACTTACATTTTTATGCTTCTGTGAGCAATCAACTACTTCATGGAATGTTTTGAAATATTAATTGGGGCGATTTTTTTTTAAATTCAAGCTGGCTTTCTCAGTCAACCATATAGTTTTGATGGAATACGTCAGGAAATACAGGAAAAACCTATTCTTTCATCAATTGCCTTTTAATGATAAGAATATAAAACTTTATAAGCCTTTTCAAACTCTCAACTTTGCTGATACCAGCCAGAACCAATCCAAATTGGTCATTTCAGAGATCCGATACTATCCATAGGTATAAAATTTCATGAACATATTGGAAGTGTTTATTTGGGGAGACTCTTTCCAACTAAGTGTCTACTTTTAACGCTTCTTAAATTTGCTAATACCAGCCATAACAAACACCAATCCTTGTCAAGTCTGAATTTTGTACCCTTTCGCAAACGTCACTTTTGCTAACTCGAGCTTTTAAAAGTATCACCGATTTTTTGTTGATGCCATTTGATATAAGAGACCCTAAGCTATCAACAGGTATGAACATTATCTACAAAATCTTGAAATATTTATTTGGGGAGACTTTTCCCAACTGTTTTTCTGGGACGCACTGTACAGGAATAGGGATAAAGAATGGGCATGAAGTCTATAGGAATATGGTACATCAGTAAGAATATAAAGCTGAAGATCTACAATTTAATATTTATTTGTTAACATTTAACTGTAATGCACATTGGAAAATAATTTCAAAAGTCAGAGGAGTAACAACAGATTAATATTTCTACAATATTGTTTATAAAATCCTTGAGAGTAGAATTAAAACGCTTCTCTATAAAAACAGCTCGAAAAGCTTACATTTTGAAAGGACCAAAATTATGTTATAATTACAGTATAAGCATCTATGAATATAATCAGTGGGTAGTATGTACATTATTTCTTTGTATATACACATTGTGTGGAAGTATTAGGTGGCTGTTGCCAATGTTGAACCAAAGCGACCACATTTAAATGTTTGAAAAATAGAGAAAAGGAGAAAGCAAATCTTTTTTATTCATCGTCTTGAACTTGATCAAATATTAGTCCGAAAACAGCCCATCCTGTATTCCTGGGATAAAGAGTGGTCATGGAGTCGCGGCAATCGATTAGGCAATTTCAATCTGGAAAAAAAAAAGTTCGGGTAATTCCATGCACTCTGGAACAGGATATCAAAATCTTTTCAGTTCTAATATTACAAGTAGCTTTTACAAGTAATAATGCAACAATGGTTTGATGGTTTATGTTACATGAATGCTAAAGAAAGCATTTGAATTATTGTGAGTAATCAACCAGGAGACCGACGGCTTTAAGTCCTCTCCGATGGACTTGGTAATGAGAATTAATGCCTTACCAAAGGGCACTAGCGCATTCACTTGGTTTCGAACCCGGGTACTCCAGTTACGAGACCACTGCTCTACCACTAAGCCATCCCGCCTCCACTCCACAAGTACAGGTCGAAGACAAAGCATTTAAAGAGAAAATTTTAGGATAGCTTAATCATTTTTCTATTAGGAATAGGGTACATCAGTAAGATAATAGAACTGAAGCTCTACACATTAATTTTTGTTAACATTTAACAGTAATGAGTATTATAAAATAGATATTGACAAAAGTCAGAGGAGTAGCAACAGATGAATATTTCTATAGCATTGTTTCTAAAAACGTCTATGAGGGTAGAACGCTGCTCTATAAAAACACCTCGAAAAGCTTACATCTTTAAAGGACCATAATTATGTTAAATGTAGACTTTATGAATTTACCGGGTACCCGATGAATATCTCATATTACGGAACTTTGAAAATGAATGAAAAAACGAAAGAAAAAAATATAATTCACGTTCATTATTCTCAAAATAGAGAATTTCATACTCCCAGAGAACATTTTATCTAAAGAGGAAAACAGATTCTATCCGGCCGTACAAATTACCCTAACCTAAATAGTTAGTCCTCTTCATAGCGTTCAAGAAATAATTTTTTATCTTATCAATCCTCTTTAACTTAATGTATACATTCAGCAAAAAAAGAGAGTGGAGACTCTTTATTGTTCCACATTTTCATATGAACCGTCAATAAAATATAATAAAATATATATCAAATTAAAGGTAAAATAATACTCTTACCAACATCAATTGAGATCAAATTTTGAACTTTCACGCTTGAATGGGCACATTCATTTAAACGTTAGAAGTTCTGATTAAGAAAATTGCAAAAATAGAGCAAGTAGCCATTTAATGCCGATGAGAATTTCCATTTTGTAGAGTCACAATTTAAAATGAATTTTAAAAATGTATACAAAAATCATAAGAAACACTAGAACCGAAAACTATACGCAGTCCTGAGACTACAGTTGACATCCAGATCTCAGTCCTCATTATTGTTTCTCTCCTTTTTTCATTGTTGAACAAGAATGTCTTACAGATGCACATGTTCATTAACGTTTGAATGGCCACTTGCTTTAGTTTTGCAATTTTCTGTAATCAGATCTTCTAACTGTTAAACGGATGCCCATCCAAGCATAAAAGTTCAAAACTTGATTTTAAGTGATGTTGGTAGAGTATTACTTTTCCTTTAATTCGATATATATTTTTGTTATATTTTATTGACGGTTTATATGCAAATTTTAAACAATGAAGGTAGAGTTTTTTATGCTGAATAATTCTGGATATGGGGCCACAAAAAATTCGGGCCCTGGGGCCCGTTGTGCCCATTTTTAAGAGAAATGGCCCTCTCATGGTCCTTCTCCTTCGAAGTTGATGTAATCAAATCTAGTTTGATATAATGAAATATCATGTAATATTTCCCGGCCTCTAAAATCAGAAAAATGCTTTAGGTGCCCATTTTTCAAATAAAGGGCCATCCTATGTATCAAAATATTATAAAGTCACTGATTTTTTTAATATAAGTAAAATGCTTCTAATTGTGATCAGTCAACATTACGTCTTTGAAATCAACAACATATAGGTGCCCATTATAACAAATAAAGGCCCATAAAGGGCCCCAAAAATTTATCTGCAAAATAAGATTTGTAAAAAATATTTGGTTTAAATTTTAAATGGTAGACATTAATCTGTATATCAAGGTCATATAAAAATCCCACTTTAGGAATTACATGGGCTCACTGATGGCCCATCAAAACAATTCTTTCCCTCACAAGAGGGTTGCCTAATTCAACACGGCCCCCAAAGTGTTTGAATATGCATACTTTAAAGAATTTATAACTATTGGCAAGGCAGTGTTCTATAAGCACTTCATTTAATTAAGATGGCCATCAAATTCAAAATGACCACTGGTCTGTTTCAAGATGTGGTTATTTGCATTAAGTTTATGCTGTGCCTTGAAGCTTATATTGTATAGGGAGAAAGTTATGGATGCTGCAAGTTTTTTGCCTAAGAATAGACATACATAAGTATGTTACAATGGTGTATTTGGTTGAGACACGTTGAAACCAAGGTAAAGGTATATCATACAATGCTGAATAATTTAAATAGTGGGGAATTTCATTTCCAAGATTGCCATCGAGTTGAAAAATACTGCATAAGTGTTGAAATGTAATTTGCATCTGATAATTTTGCACTGAGGCATAAAGCACCAAAATGCAAAATGGTTAATATGCTAAAGAATTATGTATTCAGGCCCTCTTTCTTTAAAGGGACATCCAGTCGTAATGGCAAAGTAGCTCTGAAAGAAAGCAGAAAAATTAGAGAAGCAGATTGTTAAAAGTTTGAAGGAAATCAGAAGAGCAATAAGAAAGTTGTAATCTATACGAATTTGAATTTCAAATTGGCCGAACCGGTAATGTCACTGTGATGTAGCGGCGGACAACTCTCCCATTTGTTCGAACACACAGAATGGCTAAAATGTCAATTTTTAAAAAATTATTACTATAATATGTATTTTAGTATTGTCCCGAGGGAAAAGGGGCTTATGAGAAAAACGAAAATGACGATGTACTACAAAATCTAGAATTGACCGGGAATACCTCACAATCGACTGACCCAACTGCCAATTTGAGATTCACATATGGATTTTGTGACCTCTTTTCTCAAACATTGATAACTTTCTTATTTTTGGTCTTATTTCTTTCAAACTTTCATCATTATGTTTATCTTTTTTTCTGATTTTACACAAATCAACACATTACAAAGGATTGCCCTTTAATATGTGTTGCCGATGTTTAAGAAAACAGATATTGACATATTTATAAATCTTACGATGTCTCTCATAGGTTGTTCCTTAAGGACAGATCAGTTTTGTCTTCTTTTTTTTTACTTTATATTTTGATACATAGGATAGCCCTTTATTTGAAAAATGGACACCTAAAGCATTTGTCTGATTTAAGAGGCCAGGTAATATGATATTTCCTATATATCAAACTAGATTTGATTACATCAACTTTGGAGGGAAAAGACCCCGAGAGGGCCATTAAAAAAAAAAGAAGCACAACGGGCCCCAGGGCCCGAATCTTTGGTGGCCCCATATCCAGAATTATTCGGCATCAAAAACTCTACATACATGCTACATTTCATGCTTTTATGAAAAAGTGCACAATTATTTCACCAACTGCCGAACTAGAAGTTGTACGGCAAATTTTACAAAACCAAAAACAGCAACAGCGCCCACATGGTTTAGACAGTAGTATACTGCATGGTGACGTGGGCGCTAAGAGAACTATACAGGTGTGTATCGTTGGAGAGATACGCTTGGAAATTATGAATAACAACAACGTCTTCTGATCATAGATTACCATATCAACAAGTAAAAGCACAATAGTTACTTGCATTTCATAAATGCCAACTTCATTTTTTATATAAACAGGAATACTTAAAAGGAAGATAGTGATATTCTTATCTGATATTCGATATTTTAATGCTTCGAGCTAAACTTGAGTTCCGATGCTGGAACTGCATTTTGGAAGAAATTGTAATTTTAAACAATATATAATCCCATTCCAGACAAATAATGAGTTGGTTTTAGCAGAAAAATGAAAGAACAGATCAATGAAAATTTGAGCAAAATCCGAAAAGAAATAAGAAAGCTATGAATTTCTGAAGTTGTAATCGATCAAACACAAATTGGCAACTCCATGACGTATCTGCGAGCTCCTCTCCCATTGCTCCGTACACAGAACTTTATAAATTTTCATTTTCTTTGTTTTTAATGAGAGAATAGATTTGTATCATAAACGTTTTGTGTAAAAGCTTAAGTGGAATGAATATATATATCTAGGGTGCATCTATGATAAAATATTTTCTTTAGAAAAAAAATGGAAATTTATGAATTTTCAGTACAGGACAAATGGGAAAAGAGCTTGCAAGATACGTCACGGAGTTGCCAATTTGTGTTTGATTGATTACAACTTCATAAATTCATAATTTTCTTATTTCTTATCGGAGTTTGCTCAAACATTCGTTGTTCTGTTTCTTTAACTCTTCTGCTTCTTTTTAAATGAATTTGATATCAGGGTGGAATTCCCCTTTAACACAAAAAAGATGTCATGTCTCATGTATATCAGAAATAAATAAGTGTCGCTTTGTGCATCATTATTGAATGTTTATTTCTATATTCATATAACCTTTTCATCATTTGAGGTTTAGAAAACATCGTATATTTATCCTTGTATTTTCTTTTATACGAATATCAATGAGTGATGGTATGCAAGCATATATATCTTCCCAAAATATTTGTCATGATGTTCTAAATAAAGGGTACTGGAATAAAAAAAGAGGGAATAAAAATCTTGCTTGCAATCTTATAATATATAGAATGATCAAATGAAAAGGGAAACGGGCATAAAGCTTT
This sequence comes from Heliocidaris tuberculata, assembly GCA_025618425.1. NCBI lineage: Eukaryota > Metazoa > Echinodermata > Echinoidea > Camarodonta > Echinometridae > Heliocidaris > Heliocidaris tuberculata. The sequence goes on from CM046847.1 coordinate 23,605,102, forward strand.
AATACAGAGGGTGTACAGGGGAGAAGTGAGAAAAATACCGTAGATAACGAATGAGTGAGGAGATTCAACTACTTTTTAAAAAGCTTTTGAATAAAAGGAACCGGAATTAAAAATCAAAGTAGAATATTGTAGTAGTATTGACACTCTAAGATGTAGAATAAATAGATATGAAGGGAAACGGAGCTTAAAGTTTTAAGAGGCAGGGCGAACAGGTGGAGGAGATGAAAAAAGAAAAAAAAGAGTAGAAAAACGAAAATTAAAAAAGGCACTTCCGAATTATTACAGATCCATTCCGGATGTCTAAGGCCGGTAGACTAAACGTCTAATAGATTAAAATTATACGGAAATAGCATTAACGGTAAATAAAACAATAAACAACGGTCTGAAGGGGTATTCCCCTGTTACACGCTTTACAGCCTACTAACGTTTGATGACGTCACGAGATAACTTTCGACCTGTGCAGGTTCGCAGAAGTTAAGCGGGATCATGCAGTAACTGGCTATCAGTACGCACTGATTGGAAGTCCATGCTCGTACGTAATGCATTGACCTAAAAAGGGAGATATTGCCTCATCGTTTTCATACATACCACTGCCGTTTCTTTTCTTTTTTTGAGTTGTTGCAACGGGGGTTTTTGTTTTGTTTTGTTTTGTACAACCGTGTTCCGAGAAAGAAAAATGTCAACGGTTTGGGGGATAGCTTATAAGTACCTGTGGCCCTTGCAAATGTCCAGCACAGTCAGACGAGACACAGGGTCGTTAGAAATAACATCGTCGTTTCTTGCTGTAAATTCCTCTGTTTGCAGCAAATTACAACGCCACCGCAATAACACAGCGACACTGCTCCCGAAGCCGCATTTGAAATTAACACTGTATCTTTAGCGCTTGTTTTATCTCCTGCTATCCACTGTGAATATTCAACCGAATTACTCGACTATGGCATTTCAAGGTGAGTGATTAGAAGTATTTTTCAATTTTCAATTTTCATTATTCCCTTCCATATATATGATTTCTATCTGTCAGTAGTTGCACATACACAAATGTTCCATTTACCCACCAAATTCAAACATAGATTGTGATCTAGATTGTTGATCAATACACAAAGTTATGTCACGATTCAACCTAGGTTAAGTAAATACATTAACTAGAAATACTCCTCGCTCCCCCCCCCCCCCTCTCTCTCTCTCTCTCTCTCTTTCTCTCTGCCTTTCTCCCCTTTCTCTCTGCCTTTCTTCCCTTTCTCTCTCACTTTTCTTGTATCCCTGCATCTGTTCCAACTTGCTGTGCAAAGACTTCCAGGGGCATACATATCTCATCGAGGTGTAGCAATCGGGCCGAGTCTGTATTATACTCATGTTATACATTTTCAATATATTCGCACAAAGCTGACCCTTTCTCATTTATCCATCTGATGGTATACATAATCTTAAATCAGTTAATCAAGGTTACATTTTAACACTTTACTTCACACCTCTCTCAACAAAGAGAGTCCAGCGGTGGGGATAAAACTTTGATATTGAGATTAAAGATCATTATATTGGTATCATCCTAGAAATTAATATAATATTATTGACCGATGAAAGGTGTGTATTTAGAATATGCGTGTGGAAATATCTGACCAGACTTTCATGTGACATCCTTTCAATGATCGAAGTAAATCAACAGCATACGCTACAAGCTGTAGGGTCCTTTTGTGAAGAAAAAAAAAAATGTTGAAATTCTGTAATGCATAGCATGGAGTTCTGTTGTAGAGTCCATGTACTTTGCCAAGGCAACACTACACAGAATCTGATGTGTGCTTTAGCAAACCAAACTCCCTACAATACACACTCCGCGTTTCAAATTTTGGAATATAACAAGACGTTGTTATAATTTTCGTCATCCTGTCAATTCCATCTGGTGTATATATAATACGTAATGGTCTCTAAGGTCACAAAGAGCTTAAAAGAGGATTATGAGATCCTCCTTTCCTTGATGGAGGACAAAGTAAGGCCACAGGTGGTTCTAAGGAACTCTTCCTATTGGAAGAAAAAAAGTGGAGTTCTGTCCGATGTAAACTTTTAAATCTTATCTTAAAAGCTGATTCGGACTTCACAGAAAGTCTGAAAGAGTTACAAATTATCAGAACAGGTAGGAGAGAAAAAAAATCCTTCCAAGCAGCAACCGAGAATTACGGATTTTTAAAAACTTATTGGACAAAAATTCTACATACGAAAGTATCAGCTTTTTGTAGCTTAATAACTAAATCTCGGTTTATGATGACAATTATCAGGTATTTAAATATAATCTTTAATTCAAGGGACATGAATTTCACATGTCTGTTACATCGTTTTAAAAAATATTTCAAAATATTTCACACCAAACATGACGTTGGATCAAGTGCATTTATTAGGAACCATTATCATGACATCAAAACAATTGAAAAGTAGGCAAAAATATCAAAATTCCGCAAAATCTATATATATGGATAGAGTATGAAAGATTTCTACATTATAAGTAGGACCACGTGTAACGTAAATTTTCGATGGAATTTGGACGGCTTCGTCTAGGCAGAACAAATTTATGGTAAAAAAAAAAAATCTTATGGCTCATACACGTTTTTCCATATTTCACTCGTCGAAAGAATCCATTCTCGACGGGGGACTGAGACGGTAAGAGTCAGTAGGTCGAAGTACTACTGCCCCGATTTTTCTCTCACTCTCGTTCTCATTCTCTCTTTAGTAAAGCACTCCAAGGGGATACTAGGCAAAGCTTTGCCTAGTACCCGGCCTTCTTGATCATTCTCTCAGTCCGATCTGTAGTGATTTGGCCGATTTGTAAGATACTTTCTACTCAGTACCCTGCCGTGATCTCGGTACAGGCTCAGCCTAATCATCATAGCGCGCAACCTCACATTTTGAGAGAATATATTCCTGAAGTAATGATCAAAGCCGATGAGTCAAAATATTTGTTTTCTATTTCTTTTCTTTAAAGTTAGGTGTAAAAATCTTTTTGAATGCAACATGAAAAATCCCGCCCCAAAAACAAACATGACCGCAAAAGACTTTCGAAAAATCAACTTGATTGATCAAAAATCAATCTTCAATTCCAATACCCTTATGTATATGCCTTAGGAATCATCTTCGGATTACGTTATACGTCACTATAATGTCTGCAAATTTCAATACGTGATGGACAAGGCTACAGAATTGCCTTAAGTTGATTTTTCGAAAGTCTAATATCGCACATTAATATGCACGAGAGGATATCCCCGCAGAAAATTGTTAGTTTGATAAAACAATTGGTGGGGAGGGGGGGGGGGGGGGGTAAGTAGTACTTTCATTCCTGTATTTCTGTTTTCCCTATATCCCAAAGGGCAGGTACCTGAGGCCCTCAGCCTACCGGATTTAGTCATTTCCACCTCAGGTATTGCGTAAGGCTATAGGACGCAACTGGCACCAACATGTCGAATACCGGCAAATGACGAACAGTAATCGGCACGTGTTAATTAAAAAAGAAAAAATTCCATTCATGATTTTCTTTCACAACACTACATTTACCGCTAGTTCCCTCCTGTATCTGTACATTTCTGCACGTTGTACATCTTGTTAACTTTAATTTTGTCACTTTTATCAGTATAATAAATTATTAGAGAAATAAATTACATTCAGTTCTTACGTTGACAAACGAGTAGCAGTCGAAAGAATTTAAATTTAAATTTAAACCAAACATCAGTGAGTGCTTTCTGAATGAAAAAAGAAATAGTTATGGAATTCTCTATAGTAAAGTATTCTAAATACATTTGATAAAACAAAATACAGGATTATTCTTATTAAGAATTACAGAAAATGTTTGTAAAATTTTACATGGGAAGTCCCAGAAAAAACTGTCTACTTGCATATACTATAAAAGTTTGTTTGTTTGTTGTTTTTTTAAGGTTTTTTTTTTTTTTTTAATTTATATGTTTATTTTCTTTGCCCCATGTCTGATTTTCAAAGAGTGCCCCTAAAAAGTGAGTGAGCTAGATAATAAATCAATTCAAGCATACTGAATGAATAAGAGAAGTAAATTCGATGGCATCTCGAGCAATAATAAAATTCAAAATTTTGACAGTCCATGAGGCCCAAAAGGTGTGATAATCGGGTTTGCTCGCTATTCAGAAAGACCGCTATTCGTACAAAACCGCTATTCATTTAGTCACGCATTATGGATAGCGGTCCTTATGAATAAGTGGTCCTTATGAAAAGCGGTCCTTATGACTAGCGAGGTTACCCCGTGATGAGGAGGGTGGGTTAGGGATAGCGAAGAGATATATCTGAAATTCCGTTTTACAGAAACATGATTACCAAAGTGGAGTATTTGAATATGAATTCTGTATTAAGTTTGTCATAACTGAAATCCACGGGATTTATGTCTTTAGTTTTTTCCTAATTTTTTTAGATGATCCATACATTTTTCTTAGAACTTGCCTGTGTATGCCATTTATGGCATGTACATAGATACGAAACTAATATACTTGTAAAGTCATTAAGTGGGGGAAATCAGCGACTGTATAGATAAAAGTTCATATTACATTTTACTTTCAATTTCAAATCATTAGAAATCGATCACAGATTATTTGATTATAATGCTTAATTTTCTATTTCAATTCTTGTAAACCATAAAATAACGTGCCCCCAAGATAAACTGTGTTTTTCGACTTAGGTGATAAATGATTTTCGTCAAATTGAACAACATGCTGCAAAAAAATTATACAATAGAGATAGCAATGGAAAATTTTGTATTTTTACTATATGATCTGCTTCCAAGAAATTCTGTTTACAATTGGAGAAAAAAAAAACTAAACAGCAACAAACTAAATATATGTAAATTTCCAACCGTCGGGGATTTTTTTAATAATATACCGTGTTTCCAGTAATCACTCATTTCTATGATCTAATGACGCAATATCATGGTCATTTGCAGAGTATTTAGAGAGTGGATAATGGAAATTTCATTTAGTTTATGTTTTACTGCAACTCTGTTCGCGTCGAGTTTTTGATCTGTCGAGAATTATTGTGAACGAACATGGAACGTAATTCTATCTCTTTAAATTGCTCTTTTCTTGCAGCCCTTCAAGAGTTGGTGCTGGTAGCTCTCTGCTTATTTGTTGTAACATCAGCAAATCCTATAACAATGCCACCGACCACGGCGAACCCCACGATCATTGCGACGACGCAGACAGCTTATGACCACTACTCATTATTAATAATTCCGGAGGCAGAGATGCTTCAAGGGGTGTTTACCTCCACGTTAAACTCATTTGTAAGTACTTCAACTATCTTCTCTTTTTTTTCCTTTACTTCTACACATCAAAATTAAGTATTTTAGCCGGGTTTACATTCAAGGGAAATTGAATGAGCAAATCGATTTGGATTAAAGTTATAGGGCTTGGTCCTTTTGAAAAAAAGTAATCAGTAAAACAATTCCCATTAATCTGACAACAAAACAGCTTTCTATTTATACAGATATTTATTGATATGCCTCCGAAAAATGATAAGGATTCTTTTGATTCATGAGTATGAGAGAAGACGAATTGAGATTTTTCATTCTCTGTATCAGTCAATATTTCAACGTTGTTCTGTAATGATGAGAAATAATAGATTCATAGCGTAAATCTAGGATATGATTGAATTACATGTTCTTTCTATGTCTAAAGCACCCACAGTCAAGTGCATACACGATGTATATTTTGAAATTATTTGCCACTTGCACATCATTCACCACACTTCTCGGTCTGACCTGTGTGAAAAGAAACTTCAGTCATTGTTCTGTGTTATGTTTATCACTGTTCATGTGTGGAATTCGAATTTTTCCTCTTCCTCTCTCCATAATCAAACAAACTACACTCTTTAATTAATTGCGGTAGCCAATAATTTTTAACCGCAAATGATCATTTTGTATATGTTCTGTCATTTCCTCCATCCAACCTATCTTCCATCATCACCTTTGGTACAGTTTTCCTTAAACGTTTTCAAATGATTCAACTTTTCGTGGTCGACTGAAAGTGCTGACCATACTGGAAACGGAATGTGTGCGTTACGGATACGGCTCTTTTTTATCGTCCAAATTTATGCATTCAATATCATACCCGATGTACACGTGGCGTCAGTTCGATTGGGTTACTACCCGCACTAATCAGTCGTAATTCAACGCACCGTTTACGCACCGTTTACACTGTTCATTTTGCATTTACTTTATGAACAATGTCACTCTCACTTAGCACATCAAAGACCACATCACTGTGCATTAAGACTATCAAAGACTTTTGTGTCCCTGACGTACGCCTCCTGCACCCAGTGTTGTTTAGCCCTTGAATCTGCTTCTTCATTTCACAAACACCCATTCTTGTAAACACCCCATGTTGTTTTCCTTCTTCCATCCTCATATCACTGTACATCCCTTCCATTGTCCGTTCTCCTCGATCAGCTCGTCTCACGTTTCCATGGTAATCTCTCATCACAGAAAACGGATCGGTTGCTCCAGAGTAATGCCCAAGCACCCGACATGGACATCAGGGGGTTCCTCACGGTAAAAAATGATTTGCCATCAACCTTTCAGAGGCATTCTATGACGGTAAGATTTAATCAGATTGCTTTTTGTTACGAAAGACATAATGTCAAAAGTCAAGTGGTCATTTGACCATTGTTACGAAGTACGTGAATTAATGGATTTCAAAATGTAAAGGATATATGTCATATAAATGAAAAACAACGTAACATGTATTCTTAAAGACTGTCACCAACCTACTGCCTCTCTCCCTCAAAATAATATAAATGAATCTAACAAGGGATTTTTTAAAAATTGTCAAAAAAAAATGTCATGTCGACTAATGTTATTCAGTTTTTAAATTGTCTCATTTGAAAATGCGATACAATTACTTTACCACGAAAATGTTGATTTCCTGGTATATGCAAAATTTTGACAGGCAGAGAATTCTATTTTTCAAAATAAATACATTATTCTCCGTATCGTATAAAACGGCACTGTGTACTTTACCGTGCACATGTAGACGTGAGCAAAGTTCAACGACCTATTTAAGAGGCACATTTCTCACCCATGATAAAGACGATAGGCATGGTAGGCGCTTATTTGCTGTGTTACGTCAGTTAGCCAGCTAGGGGAATGCCCTCAAATTCTTATCTCATAAACTGCAATTGTATTTGGTTATACATAGTAGGCTATAGGTATTTATTGGATCTAGGTATTTACTGCACTGGCTATTTATTCTCAATATTCTTATTATTTTGGCAAGCATGATCATGGTCCGTACATTTAGGCCTACTCGATTGGTCCTAATCTGAATCTTAGAGAGATGGGGAGAGAAAGAGAGAGAAATAGACTCGGATAACATTTCGGAAGGAATAGTTCCCTATTTCCTCCCTTCGGACAGGCCATGCCCATATTTAGATCCAGAAACACATATTAGTATTACATATATTTTGCCGATGGCCCTCGTTGTCGGGTGAAGTGAAGTGAATTGTTAATAAATGATTGGTCATTATAATGTTGCAATCGTGCGGTTGAGTTGGATTTCCTAATATCCGTTTAATAGACAAAAGAGATAACGTTGTCACACCGTAATGATGACGACTACTTCTTTATAGACGTGATGTGGGGAGCGTTTCATCAAGCGTTTTGTCAGTGATTTTTACTGACAAATTTCCTCTCAGCCAATCAGATGCAAGGACTTCAGTAGCTTATAACAGTTGTCGGATGAAAATCACTGACAAAATGCTTGATGAAACGCTCCCCTGTATGTCCGTAAATGCTTATGTTTAGAGGATTGAGGGCAAAAGGGTAGACAGATCCCCTTCCACATATCATTTGTACTTTGCCGCTTTTTCTCTTTGAATTGATAAAAATATATGGAATAGTCTATAAAAGGTTATTCTCTTTTTAGAAGATCTTGGATGACATTTTCTTTTCAATTTGAATGAGAAACTGATATCTAACACTCTAAAGTGTATTTTGTATTTATTTTTTGTATTTATTTTTGAGTGCGTTTCTTGAATGCAGTTTTGGAAAACGCGATAATCACATATCTTTTGTGAAAAAATATATATATATTCATGGTTTTTTGACAAACGTTTCGCTATAGCCACCACGGCATTTAATATTTATTACCTTTAAATTACAAGGTAATTCGTTTCCATTACTTAAAGCTATAGCAGTGCCAAACAGGCATTTTAGTTTTCAAGCCAAAGGAAAGCATTTTTCACATGTCTTCTGTTACAAAAACGGACACAAATGGCATGACCGTGGCTTCCGCTCTGTCTGTTTTCCTGTATCACACCATCAAATACTTCCTTTACAAGGTCTCAATGACAAGATGAATCATTGGTGAAGAGGCAAGATATAGTCTAACCTTTTCAAGATATCAAACATAGAAGAGAAACATATTTTATATGAGCGGCTGATAGGTGGATATGAACATAGTTTCTGGACCCGGGGGGGGGGGGGGGCGGTGAAAGGATTGTAAACTGCTCTTACTTTCTAATAACACTAAAGATATTAAGATAAAGATAGCTCGTAGCACTATATGCAACGTGCATTATATATAGCATACATTCCTAACCTCTACAATAACTATTTAAAATTATTATCATTATGAGAATTTCAGACGGCTTATCAACACTTATTTTTTTTCTTCATCGATCCCAAACAGGAAGCAGAACTGTTGCCCAAACACAAACTCTTTCTGCAGACCTACGAGGAGGTCATGAAATCTCTCAAGACAGAAGAACTTCTTGCAGTGACAACCCATCCCGATTCCTACACCACCGACTTTACTTCGCGCTATGACAATTGTCTACTGCACATCCGAAGGCTCCTTCACAAAGTCTCGGAATTGGTAAGTGTTGATCACCTTGCCAATCAAAGGACTTGATATCATGTCTTTCATTTTATTCTTTTCTGTCTTTTTTGAGTTTATAAACATTCATTGTTCTACAATCGAAGGCATCCATCACTTAAAAATCAAATGAAATCTACACGTTGTACCACTAAGCAAATACAGTGAATATTGTTTGTATTTGGAGACAAAAATTAAAGCTTAAGCTACAAATGATGCTTACCAGTATCGCCAGAGAACGACTCCAGCACTGCTTCATAAAACTTGTTATCAATAACAAGTTACGATAATTGATACAAGCTACTTAAATCATTGCATTTGATTGGCTTGGAGCAAATTTGTCGTAGATCTGTAGCAGTTGTTATTGATAATAAGTTTTATGAAACAGGGCCCTGGTCCCTTCCGTCCACAGTCAATACCGTTTTGTCCAGTTAGGCCAACCATTAATGAATCTAACAATGACCGCATTACCCGGAAAACTAAATTTGTATCTGTTTGGTTTGACAATTATTGTCACCGGACACGGATTCTTACGAAATATGAAGTTTAAATTCATATAAAAGAGTTACGATTCATTTCATGTTTAATGATAAATACAGACAATCCAATAAGTGTAGCAGTTACATGCCCACAATAATGACTTATCTTGAAAAGCTGAAATTATATTTTTTAAAAGATAATAATCGATTTAATTTCTCTTTATCTCTTTTGTCTCTTCCCCTCACTATTTCCTCATCGTTTCTCTTTCCCTTCCTCTCTCTCTCTCTTTCTCACTATGTCTCTATAGATGACTCTGCAAGGGATTGCTGATGGCCCTTCTCAGACTTTTGATGGTTTTCAAGCGGTTCCCCACAACTTTCAGATCCACAATACACGCAGTCTGTTCGTCCTGCAAAGCATCGACGAGTATGTATCTGCATCTCTCGTTGACTATAACCGCTTACTCTCACAAGCTCAGTCGTGAAACTTTGATTACATGCATTTTCCCTAATTTATTGCTATCTGTTGTATTCCATACATCAATTCATCTTCACTCTTCATGATATTTAATTGTACTAATTATGTATTTATTTATTGCGAGCTTCCACTAAAGTTATAAAGATGAAATAATGGAAGAAAGGGCAGATGTATAATATAGGAAATAAAAGTTGTGCATTGATGTGTTTCATTTGTCTTCCAGGTTGCTATATTTTAAAATATGTCTTTGAATGAAATGAATGAAGGTGAATATTGATTGTAAAATATGGAATTGATATTATGTGACCATGTTTACTTTGCAAGTGACAAAGTAACATAGAACATTGCTTAGTTACAAAAGTTTTGCCGATAACGCTCTTTGTTAAGATATTTGAAGCATTTGTATTGTTTGTTTTTTATGTGAATTTGAATATCGGTTTTAAATACCATTGCAATTCGTCTCATCGTCCGTAAAGATGTATTCACTGCACCGAATTAAAGGTGTGGGTCGTTTGCAATCGTTTTTATGAACTTGAAAAGTGTCTCATTAGCCATTCAAATGTCGATTAAAGAAGTGCGACCAATCCCAGGTCATTTGTGCAATATTGTGCTTCTCTGTCAAATGAATGCATATAGTTGGTGTGCATTGAAGTATGTCACTGTGTGACGCAATGATTACATCATTAGCACGTTCACATTTGAAATACAGCGGTAGACATTTTTCTTCTTTTTTGAAAACAGAAAAAACAACTTTGCTGCATTTGGTATCTTTATAGGATTGGAGTTAGTTGAACTGTGGAACACTAAACTTTTCAAAGTCTCTTTCGTATTTACATGTTTCATATGCAATGGCCTTCTGTATAGTATCTCCATCGAGGTCACATTTCTTACTTGTCAATGGGCTATGATGAACAAGATGGTAATCAAATAATGAATAGATGATAATGTGTATCGGTTACTTTGCTTGGCATTGCTTCATTCAGATGCATTCAATTGTACTTTCTCTGTCTAAATCATGGATGTTTAAAAATATTTAAACTTTAGAGTATTCAGTACTATTGTGTATTTCTCTATTTACTCTCATGCAAGTGATATATATTTATTGCGAATTGAGCATCTATTTATATATTTATTAATCTATGTATTTATTGATTTGATAATGATGTATTGTGGTGTGAAACCAATTCAAAAATGTGTGTTTTTTTAAATCATGGGATGATATAATGTAAAATTTTATAAATTGTTACAATTCTCATGTTCGTAGTCATTGATCTATTTCCTTATTATTTTTGTGACGTGCCTATTTAAGTGACCTTGCCATCTTCCATTTTTTTATATGATGAAGTATTATGAAATAAATTTCTTGTAAAACTATTTTGTTTCATTTGCCATGTTTTTCTACTGACCATTTATTTCCACGAAATTGTATAAGTCCTTTATTTAAAAAAAAAAATTACGTGTTAGAGAAATTCAGTTCATGGATGATCAATCTGACTGCTGAAATACTGTGTGATTGACAGATTTATTCAATTCGTATTCAGTTCAGTTGTTTTTGTGTGTGTGCGTGAGTGTGTGTGTGTTCTGAGAGCGTGTGGGTGAACTGTACCCCACCCTCACCTAGTATTCCTCTACACAATAAACCCCATACCATGTATACGATAGGCAATTCATTGAAATTACCTGAAAATATCTACCACTCTCTCTCTGTATATATTTTCATCCTCTTCTCTCTCTCTTTTTCTTTTCATCATTTTTTTTTTTCTTGTGATTTTTCCTCGCTATCTCACTCTCTCCCTTTTGTCTGACTCTATCACTATCTGTCTTTATCAATGTCTTTCGGTCTGCCTTTCCATCTTACTCCTACTTCTACAGTCACATTGTAACTGGTAAGGTGCTATATAAGAAATTATTATTATCATTACTACTATACTACTTCTACTACTAATAATAATGATAATAACTATAATGATAACAATAATTATAAAGATAATGATGGCGAAACAAAACTTACAAAGAGCATCAGCATAAGCTTTCTTTGTGCTTTACTGCACAAGCAAAATATAATTGAAGACAAAATACATATTACCGTACTAATAAAATTTTTTTTAAAATTCTTAAGACATTGTTAATAACATATAACAGAAAGTTAAAGATTGAATACAGTTTCAGATAATTAAGTGACAAGAAACAGATGGGTTTTAGGAACGATTTGAAATTTTCAAAAGTGGGAGGCTGTTGGATGAATTGTGGCCACGTCAATTTAAAAACGACTTGTCTACAGAGCTTAAACCGTCTCCCTCTGAATGGTAATATTGCAAAACCCGTCTGTAAAGTCTATAAAGGTCATCTGTCTATAATAATAATAATAATAATAATAACTACATTTATAGGGCGCTTTATACGGGCGTTTCTAAGCGCACAGGTGGTCTGTCTAACTCAGTATACATGGTACATCCATAAAAGTGGTCATTCATTGGTTTGGCTTTACAGACAGGTTTCACTGCATATGGAAAATGACAGGGAAATTAACGTTTATGATTCAAATAGTCAGAGGTCACTCGTTGAGAATCTTCATGCAATGACCTCAGAGGGCACTTCTTTAGGCATGTTAGTCAAAGAGTTATTAATGATTGAAACAATCTTCCTCAGTCAGTGGTCACAGCAACTAGTTTGAATACATTCAAAAGATTACTGGATAATCAGTGGTCAAAACTCCAGTATTTAGCACGTGATCCAAACTCTCTCTAGCGTACCCTCCAAGTAGTTTTGTCTGTTGACCCCTAAGAAGAAGCGACCGGAAGACTAACAGGAGTACCTTCTCTTCCGTGTATTGCTGATGCTGATGCTGAATTATTCTTTCAAATGAGAACAAAAATTTTACCTCATTGGTTTGCAATTTTCAAAATCATTGCAGGTTACCTAACCAAATGTCGTACATGAAAATGGGGGGGGGGGGGTCATCGTATTATCATTTTGTCTGGTAATTAGTACCTGGAATGACTCCAATTTTATACGTTGCATTTGTTATAGGAATATCTGCATTATCAGCATGCAACACCTCCTTAAAATAGTTTTTTACGTATATGTTTGACTGGTAATCCTAGGCAAGACAGTGACACGATAATTTGCATTTAACACAGTACCTAATAACATTTGCGACTGTTGTTTTCTTTGGTGAATTTTTCTGCTGTCTTTCTCTTGTTTTTTTTGTTTTGGAAAAATACATTTATGAAAGGGTATGTTTCCACGTGTTACAATATACTTCAAATTTAAATGGTGAATAATCAGAATTTTATCGCCATCATAAAGGACATTGCAATCAAGTATTTAATGACGATTTTTATGGTGACCTCTTGGATAGTGATCATGACCTTCCCACATTACCCCTGCCTTACATTACCGCTACCATGGCTTTCAACACAGGGCTAAAAATACTCAAGGAATATGTCCCTACCAGATACTCATTTTCTACCCTTCGGTCGAGGGAGACAGTACTAGATAAAATGCATCGCTTACAAAAATCATACACCGGACGGATTCAAATTTTAAATCACTTTACTAAGGTGTCCCCGATAAATCACGGTAGTCCTATATTTTCCACTAATAGAGTTGTTAGGAACAATGATATAATGGTGTTATCTATATCCACCTCATGCTTATCTCTCTGAGATCCCTGACATTATTATATATTATTATATGTATTACACAAGCTACACATATAAGAAAACACCTTGTCCAAGGATGTAAGCACCGAGCAAAGGTCGAACTTAGAACCTCCTGTATGAGAGTCAAGAGACCAGTGCTCCCACATACGGCTCTCAGACATGCACTTCCTGCTAATTAATCACACTGCACTTGAAATTAAAAAAGTACAATGCAATATGATGAAAAGTGAACCACATTATGGTACGCAATTACATCGATATATCGAGGTACTGTGTAGAAAGGGGAAACCGCATCCCATTACGGTTTCTGGAGCTGAAGACTTCCTTCCTTCCTTAGGTTCCGATTAAAGATTCTTATCTCTAGGCTTCTAAACCGATGGTTCTACCTGTAAAACTGAGGCCACTATAATACAGGGGCGGATCCAGGATTTTGGAAGGGATACAGTGCCGAGAAAATGGCAGGCAAAAGAAGAAAATGGTAGGCAAAAGAAAAAAAAAATCATCACATTTGCTTATTTCCTATAAGAAATTGAGGGTGAGGAAAGGGCAAATTGGGTTTTAAAAGTGACACGGGCATTTTGCCCCCCCCCCCCTCCAGTAAAAACCCCGCCAGAGGCTTATACTGTATGTTGATTATTCTCCAAAAACAAATACTTAAACCGTCTTCTTTGTTAAACACAACCTCTCTATACCCGTAATCGCTATTAGCTTTTCCAAATCACTGATCATATAACACACGGTATGGATTTTATAAAAACTTTATAGGATACCCTTACTTTCCTTTTTAGGGAAAGAAGAACACTGCTTTTTCTCGCATTATTGAATTTTCGTTCCAGGTATGAGTGAACCATACATTACATACGTAACTGCTAAATCTAACTTTACGATGAATTTCGACTCATTGTGACTCACTCTGTTTATAATAAAAAGATTGTTTAAAAACACGCACTCTCAAGAGAGAGAGAGAGAGGCTCGTAAAGCTTCCATTTCTATCATGAATTATCATGAAAAGAAAATTGAAGTTCAGGAATAACCTTAAAGAAAACACATAGAACGAAAAGCAAAATTTAGAAGACAGATTAAAAAGGAAGCGAGGAAGTAAGAGATGGTGCAAATATGAAGACAGTGGTCAGGGTGGTAGACTGACAAATGGAGGAAAAAGGAGAGGGCATATATGTATGCATATAAAGAGCTATAGTAACAGAGCTGTAGAATTAGGGAAGGAAAATCCCAATCCATATTTGGTATGAGTATGAGTCCGCCAAACAGAAACCATGATCATAGAATGAGAGAGACAAGGCAAGAGAATCAATCCGCATTTTAATTCCATACAGAGGAAAGTAAATTTCCGATGATGTTTCCATTAGGCTACCCTTGGATCCGGTTCCCAACAAGCAATGCCTACAGAGAAAAGAAGGTTCTAGCAAAGAGGAAAACCACAAAGTTGGCCGTGACAATGGGATCGATACCAATCATTTTACCCTGACGCTTCTGTTAAAATACTGGTATAGTTTCAAAAAATTGAAGCAATTATCGCAATAACTGCTGAAAAAGACATAGACATTTGTCCCCAAGTAAATGATAACACTATTATTGTAAACAAGTATTATTTAAAAGATAACGGTAATCAAGCAAAATTCATATTTAAAGGGCCCCTGCAACCAAACGCAACCCAAATGCAAGTTTTTTGCTGTTGATGTGCAGGGATGCATACAACTAATATTCTGTTATTCAGATATGTTTCATAGATTTTAAAATATTTTTTGAAATATTTTTTCCAACCTCCTAAGCTCCACCCTTAAAAAAGCTCGAGATCTCATTCCTGCATTTACATCATCTGTTAATCATCAGTCAGCTACACTAACATTCTTTAATAGACCGTGGAATGTAACTTCCCCCAGCTCAGCACATGCTCACAATATAATTGCATGCCTTCGAACAACACCTCCTCATTACCATTCTTTTCCTGGTGATGCTATAGCATGTCTGACATAGCAACTACTATGCAGGCATTGTATGGTCTATTAGAACAGATGGTCATCTCTCGCAAAGTTACATACCACTGTCTCTCCTTAGCTCACTAATGATTGACAGATAATGTCACTGCAGGAATGAGATGTAGAGCATTTTTGTAGGGTGGAGCTTAGCATGTTTGAGAAAATGATTTCAAAAAATATCTAAAAATCTATGAAACATATTTAAATGTTTGAATAACAAAATCCCTGCACATCAACAGAAATCAACTTGCATTTAGGTTGCAGGGGACCTTTAACATCGTCTGGCTAAGACGAAACATCCATCCAAATAGTTTTAATTCAAAGGTAAAATTAAGTTTTGGCACTGGCGAAAAATGGTTTTCAAAGAATCAAACGAAACTTACACTGAATGCGCGCTAAAACTAAGGCAAAGCCTCTTGATTCATAATAAACTTATTGCAATATCTATGTAAAAAAACAACTATTTCAAAGGAAAGTGTAATGACAATTAAACCCCATTCAACATCGTTAAAGCTATGACATATGAAATATTTCCAATCAAAGTTTGAATAAATTTAAGGAAAACTTGTGTTCTGGTAGTGACGGAAAATAATTTTCACAGAATCAAACGATGTTTACACCGAATGTTCAAAAATGAAAATACACGATATTTTTCAAACAACAGCGAAGTGAAGAACAAATTAGGAAATTGAGCTGGAAGTCACGACGCATGTGCATAACGGAGATAAATTTTTCTCTGTTCCTTTTTTTTTTTTTTTTTTTTTTTTGGTTATAAAAGTTGTATTCATGTATGATATGATAATAAGTAAATTAGAGTACTTTATACTCGAGGTGGTATTGATCATTCTCATAATCCTAAAGATTGTGTTTCGAGCTACGACTATTAGTATGATTTCATAGTTTTGCTGCTTTGGGAACGACAGATGCTATTGTTTATCATTTTGCACTTGCTTTATCATTGTATTGTTTTTGTAGATGATTTGAAATGGCTTCAAATTTATTTCAAAGGACTGTACTTTAGTAATGGATTATTCGCAATAAAAATAACAAACACAATAATGACAATAACAATAATAATGATAATAATGATAATAATAATAATAATAAAAATGAAAAAAAAAAAAATAATAATAATGATAATAATTTGATCTTATTTGCATAGGGTAACCACATCTGTATCAATAATGTTTTTCTTCTGAGAGCCCTGCCCCCATAACTGTCAGGTTCCCATTTAATACATCTGGATCGAAAGGGACGAATTTGGGCAAACTACCTTGTCCAAGGATATAAGCACCGAGCAAATATCGAACACGGGACGTATCTTATGAGAGTCCTAAGCCTTCACCAATATACCATGGTGCTCCCACAAAATAAATCTAGATTTGTTAGAGGTCGCCAGAGCACTGAAAGTTATCTTGGGTCAATTATCAACATGGGAAGTTGGATCAGAAAGGTGATTTATAAGGCAGATGTCATTCCTTTCGATGATCTCTTTATGTGACACTGTTCTCAGGCCACATTTTTATCTAGGGCATCGGTCCTAGTGTGTATTTGGAGCAGTCTCACTCCCAACATAGGGCGTCCTTTTAACATTTTGGATTACCAAACTTTTTGACTAGCTAAAATTCCCCTACAAGTGTGACAAGCAAGCACAAAACATGTCGTCAGATTTTAAAATTTGCTGAAAAACATAAACAGTGATTGTCAGATTATCCGAATATTAATTTCGCAGACAGAACCTCCATTTTTTCCATGCGGGTTGTCGCACCCTCTCCTTCTAAACACGCCCCTAATATTAACTGTTTACCCCCCCCCCCCCCCCCCGATCATTAAGACGGCTCGACAACCCTCATACATTGCACGAGAATCGAAGTTTTTGATATTCAACTGACCAAAACTGCAAAATAACGATGCGGGTTGTAGGAGTAAAGTTATATTCGTGTCATAGACACGTTTACGGATTTTAAAAGAAAGTTATCCGCTGTCATTTAGTTATCTGAAGCACTAAAAATTAACTATCATTAATTAAAATTTCAGCAATTCAAATAAACTCGTTCGAAAAATTCTCTAATATCATCATCCACTGTACCTTTCTCAAACTAGGTTCCTATGATGGTGGTCTGATGTATTTTGTTCCTTTTCTCTCTTTTCGGAACTATAAATAGATAAGGGATATAAAACTATTAAGATTTTAGGAAATGCAAGCTAGCAACAAATTTATCGATGCCTAATAAACATTAACAGTTTCATTTCCGATGCTGATTTTTGAATTTCACTTTCAGTGACATCGCTCGTCCGATGAAGTAATACGGGCTTCTCAGAATGCAACAAGACAGGAGGCCCTTAGAAAAGTTTTGTAAGGAATGCCATATTGCCTATTTTAAAAGAGTTCAACAGTGAATGCACAGCAGAAATAAACTACTAAACTTTGTATATTTTTTTTTTTAGTAGGGAATACATTGGTGTATTTCCCATACGTATATTCTCCCAGAAATATCTGTTGGTATTGCTTTTCCCCCAGTTCGCATTCCAGGAATCACATACATGATTTTTAGCCAGCGGATATATGCCATGCTAGTTGTAAGGAAACTTTGACATTGATCCTACACGTTATTTAGAAGGGAACATTTACCAAACCACGTGGTTTATGAACACAAATATCTATTGCTTTATCTTATCTATGGTTATCTTACCAGTTGGGTAGGACATGAGGAATTAATAAGAAATGAATAGATGAGAGAACTACCCAGCATCATACACAGAGAATAAATTTGGAAATGTTTAACCATTACATGCTTCATGCAATTTCACAAACAGTTAAAACCAGACTTTACTTAGAACGATAATTTCTATTCTAAGCAAGTTTTCAAAAATGAAAATTTGTTATAAATGGATTTACACATATCCGATAAGGGGCCTGTAAAATAAAAAATACAATCAATCTTACGATTAATAATAATCGTAAGTCTATGGCAAACCATGTACTAAAGAGTTACAGTTGATCGTAAGATTGATTGTATCTCGTTATGTTACAGGCCCAATATCTTTTTTTTTTTTAATTTACTTTCTTCGTTAGTAGAAAGAGTTTTTTTTGTGTGTGTGTGTGTGTGTGTGTGTGTGTGTGAGAGAGAGAGTTCAACAATATGAGGATCTAAAATGAGTCAATTGTCACTTGAAGTTATTACCACACGACCATCGTTGTTTCTCACTAAATTATTGATTATATGAGGGCTTATACCAAGAAATCTTCATTTCTATCAAGAGTGAGACTTGTATATAAAAATGGTGTGATATAAAAGCTATTTTTGCTCGCGAAGTGAAAGTATATAGTTCTTGAAAGTTATCCAGCTAGGCTGTATGTCTGTTACGTATGCGATCTTGCTTTGCAATTTTTAGATACGTTCAAGGCATTTTAAATCAATCTTCCAACGTGAAAATTAAAAAAGTGAAGATGTGATATTCTAAGAATATATTTTGTCTTACAACTAACGCAAAATAATCTTCCTTTACTCTCATATTTGATGGGGATATTGGTGTTTATCGGAGGGTAAAATCGTGTACTTTTATAGATATCTGCTTCATGTGTATACAAACAGATGTCACTGCCTCTCTTAATATTAGTTTGTCGAATGAAAACATGAACTGTGATATCTGTGAAATTATAGTTTTCGGTACATATGAGATGTGTGGTTTCGTTCTTAATAAATCGTTTTTCGTTTTACACTCCATTCTCAGGCATATATTTTCTTTACTTTTTCCTGCTGTAAAGTAATTATCGTGCAAAATCTGGAAAAATACATAATAAATAATAATGAACCGAGAGATGGATTGTTAGCTTTGTCGAGACATCCACCAAAGTCTAGCAAATATCAATAACGTGGGTGGATGAAGTGGGTGAAATCATACTACCAAAAAGAATTATCACATAACATGCGATATTTTACTTTCAACGTTATTTAAAATCTCACAATTCATTTCCGTCTGGACAATAGCAAGTGTTAAAATCTAAACATTAATTTCCGTACCAACCTTCTCAGTTGCAGATGAACAGATGAAGTCATAATGTTTCTTTATATCTACTAACACAAAATGTTTTGCATTTGATATTTTCATCATTACTGAATTACAAATGCATTACTATTGTCATCATCACAATTTTTTTGGTAATAATCTTGATTATCAATATTTGTTGCGAGTAATTATCATTACTGTTATTTCCAATGGTGTAATGGTTTCTGAACACTATTCTGAATGCTTGTTAATATCATCATCATAAAGATCCATGGGTCTTTTTCTCTCTTTCTCTCTTTTAAAACATAGGAAGGGATATAGTGTAAGCATGTAGGTACTATTATAATCAAGATGATTTTACCATTTCGGCCATTGTACCAGTAGCAGTAGTAGTAGACCATACCCATTAGTATATTGTTGCTGTTATCATTATATTTCTATATTAAATTAGAAACTTCCATGTCCTCGAAAGCATGGAAGACAGGTTATTATAATAATCAAAACGTCAGGGAGATGTATAAGCAATGGAAACACCAACTTAGTCACTGATAAAATTGTTTAAGAAAATGATCAAAATGATAATGTTAATAAATATAACGTAAGAATAGTCCCCTCACATAGATGTAGTCTAATGTAATTTTCTAATGTACTTTTCCTTCTACTTACATTATGTCATGGAATTTTTCATTGTTTGATAATCTGTATTGCAATCATTATATATTATATATTTGCATTCTAAAATATCATATCGCGTGATATCACGGAATATTAAAGTCGGCGTTTTTCTACATCTATTCTGATAATTGCGTGTAGAGGAAACGATTAAATCTCCTTTCCTCTCGACTGATGTTTTAAAGGAGCCGAGTGGTAGAGTTTTGTTAGCGTTTAATAGGACCTAACAATTTACTAATGCTATCAGGATATACCCCATTGTTATTATTCTAATCACATCGAGATTTGAATTTGATCATTTCATTATTTTCAAACGGAATTGCATCATTCCACAAAGTTACAATGCCGTTGACCGAAGGTTCACGGGAGCGAAAAAACATTAGACCAAAGCGTACGGACACATTTTACAAGGGATAGGAGAGGGGAGGGTGACGTCTCTTTCCAGAACATAAACTTTTTTTTTTTTAATTTCGTTACTTTTTTCGAGCGAAAATTTTGACTTTTACACACAAAAAAAAATGGTACATAAAATATGAACATTAAAACTACACCAAGCTGGAGTGCCGTAAAATAATGTGACTATTGCCCCAATATTCAAAAATTCTAAATTCTAAATTTACAGGGGGCTCCAGCCCATAGCCACCCCTTGTATACCTATATGGCTTCACCAGATCCCCATAAATTAGGTCCACTAGACCAACAATTCGGTCTTGTGAACCTTCGCTTTACTCTTGGTCTCTTGGGCGTACGGTCTTTCGAGCCTTCCAATTGAATTTAGTTAGAGAAAGTTATAGAGACTGAACCATTCGTTCCCATGAACTTTCAGTCATGATTCTTTGGTCTCATGGCTTTACAGTCTCATGAAATGTTAAATTAAATCACGATCCGCACTAAGGCAGGGCACACTCTCCACTCCAGTGGGAAGCACACCAATCAGTCGCCATTTTACAGGCACACACATGCTAATCATACCACGATGACGCTCGCTTCCCATCGGGTACCCATAAGAATGCCTGGGTGGAGAGAAGCAATGCTAAATAAACTGCCTTGCTCAATTACTTAAATGTTTTTCCAGGACACAAACGCACGGCGTCTGCAATCAAGTGATATAATTACGCGACTACGACACTTCTACCAGTAGTAGTAGTAGTAGTAGCAGTAGCAGTAGTAGTAGTACTACTACTAGTACTAGTAGTGATAGTATAGTAGCAGGAGCAATAGTAGTAGTAGGAGAGTATCAGTAGTAGTTAGTCGTAGTAGTAGCTATATTCGTAGGAATCAGTGTTAGTAGTAGTAGTAGCAGCAGCAGCAGCAGCAGCAGCAGCAGTAGTAGTAGTAGTAGTAGTAGATGCAAGAACATTATCATAATCATAGCGAGACATTTTCCCGGCAATAGACAATACTGAAGGGTTGTGCAATATTGCATTTGGATAAGAAAATCATCAGTCGTTTAATCATCAGTTGTGTTTTACATTTCGGAATATATTTTGTATGACCACTCAAATAAAAGAAAAGACTATCCTGATTAGCAGGCCTATTGTTTATATTGTTTACCGAGATACGTCATAACTGAACAACCGTCAGGAAAAAGGTTAACCAAAGCCTGCATTCCAAAGAACCATAGTATGGTGAGGGAACACAAATATTATTTTGGTCCTTTGAATTATCATAATGACAATGCCATCGGGAAATTTTCGTCATGCATATGGCAAAATACAGAAAACTAAATGAGTTATACTTATGTTAGCCAGAAATGTTGCAGAAAGGTGGAAAAGCTGGAATCATGTTGGCTCCAGGGACCCCTGGTATTTATCGCCCATAAATAATGCATGACGTAACGGATGTTGTAGCTGTACCGATGCGGTTCTCCGAAGGGGCGTCGATCCTGCATTGGAAGCGCCCCCCCCCCCCCCCCTCCCCACTTCCCCACCGATAATTACGGTTTATACTGTGTATCCAGCGCAGCTACGCTTCCGGGCCCCGTTGCATAGAACTTACCAATAAAACTTACCATTAACGGTAACTTTGCCATCAATGGTAACTCCCATGGAAACCTTGATTTTGATTGGCTGTTGAGTGATGTTACCATGGTAGTTACCATTGATAGCAGAGTTACCATTAATGGTAAGTTTTATGCAACGGGGCCCAGGTCAAACCATCTTCATTTATGAGAACAGATCAAGTCATTGGCTAATATTTTAGTAGGCATCAAAGTCCAATCCTGGTCAAATATAAGGCCTCAGCCTATAATTGGTTGCACTTTGCAGTCTCGCCTTAACGTCCGTGTTTTGTTGTTTTTTTAAGTTTTCGTTTTGTTTTTTCGACGATCATTGATTCCTATAATCTGAAACATAATTCTACCAAGATGCACTCTCAACATCTACCAGCAGCATAACACAACTTCCTCTCACATGGTTTAAACTTTCCCCGGATCTCGGAATTCTTACTTCTTGTACTGGATATCCGATATCCGATACTGTGCAGCTACATTTCCGACCGCAAACATCCTTTTCTAAACACCTATTTAGCACAAATTATAATATCATTTAAAATATAATCACGTGCTAATTTGAAAATTGCTCAATCAGGGGTCAATTCATGAAAATATATTTTCCGCAGGGGACATTGCTAGACCATTTTGAATGTGGTGTGTCTTATTAAAGTTAACCGATAAGGTAGGAGTTTTTTTTTCTTCAAAAAGTATCAACAACAAAATAAAGAAAAAAGGTCATCAGATTTTCAAACTTGCCGACAAAGGAAAGGAAACGGTAGGTCAGATTTCAGAATTAGCCAACAGATATTTTTTTTAATGGACTTCTGCTATTTGCCGATAGAAAAATAAATCAATGCTGAAGTCACACGCTCCCTTTCCCACCTTAAAACTCTAATATATACCATCTACAACACGGAACAGATTTCACTTTTTACAAGTATAAAGTAATAAGGGTACACAATATAGATAGTAGACCAATTATTGCAAGTTTTAAAGAGATTTTTTTTTTTAATCCTAAGGTTTCAAGGTTTCTTTTATTTCCACATGATGTCTTTAAGTGTTTTACATATATACAAATTGTTATAACATAATATCAAACAAAATTAAGAAATGTTTACATAAATGGAAAAATTGAAAAATTAAGTACAGTAATTATATATAATAAACAATTATACTATCATAATTTCGGTAATATTAGGCATAGTAAAGAAACAAAAGTGGAGGAGTCTATCCTAAAAAGTCTATCCCAAAAAGTAGATAACCTTGGCTTCGGAGGGCAGGGGTAACCCAATTATTTTCAGTTAATGAGAAAAATCGCATGTTTATGGGCTCTGATTCAGGTACGCTTGGGAAATGGGCGGGAGCTGCCGTATTTTCAAAGTGACCGGGGGTGTTGTCAAGTAACAAGAAAAGATATCTATTATTTTTTGAGGCTATGCACACATCTGGAAAACATGAAACTCTGAATATCTGATTCGAACGATGGAGAAGATTCAGATCGTGACCCTCAAATAACATCAAGGGGCAGGAGCTGCCTTATTTTCAAACGGGGGGGGGTGTCAATTCACACGAACAGGTGTATTCTTTGAGGATAATCAAAAATCTTGTAAAATATGAATATTTGAACTTCTTATTCGACTGATGGAGAATATTCAGATTGTGACTCAAATAATATCTCAAAAACTTGCTTAGCATTCTTTCTCCCCCCCCCCCTTTTTTTTTTGGGGGGGTGAATCTGTCAAGGGTGGGCAACAACCTTCACCCCCTTCAAATACGCCATCGTGATTTTAAAAATTATGTATTATACGTGAGCGCGCCTGTGCGGGCATGTGTGTGCGTGTGTGTGGGCGTGTGTGTGTGTGTGCATTCTCCATCTACGTCACTAATCCATTTTATCAACTGTCAATGATAAGATAGTTATATCCTGCCATTTATAGCTACAGAACCCATAGACGACATATACATTTTCCCATTTGAGTCGATATTTCATTTAAAGGATATACAGTTGCGCAATCGCACGTGGTTATAGTTTCGGGAAGGAAGTCGAAAAGGTCAACTGGAAAATACAGTTTTGAAAAGTATGAAGTCATCTTTAGGAAATGGTATTGACGAGGGAAAACTATTAACCGCGTTATTTTGTTTTCAGGCTAATTTAAACTTTTTCATCTGTCTCTCGCTCTCTCTCTCTCTTTCATTTTGCTAGGTCCGGTTGGCAAAAAGAAGTACGAGCATAAGAATAAATGGTCGGAGCCACGCCCTACAATACCGTTAATTTTTCCGTCCATCACTTCTTTTGTTTCTGAATGAATGTTGATTTTACCCACTGTCTACAACAATGTACATTTATGGAGATATTTTGTGTCATAAACAGTGACGAAAATCCTAATCAAATGATCGACTGAAAGTGTACACGTGGTCACGCGCGCGTGTGTGTGTATGTGTGTAATTGAGTTTTAACTGACAAAAGAAGGATGAGCAAAAGAATAAATGGTCGGAGCGCAGATTCTTTTAATGACGTTTATAATAAACAAATATACTATGCACCGAGAGGCTCTAGTTGCAAATTATGGATTCTGAGGTGGCAGGAATAGCACTATTTTCTGAGGGGCGTAGGCCGGAAGAAAATAGTGCTATTTCTGTCACCGAGGAATCCATAATTTCACTAGTGGCTCGAAACAGTGCGTGATATATTTGTTTTATATCCCTCCAACGAATCTTGAAAAAATAATGATAAAAATGTATAAACATTTTTTTTGTTTTTACAAGGTTTTTTTTATTCCTTTCTCTCAAACAAAATTACAAATGAAGTTTAACATTTCATACAAAATTACAAATAATTTTTTGACATAAACGAAATTACACGTAAACTTTCACATTCCATGAATACATAATTACAAATAAATCTTCACATTAACATAACTGCAAGTAATAAAGTTTCACATTTCATGTACAAAATTATGATAAATTTTCTCACAACAGAATTGCAAAAAAAATTTGTAACAAGTTATACCTTGGAATAATAAATGATTGGCATAATAATACAGTAATCAAGGGAAAATTATGTATATAATGTATACTTTAACTTCTGTCTAGAGAGAAAGGAAAAAAAAAAGAAAGAAAAGGATAATGGAGTATAGGTGAATACCCCCCCCCCCAAGAAAAAAACACAAAAAAACAACAACAAACAAAAACGAAAACAAAACAAAAAGAACAATCAACAACAACAAAACACAACTACATTAAAAAACAAACAAACAAAAACACTAAACACTCCCCAAATAGGACACGACACTGCGCGTTCCCATCCCCCCCCCCCATCCCCCCGAAATCACCACACCCCAACACACTCACCTAAAAACATCACCTCCCTCAAACCGCAAACATCCACACACGCGTAGCTTCAAAAGCCCCCCCCCCCCCCCCGTAGATGCACACTCAAATCTGTGTTGCGTTTCCAGCGAGAGCAGCCAATGACTCCATTTTTCCCCATTTCCTATAATGATTATTTAGTGTTCCTTTCTGCTCAGCTATTTTTCTTTCTTCTTGTTTACTTTCTATTACTCGTTTCATAATATCTTGTGACGTCGGAGGCATCCCATTCATCCCATATACTTTATCAAAATTATAAGATGATTTGACAACTGATCTTTTGCTATACTGGAAGTCTGTATTCCCACATGAACCCCTTTCCAATCAATGTTTTTGATTTCTATGATATCAAACAAATTTCCACATTCTATCCAAAGACATCTTACCTTTTCACATAAAAAGAATAAATGTTCATACGTTTCTTCTTCTTTATTACAAAACGAACATGCATTACTTACTACAATTTTAAAGGTAAACAAATGTTTATTAGTATAAACGAGGTTATAAAGTAATTTAAACTGGAATTCTCTTAGCCTGCTATTCAGGGTGGACCTTCTCGGTGTCAAGAAAAAAAAAATTGTATTTCTTTTCCTGAAGCATTATATAAGTGCTCAAGATTACGCACTGCATATGAATGTTCTAATGGCCTAATAGACAACGGTCTATTAGGCCGATAAAGATAGCATTTTCACACGTTATCGATGAAAAACCACTGATCGATTGCATATCTGTGACGACATTCATGGTATAGTGCACTATACCATGAATGACGTCAGGGTATAGCACATTTTTCTTCATCGGCATCGGCATTATCCACTAATGAGGGATATAATAGCGAATAGATCTAACTTATGCCTAGCGTACAGATTTTTTTTTTTCTGTCGAAATTTGGCAAAGTCCAGATAGCTCAAATACGCGCAAATTCTAGGCCAAAATCTGTTCCCTAACGAACTCCCTAGGGTATAAGAACAATGACAAACGAATGAGAAGAAATGCTGATCGTATAACTAGCGTCCATAGTAGGAATGAACGCACATGTGTAGCGTCCATCCAACGAATGCTGAGCGTTCACAACGAATTACCAACAAATGCCCAGTTTATGGATGGCGTGCTGCGGGCGGTCACTTAACGTGTCTCGGCTTACCCACACTTCACCAAGATACCTCGGACAGTCAACATCTCCAGACCAGTTCCCTTAGCTCTGAGTTCCAGTGTCAGTTTCAGTATGCCTTCGAAGAATTCTGATGGCAAGAAGGGGAAGAAGCAGCCAGCCAAACCTGCCCTGGTCCACATCGATCTGCCTCGCTGTCCTCTTCTCCATCTTCTTCCGCCTTGGATGTACTCGGCGATGGCAAGGTGGTTCAGGTCATATCCATGATGATAAACTGCCAGAAGAATCTGCAACCTCCATACCATAAATACCATGAATACAACTTACATGTATGTCAAACATGTCACGACGAATGACAACTTACGCGAACGTACACCCAAATTTCCAAAGACGTTGGGCACATTGGCTCTATACGGTACGATGTGACAGGGGCTTAAGATACGAGTATATCCGATGACTGTGTCAAGTTGCTAACGCTCGTACAGCTTGGTTTTAGACAAAATATCAGGTTAAAGTATATTTTGTCAATTTATGCTAATTCCATAATACAATTCCATAATACTTGGTAAGGTATGGGACACACCTTGAACTTGCCCACATGACTTTTGAATAGAGGTACAGAATAGAATTTCCATCTTGTCAATAATTAAAAACAGACAGGTTCGACGAGCACTACTGCATTTTCCCCTGTTCAATTAAATTATCTCAGTAGCGGATTTAGTTCAGTTTAGTTCAGGATTTAGGGAGGCACAACCGTATGGTGCCCCCACACTTTTTTAACAAAACCTGGATCCGCCCTTGCTCTATCTTAGCATTTAACATTTTGTATAAGCTTATTGTATAAAGCATTCACGTGTATCGTATGTCTTTATGTTTTACGATACATGTACAGACTTCCTGCTATTGCTGTTGTTAATAAATTATATTCAAATTGATTGTTCAAGAGGTCTTTTATTACATTTATTTCATACGATGGCGCGTATTATATTGTAAAATGTATACATTCGACGCCCGCACAGACCTAAACGAAAGACTAGGGGAGATCAAATCAATCAGAATGATATAAAATCAGTGTCTAATTCTAGAACATGTTCCAAAGAGATGTCTTTTATCCTATAATTGTGGAAACGTTTATAACTTGTTCCTTTAACCTACTATCGTTAGTCCTCTGTTTAGAGATTTCATCAAAGCCGGGGTTGTGATTAAAAAACGTTTTTAACGATTTTAATCGTTTAAAACGGTTTTTTTTTTCATGGTAAAGCGCTTTCACGGTGTTATTTTTTATCGAAATCACCCATTCTCTGCAGTAAACCACTTATAATGGGCCCTTCATGTTAAAAATATTATTTTTACATGTTTTAGATCAGATTTAGGACTGATGAATAAAGAGACCCAATACTGAAATAAAACAAATGCTTTGCCATTAAAAATATCATAGGAAAAAAGAAATACTTAATCGAGAAACCTTCACCTATATACTAACAAAGAGGGCAGAAATATGTTTTCTAAGTGATGTTAAAGCATATATGCTTATTATAAGTGTAGTATTCATTCAATAAGGCTTGAAGACTAAAAGCGAACATCACAGTAGACCAAAAGCCCTCAGGATCAACAACCACAGGAGAGACAGCTCAAAGAGTCTGATAGTCCACGATTGTAAGTCTTGAGAACCCCCAGAAAACCTTTCAGAAGACCCATGCATCCGACATTGTCAGCTATTGGGCTGTCTGTGGGTACGGTCTCATGGGCTGTAGCCATTTACGGTATACATATAAAAACACAACAAAATACAAATAAATCTCTTCCAGAGCATGCAGTTCAAAATTTTCTTATGGTCTAAATTAATCAGCTTTCCCTCCCAAAATTGGCACCACTTATTTTTTTCTTTTTCCACTTTTACATAGTTTGAAACAAAATAAAAATATATATTAAATGAACTAATGTTAATGAAAATTACAAAATTGAACAGAAAAAATGCCAATTTTTACACGAAAGTGATATATATTTATATTATATATTTAACATTGCATTGCCAATTTAGAGACATATATGATTAGTTACAATTAAATTGCTCTTATTCGTGAACGCACAATGTACTGCACCGGAAATAGACTCAAAATTGTCTGTGATTTTTGCTCTTTCTGTTCATGTGTAATTTGTAATTCCTTGCATTCTGGATCAAACGTGATGCAAAAATTAGATATTAGTGAGACTTTGAGCAAAATCAGATAATAAATTTTAAAAGCTATGAATTTTAAAAGTTTTGATCAAATACAATTTGGCAACACCGTGACGTATCTTGCAAGATCCTCTCAAATTTGTCTTGTACTAAAAAAAGTCATGAATGTCCATTTAAAGAAAATATACAATCACACATGTACCCTAGATAATTATTGAACATATGTTTTTCACACAAAACCTGTATGATACAAATCTATTCCATCATCAACAACTAAACAAATGACAATTTCTGAAATCTTCTGTACGGAGCAAATGAGAGAGGACCTTGCAAGATACATCATCGAGCTGCCAAGTTTTGTTTGATTGATTACAACTTCAAAAATTCGTAACTTTCTTATTTCTTATATGTAATTTTACTAAATTTTTCACTTATCTGTTTCTGTCATTTTTCTGCCTTTATATAAATCAATTAAATACCAGGGTGGACTTCCCCTTTTAATCATTCTTTTTTGATCAATGTGTTTGCAGTGGAAGAGAGAGGGAGGGAGAGAGAGAGAGGAGGAGAGGGAGAGAGAGAGAGGAGGAGGAGGAGAGAGAAGGTGGAGAAATAATAAGAATAATAATATGAATTTATAACGCTCACATATCCGAATGTTTCGATCAAGGCGCGACAACAAATAATATGCAGGTTGCCTAAAAATAGTTCAACAGATAATCTACAAGTTAATAAACTATTAAAACTAAAATCTTAAACAGAAACGTTTTCAGTTGTGTTTTGAATTGTTCTGTGGAATCTAATTGCCTCAAATACAGAGGAAGAGAGTTCCAGAGAACGGGTGAGGCCTTGGCGAAGGACCTGTCTCCGTAGGTTACCATTCTTGTCCTCAGCACGACCATTCTCGTCGCCTCTGAAGACCTCAGTGACCTAACTGATTCATTTACTGACACCATCTCAGAAAGGTACTTGGGGGCCTGTCCATGTAGAACCTTAAAGGTACTTAGACAAATCTTGGACACAATTCTCTTCTGTACCGGTAACCAATGCAATTGGTGAAGGATAGGACTTATTCGAGTGTACTTCCTAGCCTTAGTGAGCACATGCGCTGCGTTGTTGTGTACTCGCTGTAAACGAGAAATGGATGAAGAGGGGACACCAACGAGGAGTGCGTTACAGCAATCCAATCTGGATGTTACCAAGGCATGGATGACCTTCTCGTAGTCTGCTTTGACAAGTATTTACGGATTCTCCTGACATTCCGAAGGTGAAAATTTGAACTTTTGCAAATGGATGAAACATGCTGAAACATGCTTTTCCATGTTGAACAGATTCCTGGCTAAACCAGATGGAGAGACAACATGACCTCCGATGTTCAGATTTCAAGAATCATCTCAGTCTTTTCTGGGTTCAGTTTTAGGAAATTAGAACTCAACCATGCTTGTATGTCATCAATACATGATTCCATGATTCCATCTGATTGAAAGTAGCCGAAGCATCACCTGGACGAAATGAAAGATAGAGTTGTGTGTCATCTGCGAAGAAATGAAACTGAACCCGATGATACCGAGTGATGTCTCCAAATGGTAATGTGTAGATGGTAAAGAGCACCGGGCCTAAGACCGACCCCTGGGATACCCCACACATGAGAGGACAAGGTTCAGATAGACTGTCACCGATACGCACCACCTGAGATCGGCAAGAACGGTATGATTCAATCAAACGCAATGCTGAACCATTTACACCAAGCCTTTCAGTCTTTGAAGTAAGACATGATGATCGATTGTGTCGAATGCAGCGGATAAGTCCAACATGAAAAGCAGTACCTTTTGGTGCTTGTCAATAGCTGTGAGAATGTCATTTGAAACTCTCAAAAGAGCAGTTTCGACGCTGTGCCCGATCTTATTCGCCGACTGCATTCCTTCTTTTCATTAAAAACCATTTTGGAATGCTCTAAAATGCAAGTTTTATAGACAGATTTTTGAAAAAGTCCCTGGTGTGGGAGGGGGATACCCCCCTCCTACACCCTCCCTCGCCGGTCATCACCCCCAATCATGAACACGGATCGACACCCCCCCCCCCCCTGCTATTGTACTTGATTGCCATCTCTGCACATTCACTACGAAATGGTTGAGTCGGTATAAGTCTTGCGTTGAGTGCAGATTTGCTAATAATAGCAATTCCACCACCCCTTCCATCTCTCGGAAGAGAGTGATATACCTGTTGGCGTCAATGCATTCAAAGTCACGTGGTCCCCTTCAGTCATCCAGGAAAAATCCAGATCATGATCCAAAACGTACGCCTCAAGAAGTTCAGTCTTGTTGCATGCAGACTGTGTATTAAGCCTTTCAGGACAGGGATTATTTAAGGGCTAAATTGATCACATTTTGTTCTTCAAATTGGCAATAATAATATTTTTCTTTTAGTGCTACATGGTTCTAATAAGGTGTGATGTTTTTTAAAACAATATTCATGGTTAAAAATTTTGTTGAAAAGTTGAAAAATTGCCAATTTTGATGAAAAACAATGATTTTGAACCTCTCAATGTGTTGCTAATTTAAGGATTTTAAAGCTTATTTTTGTTTTAAAAATTCCTGGCATCAAACGCAATATGGTCATGAAACAGAAATACATTAGCATGTGCAGAAATTTTTGCTCTTTCTACTCATGCATCTGGTATATTTTTCGGGGCTCTGAATCAAAAGTTATTGAGCCAAACCACAAAATGTGGTCAATTGTCTTGAAAGGGTTAAGCAGTTTTGTCTTGTACTGGTATTCTGATAAGCAACAGTGGAATCATGTAAATGCCCAAATACAATACAAAAACTTATTATTTTAAGCATAAAAATAACAAACTAAAAACAAATGCACTAATAAGTTATAACACATATGTATATGGGGCGTTTTAAAATCAATTTTTTTTTTTTAAACGGCGAGTTAAAACATGTTTTAAAACGCGTCTAAAAACGCAGTGTTTTAAACGCGCCAACCCTGATCAAAGCACTATACATAATTATAAAATATTCGGCAAATTATATTTTCCCGGAATGATAAAGAGTTTTAAAAAAAACAAAAAAACATGTACTTACAGTAAATCAAAAAAAAAAAAAAAAGAAGAAAATTTTCATAATTACTTCAAAGGTTTTCTTGCGAAAAACTGATTTGTCAAACCTTATTTCCAGAAAAGCGTAAATTCAGAAGCATAAATTACAAAGAAGTAAATGGTTACTAAAAGTCCCATCGAATTCTACACGTTTATGATACGGGGAACTTTATATTCAAAAGAAATACCACATCTCATAAGCAGTAGTAATGGAATATGATTATTGTTCCCAGTAACTTTAACAAAAGGAAAACTTATGGGAAGAAAGAAAACTCCCAAAATATTTCTAAGAATATAAGTTCGGATATAATAGTATGCACTTTAGACCTCATATCAATTGTGTCAATAATACAAAGGCGCATTGCTTTATTGACTTTAAAATTCAACATATTTGCGAGCAATTCACTTGACAAGTGACAATGCATATCACCTACAGGTTTATATTTGTTCACTATTAAAATAAAACACGATAAGCATAAATAAAACCGAATGAAATGAAGAAAAAGATATCAAATTTCTGAGATTTGTTTGTTTTCTGCGGACCGTTATTGTTGTATGAAAATACAGTTCAAGAGATGACTGTTGATAAATTTTGTGTGTGATATGTAAGAAAAATCTAGTTAAAACAGTAACATGATAGGCTAGATCCATGTATTAACAATTTATGAGATGAAAATTCCAACCAATGTTCTTTCAAAAGCACCCACCCGAGATAAAGATAAAAATAACCCATAAATAAGCTGCAGTTTTAAGAAAACATTTGTATTAAATAAAATTAATATTTAAGTCTAGTCTACACCGATAACGAATTCTGATATTCTCATCATCATTCTCTCTATAATTTCGTGAGACAGCACATTATAACACCGTGCAGAGATAAGATGCGTGATGTAATAGTGAATAAAGTTTACTATAAAATAATATTTCTTAGGGAAAATTGTGGGGAAAAAAACCAAGCCCATATTCGAAATATGTGAAACAACCCTCAATCTGTATTTTGATTCGGACGAAAACACTGCGAACTAGTTAAACCATATACTTGTATGTGTATGTACTGGAGCGGTGGCGTGGCTAGAGCCTTTTTAGAGGGGTATAAAATGTACTTGTGTGGTCTCCCCCCTCCCCCCATTCATAATATTTTCTAGAAAATTTCGAAATGTTGATTTCCTGGGCCGATATTCATAAAACCTTAGTAGGCCTAGTTTGCAACTACCCATGTACTGTAGCCTAGTTGACAATTAGCTTAGTAACGTTTTATTAATATGGGCCCAGGTGGACTAATTCCCATAACAGCTGTCGGAAAATTTGCAGACATTTTCTTGGGTTTTTTTTTTTTTGGGGGGGGGGGGGGTTAGCAATAACTGGAGACTTTCTTTGTCCTAATGATTTGTCTTCGATTGGATTTTAGGGGGGAAATTTGGTTCAATATTGTAAAAAAACAAAAAACAAAAAACAAAAAAACAAAAACAAAACAAAACAAAACAAAACAAAAAAACAGTCACGCCATTATAAAGGCTGCCATCGATGAGTGCAACATTTCTCTGATTGTCCCTGTGTTGAGTGTTGGTTGTACCAAATAAATGGTTCCAGCAATGACGGCACGAACAAACTGAAGATGGCAGTATACAAAATCGCACCTCGCCGTACATTGGGTTCCGTCATAGAACAAAGAAATATACATCTCCGGCACTTTGGCCAATATCGGTCTAATTATTATAATCATCCTAACATAAAATGGACAACTTTTGCTGAAAATCGTAGGTTTTCTTCCTTCCAAGCTCTTAGATGTAAACCTGTATTATATCTATATCTGACCGTCACAAAAAGCAGCTGTTATTTTTTGCAAACTTGTGCTTCCCGTTAATTCGGCGGAGACAATTATTAGCAGGGATTGTTTTAAACATAATAAATAAATCGTTTAAAAGTTTTGTTTTTTTGTTCTTGTTTTGTTTTTTGTTTTTTAAATCAATAAATATGCCGACAGAGAATGTTTAATGGGAAGGGTTGTCACCCCCCCCCCCCCCCCCCCCCCCCCTCCGCAACACTCCTGTAGATAATAAGGTGTCACGAAAAGGAGCCCGGAAGGAAGGAATGTGCATCTAGGCGAAAGTAAGGAGTACAAAGGTCTGCAACGCCCTTTCGATCCCCAGAATTTATCACTACAAATATCTGAGCCTGCTTGGTTACTACATGACAAAAATCGACTTCCCTGATCATGCCACAACAAATAAATATAACACTTACATGTATTTTCTGCATCGTATTATCGAACAAAGTTATTCAAATTATATACATGAAGGGGCCACGAAGCGTTGTGGGGGGGGGGGGGGGGTGGGCTGATCTGATTTCATTCATTAATGACAATTTACGAACCTTTCTCCCCCTTTTCCCGAGATTTTATGAAGCGTGTCTACTCAAAAAAGTGGGGGTGTAGCTCCCCCCCCCCCCCCCGCGGCCCATGACATGTAGATCTAGGCCTATCTTAATTGCAGTCACACTGAACTTTCGATTGAAATGATTCTACTTGTCACCATCCGATTCGTGAGTCCTGGTCCTCGACCGAGTGCTTAAAGCCCCTTTCACAATTGGTCTGCGACCGTTTGCGACCATTTGGTCGCACGACAGGCTGCAACAGGCTTCAATCGCCATCGATCTCATCAAGTCGCAGAAAGGCATTCACAAATGCAACAGCGGTCGTAAAACAAAAGCGACTAGAAGAGACCGTTGCACGAGTAAGTCGCATTTGCTCGCATATGCTCGTGCGAGTGGTCTTGCGTTCACATGCGAGTGTTGCACGAGTGATTGCGAGTGGCTTGACGCCAATCACAACAGTCGCACGATCGATTGCATGGTCGTGCGAGTGGATGTGAGACCATGCGATCGCTCGTGCGATTGAATGAGACCGGTGCAAGTGGTCGTGAGAGTATTCGTGCGAGTGGCGTGGGGTATAAAAACCCCCTCGACAATTGACCGGTAGTCAGTTTCAAGTTGGCCTTCTTAATAGTCAAGATGCCAAAGAAGAAAGTTACAAAGAAGAGAAAGTTGTTAGAGGAGGGCCATGTTGCAGAGGATCATCTCCATAGTCCCCCTATGTACCCCCGAGGAATAGTCGCATACAGTCTCATACAGTCGTGCAACGGTAGTACAACGTTGTAACATGTGCTGCGATCGGTCGTGCAACAGTCTCATGGTCTTAGCACAATCGCACCCATTCGCAAGACTGGTCGCTATAGGTCGCTAGCGCACGTGCGAGAGTTGCACGACCTCCAGCCCACCCACTGCGACTATTGAGTCGTGCGAACTCTCGCATCTAATCGTGCAACGTTGTGCAACACTCATACGAGAATCGCACGACTGGTCGTACGACCTAATGCGAGTGAATCGCTCGCATCTGGTCGTGTCTGGATTTTGAGCATGTTCAAAGTTCAGATGCGACCAGTCACGACCGCCTCAGGTTCGTGCGACCGCCTGCAACGACTGCGAGTGGTCGCAAGACACCAAGCGATCGGTCGTGCAACACCCCGAAAAATCTGTTGCAGGCGGTCGCAAACTGGTCGCAGACCAATTGTGAAAGGGGCTTTAGCTCTGCCTGTCCTGTGTAGTCAGTCGTCGTCGTTGATTTATTTTGTGAGCGGTCTGATTCACCAGATCAGACTGCTGCGTGTTCTCTTGTCTCTCAGTTCTCAGTCGTATGCTCTACATCTCGGCAAACTTTACACCAGTCCATGGTCTGCTGGAAGCTGTAGCAAAATAAAGGAGCTGATGTTGGTATTGTAGACCTCAACCAGTAGGCCTATACACCGATTTACATGCAGACATTGCTACAGTAAAGATCAAGGACTAGATTTACAGTTGAATTGGGCATACCTGGGACTTTCCACCGCCAAGACTGAGGGCGCCGGCGAGGGGCCCCGAGCAAGCCATCGGTCAATGTGCTAAGTCAGCAAGCATCAATAAACGTTTAGACAGGTGAGAATGTTTCATCGCAATGTGCATACTGTATTGTTATGCAAATGTCCATGAAGAAGTAATGGCGGCTGCCGCAATGCTCCTTGACCTTTGTCACTTTCCAAGCTGATGTCCACGCAGCTAGATGCTTGATGCGGCCCTTCTCGGGATTCACTAATTTTAGGTGGAATGCTGAACGATCAGGAAATTAGCTAATCGTCGACGCGAACAACCTTGGCCATCAGCGATATCGATTATATCAGTCTGCTCGACATCATTCTTGAACAAGTTGAAGTTGGTAATTCCCAGGGGGGGGGGGGCACTCGACCCCAAAAGTGATAGGTATGTGCCGCTGGCGAGACAAAAAGGGGGCTTCGGAACTAGCGTATCATGAAAAGGATGGTCTTTGGAACTACTAACATTTTGGAAAAAGGGAGTCTTTGGAACTGGATTACAATATAAATTTGATGCTACGGAACTGGTTCCCACAAGCTCCCATTAGCTGAATGTGTGTCATGGCAAGTCTATAGTTTGTGTGTATTCATATATTAAGCGGAGTTAATTCGCTTGCATGCGCTAAGCATGAATGAAAACTGAATTCCCTGGGGTGGATTTGAAGCAATGGGGAAAGCCCGGAGGAATTAAGCACCTGGAACAGGGGTGTCGATCCATGTTCATGGGGGGGGGGGGGGGTACCCCCCTCCCACACCAGGGACTTTTTCAAAAATCTGTCTATAAAACTTGCATTTTAGAGCATCCCAAAATGGACCGAGCGGGGGGAGGGTGTCGGAGGAGGGCATCCCCCTACCACACCAGGGACTTTTTTAAAAATCTGTTTATAAAACTTGCATTTTAGAGTATCCCAAAATGAAAAGAAGGAATGCACGGATCTACGCCAATGGACGGAACCCTTTAATTGAGAATAACAATCAAACATAATGAGTTTGGATAATTATTAGTTTTAAGTTAATGTATCATAATTCTTATTTTATTTTATCCAAAAATACTTGGGGGATGATAATACAGGCCATCCCCCACCTCACTTTTTTTTTATATATACCCCCCCCCCCCCCCCCCCCCCCACCCTCCCCGGAATCGACACCCATGACCTGGAATGAAACTCGTTTTCAACTTTTCACCAAAAATTATATTCTTCGAAACGGGCCGGGGTGGGCCATGACGGCCGGAACCACAAATGGAAAAAAAAAAAAAAAAAAAAAAAAAGTGCTTTGGAACGGTTTTCTCTCTTCTTTTTCTCAACAAGAAAATGGTATGCTTTGGAACGGAATATTGAGTGTAAAAATGGGGGTCTTCTGGGCATTGGGGGATGATAATACGGGCCATCCCCCCACCTCAATTTTTTTTGGGGGGGATATATACCCCCCCCCCCCCCCCCCGGAATCGACACCCATGAGGCCATGACCTGGAATGATACTCGTTTTCAACTTTTCACCAAAAATTATATTCTTCGAAACGGGCCGGGGTGGGCCATGATAGTCTGGGAGCCTGTCCCGAAATAGTCACCCCATTTTACCCATAAGATTTGACCCCGTAAAGTTACTTAGACCATCTGAGTCATTGACAAAAAGGTTGTCAGGCAGACCGTAGCCGCCGGGTTAAGCCCCCAGAGCCCCCAAAAGGGACCCCAAAGTTCGATTTCACCCCATCTCACCCATGCACCAAACTTTGTCAGTAGGGAGTAGTATGACTGGACATTACAAAACACAAAAAACTGACAAAAATTTCCGTCGGGATGGGGTGTCAGACAGCCCCTAAAAATTGGGATAAATTTTTCCCCTTAAAGCCCAGAGACCAAATTTTGTCAGAAGGAAGAGCTATGGATGTACATTCCAAAAATATAAAAACTGACAAAATTGTCCATCGGGAAGGGGGTGTCAGATCCCCTGAAATGAAAACCCCAAAGTGCCCTTTGACAACGCTTTGCCCCCCAAAATGCTCTGTATGGAAAGAAAAACCATTTTCTTATCTTGTGAGTATGATAATTCAAAAGTGTTTGATTCAATTCACTTTAAATTTTCATAACATAATTTTGAGTATAATAATCTTCTTGAGGTGCAATTTGGTGTTAATTGGCCTTTTGGTTATTAAGTTATTAAATTGTGAAAAAAAGTATTGCTTTCTCAAAAGTAGCCAAAAAATATTGTCAGGATTATGTAAACACACCCATTGTCTATCTTCACCTGTTTTACAAGGCATAATAGAAGAGCTTTTCAGGTATCTGTGGTATGTGACTGCCAGGCTGAAATGTACTATTCATGTGTTAATTGCACAGATACCAAGCAAGCTTCTCTATTATGCCTTGTCAGATGGTCAATGGCTGTGTTAATTGTGGGCTAATTCTGGAAGAACCGTGTAGTCCTCAAGCGATCAACGCAACGAATTCGAAGGTGAAGGTAAAGTTTAATAAACATGATAACAGTCAATCGGCCTATACAGTGTGAGTCAATAAAAATGAAGCCCAGTTCCAACCCTTTCAGTATATATGAAGATACTCAATACTCACATTGTAAGTTTATCATGTTTCCTTTAATTTGATACCTTGATCGATAAAATCCGAAGGTGTACAGCTGAACAGTAAAATTTTTCCTGATTCATGTCAAATTTCCCTCTGCCCAAGTTTTGAGGGAAATGGATGGACAACCAAAAGTTGGTTGAGTGCACTCGCTGTAAAATAATGAAAATGACTCTGAACACCACTCACCCCGAACCTGGGCAAAGACGGTTTTGACATGCTTTTTAAAAATGGCCAGTGCTCAGTCATCCATAATCTTAATTTAGTGAGCAGCCTATGAAATTAAAGCAGACATGATCAACTGTCATACCATTATAATACATTTCAGCGATTTCATTTGGTTTTTAAGATGTTGGGGCTTGAATATGGGTTTCCTTTTTATTGACTCACATTGTATAGTATTGTTACCGTGTAACAGACTTTGAATTACTAGAATATTATGAAAATTAAAAATACCCCCCCCCCCCCCCGCAGAATTGTAGGGGGAAGAGAACCCTTTTTATGCTCAAAATAATTTCCTTGTCAGCATTATTTTGATTAAACCGTACATCGATAACCTTTCTTTTTCAGACTTTTCTGACTTTGGCGAATTGGACCCCACCCCCGCCCCCCCCCCCCCCACCTTTAAAAATTGCTTGCGCCGCCTCTGTTTAAATGTCTATAGAATGAAGAAGTCATGCCAGTTGACTGGACACCTCAGGGATCGAATATTTCTAGTTTTCGATTTTTCGCTTTCTGGGCTATGGACCTAAAGTTATGAGTAAGAAGGTAAACGTGCAAGAATTGAGATTTGTGGCAACCATGGTATAACGGTAGCCACAGCCTTAGCCAGGATTTTTCAATAGGGGGGGGGGGGGCGCCAGACGTGAAGGATGCAACCGCGTATACGTAGCCAGGATTTCATTTTAGGGATGGCGGTTGTGAGCAAGTGAAGCGTGCGAAATTGGTGATGAGCATGCGAAGCGTGCTTCCCAGGGGGTGGGTGCAGCGAGGGGGAAGTTTCCCCCCCCCCCCCCCCTCCCGAGAGAAGCGCGAAAGCTCTGACGTTTTATAGCAAATGAGAAAAATAACGGCTCGTAGCACCTTCTTTTAGGCGGAAAGTTAGTTCGACGCCGGGCTGCTTTTCAATTATTTGGACGCAATACTGCATTGTATACAGGGATGGGTATATGGATGGGGGAGGTTTCCCCTTCCCGCGCGAAGCACGAAAGCTCTTACGTTTTATAGCAAATTTGAGAGAAACGGCTCGTAGCACCTTTTTTTAGGCGGAAAGTTTATTTGATCCCCAGGCTGCTTTTCAATTATTTGGACGTAGTACTGCACTGTATCCAGGAGTGGGTGCAGGGAGGGGGGGGGGGGGGTTCCCGCTTCCCGCGCGAAAGGTCTTACGTTTTATAGCAAATTTGAAAGTTAACGGCTCGTAGCACCCTTTTTTAGGCGGAAAGTTAGTGTGACGCGCTGCTTTTCAATTATTTGTACGCAATACTGCACTGTATGTAACGGGTGGCCCGAAGCGCGAAAATTTGACGTTTTAGCAAATTCTGAGAGAAAGATTACGGCTTGTAGCGCCTTTTTAGGGTTTTTTTTCTCTCACTTCCCCGCTTTTTCGCTCTCGCATTTTTTTTTGGGGGGGGGGCTGAATAGGGGGGCCATGGCCCCCCTGGGCCCCCCTGGCTACGCCTATACCGGTAGCCCGTAGTTTAGTCTACTGGATTAGAGGCCTACTCTCTATAGATTGTCGACTATTAAATTTTGTCTAGAATTGGCGCATTTTCATGTGAGGAGGCGTATTTCTACCTGCTAGGGTTTTAGGCAGACCTAATCTAAAATTTTATCTGTATCGGCTGCATATCTGCAAGCTTTGTCAGTATTTGTGAGTAGAGGTGAGTATGTGCGTGTGTGTGTGTGTGTGTGTGTGTGTGTGTGTGTGTGTGAAGGGGTGTATGATTTTGTTGACTTTAATATAAACATGAATATTGCTGGCCAGGAAACAACTTTTCAGGTAGTTAAATCTAGAACTATTTATAACTGTTTTATCAACAATTTACGTGAATCGTATAACTTAACAGTAAAGGATGGTCACAGCAATTTCAA
Source organism: Heliocidaris tuberculata (assembly GCA_025618425.1). Classification (NCBI taxonomy): domain Eukaryota; kingdom Metazoa; phylum Echinodermata; class Echinoidea; order Camarodonta; family Echinometridae; genus Heliocidaris; species Heliocidaris tuberculata. The sequence goes on from CM046847.1 coordinate 23,645,601, forward strand.
CTTTACAAATAAAGAAATATGTACTTTTTTTATCCGAGCAAGGAACACAACTCTCATTGGAAAACAAAGGGAATTTCAATTTATACTTTTACATGGAGCTATATATACAAAAGAACATTTGATGAGGTTTGGGTTTGTGAGGGACAATTATTGCTCATTTTGTTATAAGGAGATTGAGTCTTACTTTCATATATTTCTGAACTGTGCGAAAGTGAAACCGTTATGGCAATTTTGTATTGAATATTTTGGCTTGGCTGAATGAAAAGATATGAATTGGGGGATATATACATGGGATTACCTGGTAATTCAAATAGAAATAAATATGTAAATTCTTTGGTCATGTTTATCAAATATGCGATTTTCCATTCTAGGGCTCAAGGCCAGGTTCCATCTACAAAAATACAAAAATATATAGCTGATTGTATAGAGGAAGAAAAAAATCTAGCAACGAAGGCAGGGAAGTTACATTTACACTTACAGAAATGGGAAGAACTGAAAGTGAATAAGGATGTGAATGTGAGCAGGTATGATGTGTCTAGTGTTGTGCGTGTGTAAACCTTGGTATGTTTGTTGGATGTTAGTGAGTGTGAATGCGAATGTTGAGAAGGGGGGGGGGGGGGGGAGGGGGGTTAAGTAGTGAAAGGGGTAACAAGGTATACCGATGAAGGGTTTATATAAAAATATGCATTATGTTACTTTTCATGAATGATCATTTTCCCCTTCTCTTGGGTAAATTGTTAAACGCACATCGTATTATTTATGATATGAATATAACATGAAGAATTGTATTTCATTTAATTATACCGTAATTATACATTTTTATTTACCCCTTTATTCATTTAAAGGAGATCTTTATATGAACTAGGAAAATAACAAAAAGGAAAAGAACATTAACATATTTTGAATGAAAGATCATTTACATTGAATATTATACATTGTGGGACATAGGGAGGGGGTATTATTATTATTATTATTATTATTATTAAGTATTTGGCGTCACCTGCGCCTGGGAGGGGAAAAGCGAACTCCCGATATAACTGATTGGGATGTGCAGGTGTACCACTACACCGGGGTTTCCCCCTACTCTTATCCGAGGAGTGCAGTGGGTTCTTAACGTGCAAAGGTGGTGACTGTCCTCTACACGGGGCCTCCAGTTAACGTCCTATCCGAGGGACGGAGTGTTTTCCACTGTAACATAGCCTGCGTCTATGAAACAAGGGAGGGGCACGTTAACAAACAACGCAGGCTTCAGTCATCCGCCCGGGTTGGATTCGAACCCACGATCTTTGGTTCGACAGGCAGACGCTTTACCGACTGAGCCAACTCGCCTCCTCATACGTTAGTGTTTGTCAATATATTATTTACTTAGTGATTTCATTCCAACATTCTTCCATGCTTGTCTTGTGAATAATTTAACACTATGGTATGAAACGAAATTAAGATTTGTATTTGTTTGAAATCATTTACATTTATGTTATGTAATGATCTATTTTGAATGAAATCTCTAATAAAATATTTTGAAAAACAAAAAAAAGTATGAGTAATAAGAATTTTGCCTGAATGTGCCCCCCCTCCTCGAAATATTTCACCACCCGTCCCAAGGCTTCATTTTGTTGTTTATTCATTCTTACTTGTATTATTATTAATTTCATTATCATGATTAATATCATTTAAAGACTTAATGTTTATGGATTTTTCTCAATAGGAGGGGGCTGCCCTTTCATCCCCCGGATCTGCCTATGTTCTATTTTTAAAAATCGAAAAATACTGTATATTTGGTTTGGTTCACTGTATATTTACCCTAGTTTTGTGTAGATCAGCGGACATGCTATTTCCGGATAAGATGAGGCAACTGAGGACGGATGCATTTCATCGAAGGGATTGAACTATATATGTTTACCATTGAAATATTGACATTAAAAATGAATGTCATATTTTCAATAAAAAGCAAAGGACCTTATTTTCACCAATATAGATTAGAAATTTCAGTTGTCCACCATGCTGCGGATTACATTATGACGGGGCGTCAATTCTGGGGGAGGGGGCAGTTGCTCCCCCCACCCCTGCTGCTCCCCCCACCCCTGCTGATTTTGCAGTGATCCGTGTTTCCCATTGTCGTTCGTTTGTTTATCATTATTATTATTAATGCCGATTTATGCATTTACCTCCCCCCCTCCCCATATCTCCTAACGATATATCGACGCTCCTGCACTTATTTTTACCATATTGGCTGATTACTATAGTTGTTATCTGTATTATTTCTCAGATGAAAGAACAATATTCTTTGTAATGTTTAAATTATGATCACAAACAGCGTCTTTACATCGTAAGAACCATGCCACTCTTTTTATCTGCTAGATTGACTATCGCATTTAACCCTTTAAGGACAGGAATTATTTAAGGGTTAAATTGATCACATTTTGTTCTTCAAATTGGCAACAATAATATTTTCTTTTAGTGCTATATAGTTCGAATAACTTGTAATGTCTTTGAGAACAATATACATGGTTAGGAATTTGCCGTAAAGTTTTAAAAATTGCCAATTTTGATGAAAAAACAATGATTTTGAACCTCTCAATGTGTTGCCAATTTAAAGATCTCAAAGTTAATTCTCGTTTTTAAAATTCCTGGCATCAAACGCAATATGGTCATGCATTAAAAATGGACATAGTGTGTGTAGAAAATTTTGCTCTTTCACCTCATGCATCTGGTATATTTTTTAGAGCTCTGAATCAAAACTTATTGAGCCAAACCACAAAATGTGGTCAATTGTCTTGAAAGGGTTAAAAAAAAACACAATACAAATAAACAAACAAATATATTCGGCAGTGTTGGGTGAGGGAATAGAAGAAGAACAAGAAGACAAAAAGGACGACTAATAGAAAGAATAGGGGAAGAAAATGCGGAAATGTTGAAGTTGGATTATTTCCCATTCTGAAATAATGTCTAAAGCATGGTACCTGTTCATCGTTAATGTTGTTACCAGATTGGAAGTAATCTAACGCCCCCTAGCGACCGAAATCCTGACATCTCAAGCATGCAAGATGATGGTGAATAATGTGATGTTGGTTGACTTTATTCAAAATTTCAACATCGGGCACGCATGTTTTCAAAGTATTCTATTGCTTCTGAGATAAAACATTTAAGAAATAATGTAAACTTATACTCTTCACCCTTTTCGCATTTCCCACTTCACATTCATGTATTGCACATTCCCTTCCCACACCCATTTTTCAAGTTCAATAAAACCACGGCTTTATGCATTTTATGTCGATGGTACCATGGATACGGGGGTATCATTAAGCCAAGTCGCACCTACTAGTATACCTTTCTTGTCCTCTTTCTGGAGCCTTTTCCTTACCTTTTATGCCAGTGAACTGTAACCCCCGCTTGGCACATGGCATATACGATCCAATCCTAAAAAAAGTAATGTAAGACGTTATATCTTATCCATGTCAAGGATATGTTGATATGCCACGCAATTTGCAGGTACATTACTTTTGCTGACGCGCTTATGGAAAGGGGAACAAAAGAAGAGATGAGTGAGAAAAGGGCCAAGGAGTGACGATCTTTCGAAAAGGTATTCCTATTATGGCTGAGGGAAAATATGTTCCTCCGCAATTTGTCAACAATACACGTGTTTTCTGTCTAATTTCCCCGGTGGATTTGGGTAACGTGGGTGTTGTAAAGACCATCATGTTTACTTCAAGGCGATTTGAGATTTGAGACCCGTCTGGTTTGGTGATGTATGCTCTTGATGAGAATATTTTTTTGATCGAGATTTAGGCAAAGATGTTATGTGAAGCCACCAGTTATTTAAAAATAAGACTTTTTTAATGCGATAGAATGAAGGGAGAGAGAAGGTGGCTCGGCCTCGGTATTCACCATATGGCATGAAATTTCTCCCGACTTTCACCATGAGATCAAGAAATTTAAAAAATCACGAAGAATTATAAGAGGATGTAATTTGTTTTTCAATACACTAAATATACTTTTTTTAAATTCCATGACCAGTGATGTATGTAATAAACGGTTAACACATGTGCGCGCATGCAACCCGTAAGAAAAATCCGTTATGTTCGTTATTGCAATTAACGATAACAGAACACGAAAATCGACCGCATTCGTGTAACCCCTTCCACATATCACTGAGCTATTATCATCTGAGAATCAAGGACAAGATGCAATGATATTGTGGTGATCAGCGTCTGTCTAAATGACACCTGAGATACCTCACTGACAATTCCTTGGAGAATGGGGGTGCAGATGGGGGATATAATTGCACCCCTGGTCGTCTGGTAGGTATAAACCTGTTACCGACACGCAGGAATTTGAGGTAACACTTTGATGTCACCGAGTGACCTCGAACTTGGAATATCGATGCTACGTAGGATGTAGAACTTGTCATTGTATTCCAAATGCTCTGTAGATACACGCATTCATGAATGCATTATCTGAGGCAAACTATATTTATTGTACTCCAACATATATCCATTACTTTTACCACAGCCCTAACTTCAGGTAAACTCTTCCCATCATCCATGGAATCTTTGTAAATGCTTCCCGTGCACTTACGCTTGTTGCGTGTTTTTATAAACATGACATACAAGAAATGATGTCAACATTTAATAGATGAGAAGCAACAAAAAGAACATATATATATCTCTCAAATTTATACATAATACATACATTAAATCGATTTTCATCAATGTTCATCCGTAGCCTACAAATTTGAAATGGCATCCCAGTCCTTTAAAATCTTAACAAAATATATGCTTTCAAATAAATTTCATTATTTCATTTCATTCGAATTTTCTACTCTCTCATGGAACTCGTTATTCCTTTCGACGTCATCATCTATTTTCTAATATTCCGAAGCAGATCACATATATAAACCCCTCAAAAAAGTTATGCAATTCAAGTTTGAGGGGCAATTTATCTTCTTGTGCTTTATCATTTTTCGGGAATGTGGTATCATTAATAGAAAGCTTGATTATTTCTCTTTTGCAATGCTGATGCAATCATGAAATGCGCTGTCCTAAAGAATATGCAGCAAGGTAAAAAAAGGTTTTCGATAGTGAATTCCCGTTTGTTTTGAAGATAGATTGAGTTTGAATGATGCTGATGCGGTGATGCGCGAAAGTCCACAAATGCTCTATTCTCGTCTGCATACGTGGATGATAGCTATTTGAAATAATTTTGAGCCTGGAAATTTTAAAAGGTTTAAGATGTTGGTTTCATTTCTTGTTAAATTTATGAAAGTTGAAATGTGTCTTCATCCACTAATTTTGGATCAAATATTCAATTTGAGTTTACTCTCATATACGACATTTTCAACTTTTCCAGGTTTCACCTCAAACAAACCCTCAATCACGCATGCAAACAGTGTAAACACGCTTTCTCTACAAACACACAAACCATTCTACCCAAACCAATGAAAAAAGAAAAGGAAGATACAAAGATTTTTTTCCCTCTCTCTCTCCTTCTGTTAGTGAGAAATGGTTACATCTCATTAAATCAGTATAGTGGTACTTGCTCTCACCCCAAACCCCACTGCAACATCATTGCTGCATCACCTGCTTGGAGTTGTCCTTCGGCCGGACTTTCGATAATGGCATCTTCACATCTTACAAACGACCACTCAGTAAACTGCAGCTCTCCCTCACACAAACATTATTCAAAGCAAATTTCATCTTCCGAACAAAAGTGGATAACATCATTCATGGCTTTCGACATCAGTGGCCACCTGACATGCCTGAACATCATTCAAACATGATTTTCATCCTTTAAAGAAAATAGCATTACACGATTAACATTCATGCAAGTCATGCACTGTCACCTCGGCACTATTCAAAACACATTGCATCTTCAAAAGAACTGCATTTTGCAACATTTCACTTCTGACTATATTCAGGAATACTGCACATATGATTGCATAATCACGACAAATAGCACATCATTGTACAGAGAAAATAATCAAGCTTTTCAATGATACCAGTTTCTCTTTTCATAGATCAGTAACAAGAAAGATATCATCCCTCAAACTTGAATTGCGGAACTCCTTTGAGGGGTATATATGTATAAATATATATATATATATATATATATATATATATATATATATATATATATATATATATATATATATGTATATGTAATAATGATAATAATCAAGGTCGGATTTCATCATTTCACTGTGTACCACCGAATGTAATATAGCTTGAGGAGTGAAATTGTGTATGAGGATTCATTTTCATAATCCATTCATCCCAACAATTTTTATGGTGATTTTTTAAAGGTTATTTAGGGTGTGTCCGGATTTCAAACTGCTTTTTCCTTCTCACTTCTGACAGAGTACAAATGAATCATTTTAATATTGATTTATACATGTATTTGCCATCCTTCTTTACGCACTCTTCATCTTCCTTCTTTATCGTCCTTATTCATTCTCACAAACACGATTATTTTAACCACTATACCACCGTCATCTTTAAAGATACTAACTGAAGCATGCTCGTCGCATTTTTCTTTCTCTTATTACCCTCATGCACGTGTCATCATAAACGCTCATATTATCAGCACAATACCAATTCCTCTCCTCAGCATACTCAGTATAATGAATATAAGAAAATTAAACCCAAAATAATATTGAATGAATTACAATATGACAATCAATTATTATTTTTGTTATACAAGCAGAACTTGTATACCATAATTTATTCATTTTTAAACATGTTCTCCATCAAACATTCATATCAGAACGCCGATGAAATCGTTTCCTCCTCCTCTTATAGACATCACCATGGAATGTCAAAAATAACTTAACAATAAATAGTACTTTTGTTGATCATAGATTCATAAATAATATCTTGAGATATTGAGACACGTTCACCTCTTCAGTATTCACTCTTACAGTACTAACTTAATAAATTATATTTGACAAAAACATTCAAAAACAGTTCGTATTTCATGAAATACGTATTTTGTACAAGTATAAAATCCATGAGACAACACACACTATACTCATACAATCACTTCATATCGTTGACAATATGAAACATAAAAGAAATCGCTCGAATTTAAGTCACATCGTAAACTTATCGTCATAAATATAAAATATAGAATAGTTCATATATTTTCTTTTGTTTATAAAACATACCACTGCGTACAGATTAGAACATCCATCCACACTCACACACATACACATACACACACACCCGCGCCCATCCACACGGAACATTATACAACGACAGATAATGAGATATGTTTAGCTTAAAGTGGCACATTATAAAAAAAGTGAATTGTACAAGCTATGAAAACTCTTTTCGCAAGGTTACCAGAAGACGACTGACCCACAGAGTAAATTTCAACTCTTACAAGATGTATTATCCCGATTCCGAACAACGATGATTTTATAGTAATGTGTTCTATCTCTCTTTTTGACTGTGTTGTTATGAATTACAATCCCGAATACCATATATTTCGTGAAAACAGTGGTGGTGAATACTAATCGAGCAAATATTTAAAATGGCTTAGTGACAACAGTGCACAAGCTATTTCTCGTATTCTATCAGTTTGGTCATACAATGCGGAATCTACTTGAATTATCATTTTCTTTAAAATCGATCTTTTGATTTGACCTCCTTTGGAATCTCTTATCCGTAAGAAGTATCTCCGCTGAAATTTTGGCACACGTAATATTCATGATATCTGCCGAAACAAAAACATTTTCATTTATGAATTTTGGAGGATGAATGAAACGTTCATCCCGACATGGGAGTTCCTAAAGAATTACCATCAACAATATGTTTTCTTTTTCTAAAGAGAACATTTCCACAAAAAATGATACCTTTTTTCGAAACAAGTAGGGCACTATTCGGAGAGTGCATAGATCAAGCTCGATTATTTGACATTTAGATAAATTTACATAGCAAGTAGAATCTACAAAAGTCAGATGATGCCAGCAATAATGCGCCTATTTCTAAACAAATTTGCTACGATACCACATTTTGATTCACATGAAGAAAAATATAGAGTTAGATTTACCACGGGCCAGCCCGCTTTTCACACATGTCATGCCTTATGTATGTCCAATTACGAGTGCCTGTTGGAGAATAAACAAGGCCCCAAATAGCAATAAGAAAACACATTGAATTAATATGACATAAAAAATGTCTTTTCCTGAAAAATTAATACAGTGAAGATTGAACTCAGCAAAGAATCCATTTGTAAAAATGAAATCAGTAAAATGAACTGAATATAAATAAAAGCTAATCACAACGTTGCTGGATTGAAATGAAATCCGACTCTTAGCAACCTTTACTCACTATGAATACTATTATAGAGTTTCTTTGGTATTTTACAACAATGATCCTCTTTAAAAAGAGCTAAATAACTCAAAGGCAAGATACGACGATAGCTTCTTTAACACGGTAGGTAAAATGATAAAAACACGACAGGAGCAAAACTGGTAAATGTTGAAAGTTAGAACTCCAAAATTGTACGTTATCACAAGCTTTCATAAAGCTTGTCATTCTTGAGTTGTATAATTGCCTGGATGTGAATAATTATTAAATATAAATAACTTACATAATTGATTTCAATACGAATAAATTAAATCAAGGTGTCATATTGAATACCAATCTATGTCTACAATACAATTTTCAAATATCCCCACATCCTATTGATTGGACTGTTCATAATTTAAACGAGATTCGTAATTTAAATGCATATTATTCGAAGAAGCAAAAAATACCTGCCCCAAATCAAGTCTCAGCACACCGCACATATTATTGCAATACTCCCTCTACGACAGGATACAACTAAAAGTACTAAGTAAAGAGTTTGTGCTTTGGAATTTCGTCCATGGAAATACAGTACCAAAACAAAGGGAAGGTATTTGATCTTGACATTTTTTTTTCTTTTTGCCTCCTATGCATAATTGAAGTTAAACGTTGTGTTACATATCGCTTTGAAATGTACTAGAACTGTTCTACTTAGCACCTTTTTTTTTCTTTTGCAGTTGACATTTTTAAAAACATAGCAAACAATAATTTATACTTTGGTGAATATCACCATACAAAAAATCTGAAAACAATGTTCAACTTGGCCCCACAATTTCGACGTGGAAAACCTATAAATAGAAAGAGCCGTGAAGGCGAGGACACTTTAGAATTGTGAAAGTTTCTTTTGTTTGATAAATCATTTTTAAATACTATTTCAATGACTATATATAAATAATGACGGGGCCTCGTTTTACCTCTCCGACATAATGTCTTCTGCTCTGTGTTCGCTTTCATGTCGTTTAACATCAGCGTATAAAACTTCATTTGTGTATTTGAAAATTTCAAACAGCACGCATAGATCTCGTACATTCCTGAAGTTTTCGTTTAGCTCTGTGTGGAATGTCAGAGCGGTAGATACGGGTGTTCGGTTTTCTCCACGGTAACCCTCTCGTGCAATCTGTATCAATAATGGAGAAACAAAGATAGAAAAATGAATTAGTTTACCTAATAGGAGATGCATAAAATATCCCAAAAGTTATCTGCCACATAATAATAATAATAATAATATATATATATATATATATATATATATATATATATATATCAATATAAAATACACGTATTGCCATATGATGACATAAACAATAAAAAAAATTCGTTTCATGCTTTAATCCATTGTTTTTTTTATTTTATATATCCATGTATTGCACTTAAATCTTTACTTTTTTCTTTCCAACTATTGTGCCATCTACCATTGTATCGTTACGCCTATAATCCCGAATAACAAGCCTTATCCTTCTGATGAGGGTAATCTGGCTAAGAATTATCATAATTATCATAGTAATACTCTCTAACATTAGAGACCTATGGGTGGCAAGTCAAGGGATGAAACTGATGCCACTTACGATTTCATCGATTCTCCTTAATGTCCTCTCGATGTGATTTTTGATGTGGTAGAACGTTGATTCATCGCCGTCCATGTGTAGGAAATCGTCTGCACCAAGGTACAAGGATTCGTCTGAGATGAGGTACTGCATTGCTAGGTAGTAGATCCCAAGATTTGATCTGTGTGTTTCTAAGAGGTCTTCCTCGGTCAGTCCTAGCCTTGTCCTCGATTCCTCCAGATCTTGGATGGCTGGAAGTCCTCCCAGTTGGAATGTTCTGGGATTTATGTCAGCCTCGATGCCGAACCGTTGCCTTCTCTGTATGAAGATGACAAGAAAGAGAGCAGAAATAAGTACCAGGCAATTAAATTTTGACGTAGTGAGTCGTTTGTAAGTTCAATTGATGGTGATTTAGTTTTGAGAATAATGATACTTCCACTGAGAAATTAAATCTTCAATCCATTGTTGTGAGACATTTATCCCTCTATCCTCCACAACCTCATCACGAAGTCCTCAACTCTGCGCCACGTGAGACCAACAGTGCGTACACGGCTCTCTTCATTCCTTTTTCACTAATTTTGATGCTCTTGCTTTGTTCATGTGAATTTCGTCAATTACTTATGGTATATTATCAACGTTATATAAACTCGTTTTTTCAAAAGGGACAACCTATCGTGGGTCAAGCCGAACATTGTCTATTGAATGCCTCTATATATCGCTGAGCCATGACTGCCCAACTGTGGTATGCTTTTGTCACTATTGTCAACATTGCCTTTCGCTTAATTGCTCCTTTATCATCGTGACTCTACCTAGGGTTTTGCGTCCCCGTTGCCAGAAATTCTTACATGTGAAATCGATTATTTGTCTGGCCTGATCCCTTTCTTCCATTCTTTGTCACAGCAATAATTTTCTTCAACTTCAAAAGGATAAAAAAAATAGCCCCAGCCCGATCCCGTCTTACGACGTTGGTGGCTTATTGCGTAATATTTTAATTATAGACTATCGTCATGTTAGGGAAGTACAAAGGAATACAACCTTACAAGATCACATAAATTCTGTACCTCGTGGTCCTTTCTTCATAGCTCTATTTTATATTCAAGATAAAGTTTGTGTTTTTATTCTGCCCACATATTTTTGAGTTCATTAGTACTACAATTAACATAATGACTCAAAACTCAAAAGCTGTGTATAACGTGTCCCAAGCAACGAATGGAACAAGCGAAATAATTTTCTTTACCCAGCTTCCGACTGACCCATAAACACTCGTGGGTTTGCAAGTGCGTGGTACTATTCTTATATATATGTACCTCTTATTTACAAAGGGCTCATGCAAGATATCAGAGGCTTGGTTTATTAAAAGGATAAATACCAAAGTGGTTTCGAAACGGTTAATTAGAGAGTGGAATGTGCGATGTCATATAATGACCGAGGTGTTTGAATGAGCATGTTATTCTAGCGAAAGACCGAAGAACGACTTCCACAACGCAGTGTCTTTGATTACGCACGTCTTGAGCGGAATGTTGCTTTAAAAAGAAATCAAATCATGTATAATGTTTTTAACAGTGGTTTCCCTTTAAAATGAAAACAGTAGTATTTAGTATTTCATTAATCGGGAGCAATGGGAGAGGTGACAGGCGCTCAAGACTTTCGAACGGAAGTAGTCGTTCTCGGGTTGGTCGCGGACCAATGGGCCATGAAGAACTGAATCGAATTCGCGCCAACCCTCTCTCCCTAATGAGTATTTGACAATGTCCGATTAGCTCGATGCATGCAATAATATGGCTATCATCCATCTCATAATTATAGGACTGGCGGGAAGGCAAAGCCTCACTACATGAACAGTTCGTTTATAAATATGACTACACCCACGGGTTGTTTGCTGAAAATTTGACGTCATTGCTCATTGACTTTTTTCCCCTCGTGCTTTGAGTACCAGTACCCGACCTACACATGGATTTTTTAACAGATTTTTTTATTATCATTATTATGGATGAGATTGGCTTTTTTAACACGTTCATCTCAAGTTCATTTTACCCTGCATGATTATTTGTGGAAGTACATCTAAATAAGCTGACCTACCGGCGTGAACTGAAAGGGAGGGGGGAAAAAACCGGCCAGAAGTTCTTGAGTTTTGATTATGTATGTGGGTGTCTTACAAAATCAAACATACGGAAGTACCCTTCCTAATTCTTAATTCATCATTTTCATTCTGTTATCAATCATTCTTATCAACCTATCATGAGCACTGTCGCTATTATCGACTCTGGACTGCCTAACTGCATAATTTTTTTTGACGATTTGCATCCGAATTTTCCCCTTGACATTTAAAGTTAAAATGACAAAGAGAGCGCAATTACCGGAGAGCGCTTGATAAATTGGCAAATTCATTATTGCATCAATTAAGCGGCATATCAGAGATGTTTAAATACCACTCTACCTATATTATTTAGTTAGGGAGTGATGTGGGATGAACGCCATGAAGTGCAACTGAAGCCTTTTTTTTTTTTTTTTTTTTTTAAAGCTCTATATGAGGAGACTGTATTGGTAGTTTGAAGTTCGATTACGTAGTGAATTGTGTGGCATCCCTCGATACTATAAGGGGAAAAACGGGGATGGGGTTCTCTTTTATCTGATTTTTTTTTAAGTTAGAGGAGAAAACAGAAGTAAGTACTTACAAAGCCGTTATAAACATTTCTCGAATGCCTCGCCAACTGTAGTGTTGCATCAGACAGGTATTCGTGAAGCTGCAGGATTGAGTTTGCAGGTGTTTCAATATATTCCAGTGGTGCCCGCGTTGGGGCACCTAGTGTCATGTAAGACCGGCCCAGTAGTGTAAGACCAAGATATACTGCAACAGAAAGAGATAAATAAATACGATGAAGAATATTAATTTCTCATCAAATAACATAAGAAAAAAAGGTGAATGCATTCGTAGAAGCGTCGTCGATATAGTTCAACGGAATGTGCAGTTCATAGCCTCTTGGTAACAAAAAGAGCACGTGGACTGGGAACAACAGAGATCGATGCAGCTGGAATGTTTATTCACACGTTGCTCTTGGCCCAACTCCAAAGTTTTGTTCGAGCCGTCCATGTGTGTACGAGCGACGCCATATCACATGTAATTATAATAGATATTGTCCATGTAACTTGATTGGTTATGTTCTCCGAGGTCAAAATTAATTAGAAACGAGTCGGCGAGAGGTAGAGGGAATTCAGGAAGGTTAATGTGAACATTTTGTAAGTGGTATCCCGTGTGCGCGAGGAGATGGGGGTAGCACTACTGCCCCTCTCTTCCTATGTTACAAACTCCCTAAGGAAATGCAATATGAGTACAAAGAAGACTCAGCCTGTCTGAGTGATGTAAGCTTTAATAATTTCACTGACGAGCTGGAGATGTGTTTTAAAAATAATAATAAAGAAAGGTGTACAACCTCTGAAGCTTCATCCTCAAATATGGGACTAGATTAATACAAAAGATACATAAAGATAAGGAAAAGGATATGATCAAATGAGAAATAGAGAGCATGGCAAAGAGAAAAAGAGAGAAAGTGGAAATAGAGAGAGAGAGAGAGAAAGAAAGAAAGAAAGATAAAGAGCCCATCTTATCCAACGTGTGATGGATGCGGGAAGACGAGTCGGTACCTGTTGCTGAACCGAATGCGGAATGCATCACTTGCTCGCAAATGGAAGTAAACTCGATGACCTCTACATCATGAGAGGCATCTTGTTTTAATAAAGAATTCATCATACAAGCTAAAAGGATATGAAAACAAATAATAAAAAAAAAATACTTATCAAAATGGTATGTAGGATGAATGATGAACATACCTCTTGTTATAGCAAGAACAAATGGATTCGATGATAAATTCGCCATCCTCCGTTATGTGCACGCGATTGAATGTATTCACAATGTATCCAAGAAAGGTGAAAATAAATTATAACTTCCAACAAGACTTTGTTTTATATCGCTTAGTATTCAATAAAGATGTTATTTGAATCTCTTTCGCTCCCTCCAAACACTGGTGTTTTACCCTCAATGCTTGTAGCTGTGATTTGTATTCCAGTTCTAACCTTCCATTCCCTTTTATTGAGCGCGAGAGCATGGGAGGAGTTACATTTTCACTATAGACGATATCACCGACGGAAAAGGGTGACGTCAGTGAAACTATTCTCCAATCAGACACCCACGTTTTAAATGAATATGCATGAATCATTCTCGCACGCGTCGGTCTTCTGTGCGGACGAGACAGCAGTTTACTATCGCTATGTATACACAATGGTGTGTTTTCATGTATTGACTCGTTCACAGGATACTACCAGTCTGTTGACTCTCTACTCACTGCGTAACGTACCGGCTTCACAGACTGGGCTGGCCTGTGACCGTGAACGTAAAGAAATGGAAAGGTAGCAGTGCAAAAATGAGGGGATATCGTATTTTTTTATGCGTTTACGATATAATACGTCGGAGATGTCAAAGTGGTGTTGAGTTCTCGGATTTCCGAATTTCTCCGTTATCTAAACAGAACAATGTGATCATCAACAACGAAAACAGACTTCAGAAGGATTTGAGAGAAAGGGAAAGAGAGAGGGGAAAGAAAAAGCAGACGGCGAACAGCTTTTTTTAGCGCCAGTTTGTGGCGATATCTCTGATTTCTTTTACCCCCGCTTTTCGGCTTCAATTTTTAGGCCCAGATATGAGCCTGTATCACGTATTATTGACCAAAGAAGATTGGAGAGAGGGCGAAAAAGGTAAATGAGTCTCGAGGATGAATCTACATGCTTGCGTGGGCGAGTGGTGAGAATAGAACAGTTGAAGCGACGTCTGCGAGCTACACTGGAAAAAAAGTTAGCCCAACGAAGTAACGAAATCTACATGGGTTTCCAATTCCTTTTTTTCCCTGAACGATCACGACAGCGTTGCGATATTGTAAGTGTTCATTATCTGTAATTACATTATTTGTTAAGCCTAGAGGTAAGTTTTAGCAACGTCATTTTATATCCGAAAATAGTTATTATGTACAAATTAGTTTTTACGAGTTATTTTTAAATTACCATTATTATTATTTATTGCCACATTACAGTGTTCGTTTTCACCTCGTGACTTTTTCTGATGTTCCATGACATATCTGCACAAACATTATTCTTCCCCCTCATACATATTTAAAGGTTATTATACATCAGAATCCTGTTCATGGGATTTCTCTTTTTTTATTTTTTTTCCTTCTATTTTTTTTTCTTTCTCAGTTGTGTCTTGCTTTGTTGGGGGGGGGGGGGTTGGAAGGGGAGGGTGTCAACAAATTTAGTAGGCCCTATTATCGTATTAGATGCGTTTACTGTCACTATACGCTCTGAATGTGAGTGCGCTGTGAATGTGTGCATGCGGGGGGGGGGTGGAGGAGGAAAGAAAATTAAATTCCTATCCGAGATTACATATTGAACAGATAACCCGATTATCTGGCAGTTGCAGGATCAACAACTCATGTTGATTAACTCATATTAGAAGTATGACTCTTGTACTTAACACACAAACACCCAAAAACTCTCATATTGCGGACTCGTATCAGAAATAAGAATATAAGTTGACGGAAAATTTCAAGATTATTTTGTGTTTATCAAATTTTGCTGAATATCATCAAAACGTTATTACCACTTGCCGAACTTGACTGAACTCAAATTCTCAATGACAATTGATCTCAAAGATTAGCCAGCAAAGTCTATTTCCCCATACCGTCCGGTTTGAGAGTACATGCTATCATAACATAAACAACACACATTTGACCTGAAAAGTAAAAGCTCTGACATTTCATAATCTTTTCATTCGTGCTATTGTATTTTATTATTTACATATATATTTGCATTTTTATTATATCTAATCTAGAATAACCTATGATTATAGAGAAAATCTAGGTCACCTTCAAGACAAACTTGCATTTGCATGACTTTTTTTCGGTAGGAGGGTACAGAAAACTGTCAACGGATTAATTTATATTATTTTTTATTTTTTTCCAAACTTTAAATGATAGCTATATAGATACATAGTTCATACAAATTACTGATTCCTGGTTTTAGACATTTTTCAACAAGATTATTCTCATGTAGGCGTAGCTCTCAACAGCATATAGCCATTGATCGTCAACCTACTAAACCAGCAACACTATTTTTATTACTCCTGTCTGCAAATTTGAACATCTGGGAATTTTGTTTTTATTCATTTACTTTGTCCACTGTGGGAAAATGTTCGGCAAAGTTGTTCGGTGAATTGGTTGGAAACCCCGTCCCCAGTAAAGTAAGGCGTAGGGACGCTCCGGTTTGGTAATCTATCAATTTTTGTGAGGTTTGAAATGTTGCAGCATCTCGAATTATAGGTTATAAACTTATATCGACTATCGAATACAAACAAAAATGATGTGTGGATGACTGAATGACAGAAATTGAAACTACTCGTGTGCAACCATTAATTGTTGGCACCATTCAAATTGTCACAGGTATGAATTAGTCATAGGTAACGAATATCATTAAGGGCATTAGCGTGCTTTCCCTTTTCAACATGTCTTGGATGATTACGCATGATACGTGCATGAAATATTCATATATAATAATTAATCTGCTTTATATGTCTTCGAGGAAATTGTTACGATATCCTTAAACTGTTACGAGCTCTTACTGGTGTAAATGAAATGAGTGGTACTACTGTATGTATGGACACATTAGTATTTTTATGAATAAAACCGGACTTTTTAATAGATTTCTTGTTATTTCAATGGGCATGTCCAAGGTATGTCCAGTACGTTAACAGTATTATGGAATTGCGAACATAAATTGACATAGAATATCATTTTACACATGTTTTACGTAATTATTGATATTTGGTCCGATCCAAGCTCGAGAAGGGCTAAGCTTGATACAGTCGTCAGGGCCCTGTTTCATAAAACTTGTCATCAGTGACAAGTTGCAATAACTGTTATAAGTGAAATCCTTGCATCTGATTGGCTGAGAGCAAATTTGTCGGTAAAAATCACTGACAAGACACTTGATGAAACGCCCCCCCCCCCCCCCAGATATATACTAAAATATTAGATGTGGTCGGTAACATATGGGACAAAACAGCTTGGACTTGCCCTAATGTCCTCAGTGGTCATGGAAAAACTTTAATTTCTTCCTGTGTCCTATAGCCTCTCGCTCCTTCATCTCGACGGTATATCATCACAGTTACAGCTACACTTTCTTCAGCTTAGTCATGTTAATTATATCATGGTCTTTTGTGTACACATGTTACAAAAATCATGTATTCCTTGTCATGAATTATGTCATTCCAGTTTGAATGTACTTTTTGTTACTATTTTATGTATAAGCAAACCTCAGTTGAGAAAAAAGCCTGTCCCCGGCATAGTAAACCACATGAGTTTCAAGATATATACTTATTAATGATAAAAGTAGATTTTAAAGTATTATATTTGTACAAAATGATGATTGCAAAAATTATGTTTTCATGAGTATTCCCTCTATCTGAAAAATCTTTGTTAAAAAAAATGATCAAATTGACATGTACTATAGCTTTAATATATTTGTAAAATGTCACAAGCTTATAGACATCTAATCAATTTTCTTTGTCATCTAAAGGTTATATTATTGAATTCATCTGTCATTCAGCCATTCCTGTACAGAATTAAGTGTATATGAATCTTATGTAAATCCATTTTGTGGTGTTTCACCTCTTCATACTGGCTATATGCCGTGATTGATTTGCTTCTGACAGCAAAGTGGAACAGAAAATCCAAACGTTGATTACACCACTTTATGAAAAGCCATTTTGACGTTTAATTCCTTTTTTTCAACCACGAAACACTTGCACTCACCATGCTTACTGGCATATATGAATATTTATGAGTGCTCAATATTTTCATAGGGCACGCAAATATACTAAATATGCATTCGGGATTGAAGTGTGCTGACTACTGACTTTTAAAGCTCGTCACACATTTTGATGGAGAAACCATGAAGCAAACAATCAGAAGAGACAGTCTACATGTAATTTCTGAAAATTTATGAGGCTCGAGCAAAATCGGTAACAAACAAGAAAGGAAAGTTATATTTTGTTTTAAATTTTGCGCAAATTGGCATCTCGATAATTTTCTCTGCGGGCTATCTCTGTCTCTGTTGCATAAGAGATTAGATAAATTCAACCAATTTCCCAAGGGAAGTGTTTCCAGAAACCTGTTCGCGAAATTAATGATTGGAGGCATTATATTTTAGGTCCCGCTGTACGAAATAAATAATCGCCTTCCCTATAGCAAGCAAGTGGTGTGTTGCTGGGAAAACAAGATTCTAGAGTTGCCAATTTGAGTAAGGATCTCTAACAAAAGTCAAAGCTTAACAAGTTTCCAAATGTTCATCAGATGTTTGTCAAACTGTCACCCACTTCTCTGATTTATTTATATTTATTCAAATCTACTTTGATGCCAGGGCGGAATTCCCCTTTAATGATCATGATTACCCAAATACCCGTATAACTTATATGATAAAAATGAGATTATTATTCGTTTGATCTAAGATAATACACTTGATCAGACAATGCAATCACTGTATTGGTTCGTTCCGATTTTCAGTACCCATCCCCTTCAACTTTCTCTATCTACTCAATTTCAAATGTGAAATGCTTTATAGGAAAGATTTCTTTACAAATATTTCACTTCCTTTATTTATGATTATTATGATATTTAAGAAAAATTATTTAAAATATCAGACGTGTATATTGTGATCCTATTTTATACTACATAAGTTTACACTTAGTTTATATACAAGTGGAAACAACGTTAATTTATGGTTTTGATATTGTTTTTAATGGATTTTAGTTGTTTATGATTCACGATATTTCCTATCATATAGATTTAGAAATAAAATCTGAATTATGAATAATGTATTATCGAAAGATTTTACTTATATATCTTTTACAAATAGTGTGCATTGATTGACTGAATTTCGCCTCTTTTTATACAACAGTATTGCAATGACATCATAGATGTAATAACGTCACCATGTACTGATTAAAAGTATTAACATAAAAAGAAATATATTGCTTGAAGTTGTGTCGTTTCATTAAATTTTGCTTATATCTTCCATGAGAGGTGCTTCTGGGGGGCGTTTCATGAAAGGACTTGTCAGATATTTTATCCGACAAATTTGCTCTCAGCCAATCAGATGCAAGGATTTCAGTAGCTTATAACAGTTGTCGGATAAAATTCCTTTCATGAAACGCTCCCCAGGTGTTGATTCGGGTGGTCTGTCTATATTACGCTATTTCTGAAAAATTACTTTCAAATTGAATATGAATTTTAGATTTATTCACATTTTATGATGTGATGAAACGATTGACAAAAATGACAAAACTTTACTATTTTGACTGAATGAGTGTATGGTGATTTGTTTTATTGTTTGAAAAAAGTCTATATATTTAAATGAATGTTTGATGGTTTCTTGGTTGGATTATTAACGGATCGATTGATTGATTAAGTGATTGATTGCTTGATTGTTTTCTTCATTGATTGATATTAGCATATAGTTTACAGGGCAATCCTATATACCTTTGTAAAAAGCTGATTCGTGTGAAAGTAGAAAAATAAGAGAAACAGGATTGTGAAAGTTTGAAAGTACTCGAACAAAGAAAGAAAGTTATGAATGTTTGAAAAATGAGATCACTAGTCACTACATCTATGCGAATCTCAAATTTGGTGAATCGATTGTGATGTATTCATGGTCAATTAACTCTCCCATTTGTCATACACCAAACTATCATTAAATTCCGGTTTTTCTCCTGCACGCCTTTTTCCTCGGGGCAGTACTCAAAACTTATTGTAGATAGCATATAGTTCCAGGTCCTCCACAAAGAAAAAGAAAAAATGACATATTAGTCATTTTGTGTGTTAGAGCGAGTGAGAAAGGTGACCGCCGCTACATCACAGTAGCCGTACCAATACGGCCAATTTGAAATTCACATATGCATAGTGATTACAACCTTTTAAAAATCATCACTTTCGGTTCCGATTTCGTTCAAACTTTCCCCAATCTGCTTCTCTGATTTTCCTGCTTTCGCACAAATCAAATTATGACAAAGGTTGGATTGCCCTTTAACAATTTGTCAGGGATCAACTGATTCGGGATGTTGGTTGAATGATTGCTTAAAGGGAGGCTCGAGTTCTGGGAAAGGTGCAAAATAATTTGAGTTTTCTCATTCCTTTCATGTCAGTTTGGAAGAACATCATAGTAGAAATGTCCACTGAAAAGGATTTCTCTTCAAAGGCCCTTATATTCGAAATTCGTTGATAAACTGAATTATTGATTGATTCATTGAATGAATGCTTGATTGGAATATTGTTTGATGTATTATGCAATGTTTGATTGCATGATTGGATGGTGGATTTGATTTATTGATTGATTGGTCGGGTGATTGATTGATTGATATGTAATTGGTTGATTTATTGAATGGTGGGGTGATTGAGTGTGGTGTTCATTGATCAATGATCATTTATGCAGCTGCTTACTTTCTTGCTTAATGGGTGTAAGCGAATAATTGGCTAATGCAGCTGAAGATGACAAGTGGTTGATTTCAACAGGATGATACTGACAAAATTCAATAATCGCTTGAAAAATAACTCTATTCCAATGGGACATGGAAATACCTACCGATGCAAAATTGTGAGAAAAAAAATATATATTGGAAGAGCGATGCGTGCAGTGGATTTGGCTATCATAAAACAAAACAAAAAAGGCCTTTATGTTCACAGAGGCTTCTACTTTTATTTAAAATCATGAAATCACCTTTCATATAAATGGGATGTTATTTTTCATATTAGAATATAAGAATTCGTGTACACTGTTTTGTGTTACCAGCATAGCCAGGAGGCCATTCATAAATACCAATCGTCTCCTCCATTTAAACCGGTGTTCCTTGACTTCATAGTCTGTGCCAATCACACTTAAATCATTGAAACTAACCCGAGGCGCTTTATCAAATCTTTCTTTTGATTTCAAAACATAGCTAGAGATCAATTATTTCCAATTGCGGTTGGTGTATTTATGAGTGGGAATGCATTATTTCATCGAAAGTGACTTCATATTATCCCTCCTGGAGGATAAATTTAGTACCATTTCATAAATCCCGGGGATATTTCGCAGAAAGCTGAACTATCTTTAGAGCAAACCAATAAGGAACTCCAACAAGAATAGAAGGAAAAAAAACCCAGATTCAGGAAGCATTTTATGGGGATAGAAAATTATCTCTCTTTCTCGTTCTCTCTCTCTCTCTCTCTCTCTCTCTCTCTCTCTCTCTCTCTCTCAAAGTATTCTTCTATCCTTCATATTCTTCTTTCCAAAAAAAAAACTTTCAATTATTTCGCCCCTCAGTGTATGATAAGAAGCTTACATCAACTTTTGGGATAGTTTTCTACCGAGATATTGAACAAGATGAATGATAGTGGGTCTATCCGTTGGGTATCACCCTTTTCTGCTAACTATACCTTCCTCTCCTAATCTACTTCTATTTCTTTCTTATTCCTCATCATCTTCTATCTTTCTTCTTTTTTTTCTCTCTTTTTCTCTCCTTTTAGCTGTCTCTTGTCATGGGGTTGTCGCCTTGTCACACGCGCACACACACATATACACACCCGTTGTCCTAAATCCCATCTCTCATTCACCTTGCTCTCTCCCTATTTCAATCTCTCTTTCTCTCTCTCTCTCTCTCTCTCTCTCTCTCTCTCTCTCTCTCTCTCTCCTTCTTCCTCCCTGCCTGCCTTTCTTGCCTTCAGACTACACCTTCTTTATCATGACTGCAAGACAGGGTTACGAAAAGTTAAGAAAGAAGTCCAACCGCGAATCAAATACGTGGGCCACTGGATTACCCGATTCTTTTTCAAGAAGTCAAGAGAGACATCAGTCGCCGTGTTAGTTCTGCCAAAGTGAACCCCTACAGTCTTCGCTCCAAGGGGTGAATTATTTCAACAAATACCGAGCTGCAGAAAATAGTTTCTTGGCCGGTGCCTTCTCGAAATAAATTTCACATAGAGGTAGACACAAGCAAATATAAAGGAATTATTACACACATAAATAACGGGTACAGTATGCCGTGGGAAGTATTGCTAAATTTTATGAACCGAAAGTAGATGTCCCGCTTCCAAGGGGATGCCTTCCTTTTTCTCCACATCGCTTTCAGGAAGAAATTTATTTCAATGAGTGCATCTTTTTTTAAATTTTCTAGGAAATATTGTTTGTCTTTTGACCAAAGACCAGCATATATAATAGATATATAAGTTTGGTTTTTTTCCAAGTAAGTGACGATGTCCTGTTGAAGATTATTATTTGAATATAGTAGATAAACCGGACATCTCGAAAAACTTTTGTTCGTGCACGTGACAATCCCAATTTTTTTTTAATAAGTATTTTTGATATTGGGAAAAGCTGCTACTTTGTGAGAGAATTTGTATATATAAACGATAACTGAAGACAAAAGCGGGCGATATCTCATTAAACACTGAAGTTCTGTTGCACCGTTTAGTAAACAGTTGGTCAGTTTGGTACAGGGTAATAACGCTTATCATAACAGTCATCATCGTTCAACAGTTCTGGGGCCCGTTGCACAAAACCCCTAAAAATCAAACGCTAGTCCTAAATGCGCACTTCTGATTGGCTGAAAATAAAGTTGCGTTTGATTTTCCTGAGTTGCGTTCAAACGCAAGTTTTGTGCAACGGGCCCTGTTCTGACACATAAGTGCTTGTAACTTATATGAATTTACAGTATACCATTGCTAATAGTAAAAAAATTGAGAAAAACATTTATTTCCTACTTATTAGGTGTAACTTATGCATATAGCCTTTGAAAATGACGCCAGGTAATTTCCCAACCTCCCTGAAGCAAGAGGCTTATGATGGTTAACTAATCATGGTAACTCCAGAGACTCTAACGAGAATGATTTATCGCTCTTTCCGATTGACCTGCGATTATGTTTGTCGGGTATTGGGCGGTACGGTGTCGCACGATGTATGAGGTGACATCCCAATTATCATAATTAATGTGTCTAATGAGATTTATGGGTTTTAACGCATCCATGCATCTATCCCAATTGCACATTTTGCAGAGGGGGTGGGGATGGAAAATTTGGTACCATTGCGGCACTCGATGTCTTCACCTCTAAGGCAAAGTAAAACTGATTCCTAGTTTCTCGTCCGGATCTTTCGAATATGTTATTTTTCAATGAATATTTAATATTTTTCCTGTACATAGAAATGCTGCTTCGTCGATTTCAACACAAAACTCTTGAGACGTTAATTTTGATTCCGAAAAGACACGTAAATTTTGACTGAAAGAAAAACTAAAAGAGATACTGAAACTGAACCTGTCATCTATGTCCAAGTTCCTTGCCGAAAAGTGATATGCCATTTATATTTTAATCTGAATGTTTAGTGTGTAGATATTTCATTTTCGTTTTAGATTTACAAGCAAAGAAATTTTGAACTGGCCTATTGTAAAAACATATAAATCATACAGCTCGAGAGCTGAAACTGTTCAGTTTACCAAAGGTGTATCAATATTTAAACCATAGTGGTATTTGATTAAAATAAAATTAAGATAAACATACATTTCATATAAATTAGAATATATGCATTCATATTTAACAATTTCAATTCATATTATTACTTATTTTTGATGATATTGTGTAGAAATTTGAGAGCATGAAAATTATTTTGTTTACATTGTTATAAATGTTATAAACTCCTGAAATCGTAGCATATGATTGGCTGAGAGCTAATTTGTCATACATTTGTTGCAGTTGTTATTGATAACAAGTTTTATGAAACGGGCCCCAGATGAGGTAGCCTGTTTTATAACATGTATTTTGCTATATATGGTTCTTTAAACCCTGGTGAAGCAAATACGTACCTGGTATAAGTGGAAATTTCCTAGAATTTCATCGAGCGGCTAGCTATTTGTGGTGCCAAACTCCGTGCCAACCCAGCTGAAGCCATAGTACAGTGCTTTCAAATTGATGATGCACTCGAGCATAAACGGCTCAGGAAACTACCGATCATTGCAAAACAATTGTTTTGGGGGCAGCAGGATCAATATAATTTACTGTAGCGTAAACACTTACGATATCGACCAACTTCAACTACTTTTAGTACTACTGTTGCAATTACGTATTAGTCGACCTTGAAGTAAAGAGGGCCCTGGTTTTTCCTGTCTTTTCTTGTTATTCTTCATTGTGTTCCACTATCAGTGAGATGCAACTGAATTACAATAGTTTTCTTTGAATCATAATTAACATGTCTTCTTTGAATAAAAAAAATTAACGTAATAATCGCAAAGCGTTTGTACATAATACACCCCCCCCCCCCCTCCCCGAAAAAATGCTCGATGAACTAGTCAGCTGGGTAATACTTGCAAGAAAATAGTCACGTGCGTAAAGTTATTGACAAGAATGATGAAAAGGTTGTGGAATTCAAAGAATTCAAAGAATTTGTGTGTCTACAAAAGGGCCTCCAACAGGTGGTCCTGTACTTAAATGATAATCGAGTAATTACCTTGCTTTATACCGTGCCTACATTTTTGTAGACACGGTATAAAGGTCATCGCTGGTCAAAGATTGAAAGATAAATTTCATACAAAAGAAATTATTTTTTCAAATATTTTTTTTAAAAACATCGACGTTAATCGTTAATTAATGCTATCCTTTGGTATTCTCTGTTGGACTTTATCGTCTTCGACGTTATTCATTCCCCTTTCCATAAGCTTTCCATGAGCTAGCCTAGGTCGATCCGTTTATGATACGGGCGTGACTGATGAGTGGTCGTAGGTATATTCAAGGAGTTATCTGTGATAACTCCTTGGTATATTCGATCGAAAGCGGTAATGCGAAGAGGAATTAGGGTTGAATTTGATTAATTCGAGTATTCACGTTTTATTTCTTGTATTTTAGCATTTATTCCATTCCGGAAACTCAAAAAGAAAGTTAACCAAGTACTTGAAACATATCACCGTGTTAATATGAGAATCTGTATCCCCCCCCCCCCCCCCCCCCCCACCACACACACACACGTCCAACTTGGCTGTTTTATATGAAGCTCTTTGGGCTTAATTATAATTATTAGAGCATCGACTTTAAAATGAATGACAGAGGGGAAAAAAATCTGAGTCATTTTGCTCAACATAGTTAAAGGGTGACTAAATTAGAGAGAAAAAGGGTGCTGTTTCCATGTATTTTTGCATTCAAATCACGAATCTGGCAATTGATTGTCAAAATTATGTCTCGTTTTGGCGAAAAAGGGGAAAAGTAGAGGTTTTGGGACCGTTCCTTAAAACTCGTGAGCTGATTGGCTAATTGACGTCACACCCCCAAGTGACGTATGAAGAGTAAGAGGCACAAGATCTACAGGCTGCGGCAATGTAACATTGTACACAGAATGCGGTATTTGACCCCTCTGTTCAACAGACAATTTATGAAAAAGGGAAATTAATTAATACAGTCTAAGGAGTGAATAATCATTATCAATATATTTTCTTTAAGATCAGTGAACACTTTTGCCCGAATATACAGCTCTTGTTTTGTTTTTTTAACTTTTCTTTGAACAATGTTCTCATACATCTGAGCTTGCCGAACGATAGTTTTGCATTGGTCTTAAACGCGTACACAGCCGTTTTATGCGTCTGTGCTATGTACTACACATCTTTAGTACGGCAACTATGTTCCCCCTCGTACTAAGCGACTGGTGAACGCTTTTGTTTGGTTTGTTTTCACTCTCGCCTTTTTTTACTTCGCTTTACATATACTATGGTGGTTGATCCAGTGTCCGAACACTTTTCAGAAAATCAACGATAGCAAATAAAATATGAAACGAATATCTGTCAAACTATACATATTGAATGCTCAAAGTCCTACAAAAAAAGAAGTTGATGGAATTTTAAAAAGACAACGTAGATTTAATACGATATTCCCTTCCGAGTGAACCCCTTCCCAACGACGCGGCGTTTTGGTCCCTTGAAAAAGGTACCGTAATTCCGAACGTGTGAAACCTATGGGAAAAAGACACAACCTTGGTATCAATAGTGTGGTTTTCATACGCGTAATCCCACGCGTATGAAAACCCATTTTAGGCGCTTAACTTTACACGTTCGGTAATACAATCTGTTCGGAGTTACAATACTTGGCTATACGGTAGTACTGACTTAGATCAAGGAGTTATCACAGAACTTAGATGTTTGGCTGGATTCTTCGAGTAACTTAGAGAGATTGATAGTGATCGCGAGTCCGATTTGGAGGCCTTTTTTGAGCCAGATACGAACTCTGATTTATCAGATGATTTATCTATACCGAAAGAGAAGAAGCTCAAGTGCAGTGGCAAGGGGAATTCGACCATTATGTTTGAACCCCTCGCAGAAGACAGGCCAGGGCATGGTGAAGGGGTCGCGGGGGAAGGGGCCGCGGGTGAAGCTGCTGGAGAAGAAAAGTGATCACTGCAAATTGTACTCCACTCGCTTGGCCCTTGCCACTCTGCCCGCGTGAGAATACTGTTGCGACCCACAATTTCCGTAGATTTTCATCTTTAGGAAAATGATGTACGTATAGGCTTACATCATCTTTAATAGGGGTCTTGCTACAGCCCGCAACTATACACCGATTTGGCATTACTGATGAAATTGTGTCCCAAAATCAAAGTTATTGTGAGGAATTAAACACACGAAAATATGCGATGCAAATGGTCGATGCGGTGAATGTCATGCTCGGCACCGGGCTGGGCCTGCCGGGGCGCTGCCGGGGCCTGCGGGCGCGCACGGTATATAGGTTGGTGGAATATTTTCCCTTACTTCTCGTACGTCACAGATCACGTGATCATGATGTCGCTCGATGGGTTTTTTTTAGGGGCGGGGCTTATGACTGTGTAAATCAGCAAAAATGTACTTTTCAAATGATTATGAAATACGACTGAATGCATAAAAAAGTGTGTGATATATATTTTTTGGCTCCTGATGACTCCTTCCTACGAAAAATGGGCAATCAATTTTTAATTTAGTCACCCTTTAAGGGTCCACTATAGTACTACATTACGTAGTACCTTCATTCATGTTGACTGATCTGAGTTGGGTTTCTGTGCGATGTAACCAGGGAGATCTGGGCTTCACATCTCCCTGGTGTAATTAACAGAGTGATGGAAATCAATTTAGGGCTATCCATCACACCTACATGTATCTACAAAGAAATAGAATAGATAATGATCACTAGCATTTATTTCTTCCTCTTGTTACGTCAAAGTGTCTCATCTTAAAAAGATAACATCGTTAGTTCTCATCATTATCGAACAATGAAGTTATATAGTAAACATTGGGTCTATCCAGTATCAACGGAACTCGGGATTATAATGAGAAGTTAATATGCATTGCGGTTATTAATCATCAATCAAAAAAATCACCGGTGGTTAATGCCAACTTAAAAAAACGATACCCCATAAGGAGCGCTTAGTTGACTTTTTTTTAACAGTTCGGCGACAGCTTTGTGTATTTTTCTTCACCTCACTCTGTTCCGTATATAGCAATCACCCCGTTGTTTGACTATCACGGCTGAATGGTAGATAGTGTTGTAGAGTCTGTAGTTTTGCTGAAGCTGTTTATTTTGAAATATTTTGTCAACCTACCGTGCTTTGAGTTTGATCATCTTACCACAGGAATTTTCCGGCCTTATGACTTGTTCGCTTTTAGATCCATTGTTGAGCGCCTGAGCGCGGAAGATGGAATTGATAAGAACAAAGACATGATATTTCTATTCGCTCTGGTACGTGAAAGTTCGCAGGGACAAAACCGTTGTCACTCAAAATGAAGGGTATGAACTATTCGCGAAGTGATTCGAGTCAGAGGGTTTCAACATGTGGGAAATATGTATGCATATATATTTATAAATATATGTATGAATATATGTATGAATATGTAAGGACAGAAATATGTCATACATGTATATATTATTATGTTATGTATATGTAGATATATTTTATATATGTGTTGTATATTAATATTCATGATGATATTTTAATCATGCTTCTCTACTTAAACAGTTTTAAAAGGCTAAATTTCCACTATTTTAAAGATATTAAAAATAACATTTTTAGAACCACATTTTCCACAGCGACATATTTGGCACTTTTTTGCTGTTTTCCAGTGAAATCACAATGCGGCCAGTTTCACTTTGTGTGCATGACAACGAGAAGCACAAATAGAGCTAAAATTTTACCAACTAGTCGGATAGTAGATAGCATGAGACTTACGGAAGCAATCAAACCACCGACTTTCCGTTGATAATATGACCTACATTATTTATTTTGAACGCTGGGGCACCTGCGTACCTGCAGCCTACCAGTTCTTTTTTTTTATTATATATATATATAGGAAGTTAAGACAAAGGTTACTATTCAAATCAAGTAGAGATCAAAACAACTCCCTACCCCCAAATAAAAATAAAATCAAAAATAAGTAAATAAGTAAATACATGAATAAATAAAATAAATTTTGAAAATTGCATTTATACGAGCAATTTACCATGCACGATGTACCGTTTCCATGCCCTTTGAAAACTGTGAATCCACTCTTGGAAATGAACTAAGCTCCTCTGCCGAGGTTTTCACAAATATGGAAATATTATATTATTTATAAACAACAAAATAGTTTATGCATGAAATAGATCGTACCTCCTTGGTTTGAAGCGAATGGAAGTTAAACAACAAGTAACCAAGGATTGTAACCCAAGAACTTCCTAAAAAGAGATGGACCGTTCGTTTTAGAGACGTGGGTGAAAAAGCGTGATCTGAGAGCGAGATGAACCAAGAGTTCAGTCGAACACTTCAATCTTCTACTTTAGATCAACGATCCTGGATGGTGCTGAATAGAGTTGAATCTTGGGCGGGGAAATGATCTCATCCGTAAAACGATTAAAGTTTGTAAAGAACAAGAAAGGACTGGAAACGCGGGTGGTATTTTCTTACAAGTTTTTCTTTCTTCAGTGCGAAGAAAGGAAAAGATTCTCCCGCCATTCAGTAAGGTAAACCATGACAAAGCAAGCGCCCTGCAGTCTGCACGTCTACGTGGTTTTCACAGCGATTGCACAAAAAAAGCCTGAAATTACAAACTTTCTGCGATAGTTTTTGTCAAAAGGCAAAGTAAATCGGAAGTATTCAATTCAGTGGTATGCGTTGGGTCAATATGTATAAGGGGTGATGTGTTTATCTAACAATCCCTTTTTACATTCCTCGACAAATATTCACTTTTCGTTTTCTTTCCTTTTTTTTTTTTTTTTTTTTTCCTTTTCTTTCTTTTTCCCCCGTTTCGGTATCGGCTTTGTCAGTGGCGTCTTGGTTGATTATTAAACGAGCGGAGAGGTGGGGTTGATATTTCACTGATGTTTCATTACTATGCCGCACGGCACGAGAGTTGGGCCGATGGGACACGCGACTCGCGCCCGCCTATGTGTCGCCTGATGTGTGATACCAATACATGTGTGTAATGCAAGAATGCACCTGTAAAGGGCTTTACTAGTCTTAAGATTTGCAGACGTTATGTCGTGACGTTTAGCGTTGTATATATATCCATGTTTGTTTATACAAGGTTATCCATGAAAATTTGTTTATGTCTGTGATTGCAAACACATGAAAGAATGTACATTGCTTCAGGCAGTGGATTTTCTTATAAGACATATGCCTGTTTCGACACGTTCGAAGTTAAAAGTGAAAGTACCGGTAAGGAGCTCCCTGGTACCGGAATAAAGAATGTAGGGTGTGGACAGAATGCATTTACTATGAGACCACTTTTCTCGTTTGGATAAATGATAATATTGCTGACTATGAAGATTTTGAAGGAAAGAAATAATTAATGTCGGAAAGGGGCAAGTGGTTTCGTTTTTGACAAGTAATCAAAAGAGAAAATTGAGGTGATAAAAAAAAATAATTTGACAATTGAAGCTTCTTGCTCTGGTTGAAAGTTATATTCTGCAACGTCTACATTGCTTTCACTATGATACACTAGACATGCTAACACGTTTGTGAAGAGCAGGACACAAACATTTTCCCATTATTTCATCATGGACCCTACCGCAAAGGTTCATGATTTCACCATCCTCTTTCACACCTCCTCGCTAGTCTTTCTGTCTCGCTTTTCTTGTTCCGGTGTTTCGGAAAAGGTTAGTAGGACAATATGTTCCCGATTTGTCCTACATCATCATCGGTAGAAGAAGTTATATTTATGTAAAGAAAGAGAGAGGGGGGGGGGGGGGCGAGTTAGCTAAATAATGAGAGAAAAAAGAAAATAAGGCACGGGGTGAGACGAAACTGAGATTTTAAAAGAAAACAGGAGAAAGGTGGGTGAAGATAGCAAGCTTGTGATGAACACTGACACAGAGAAAGAGAAAGGGGGAGGGAGAGAGAGAGAGAGAAGAGAGAGGAAAAGGACGAGGAAATTGCAAATCGGTGCGATCGTCGTCACGTCAGCGGAGTGCTCTGGAATGTTCATCGGGGAACTTCCCCCATAGCTTCCCGACACCACCACCTCTCCGTTTCCTTCTCGCTTTCCTGTCGCTGCCGATATATACCGGATATTGTGCAATAAAATTGTTCACACTTTTCATATCTTTTTAACTAAATGCATCCTTATTAAAGGGAAATCCAACCTTAATAGCAAGTTGGTCTGAAAGAAAGAGGAAAAATCAGAGAAGCAGATTGGTGAAAGTGAACAAGCAATAAGAAAGTTATGAATTTTTGAAAGTTGTAATCACTATGCATATGGGAATTTCAAATTGGCCAAATAGGTTATGTCACTGTGATGTAGCTGTGGACAACTCCCCCATTCGCTCTAACACACAAAATGACTAAAATGTCACTTTTTTTCAAAATGCATTACTCAGTAGGATCTTTTCGTTCATGAGGACCTATAACAATATGCTATCTCCAATATATTTTGAGTACTGCCCCGAGGGAAAAAGCGCCTCGAAGAAAACTGCAAATTAATGATATTTTTGTGAGAGAGTTGTCCACAAAAATGTCACAATTGACTCACAAAATTGCCAATTTGAGATTCGCATAGATGTAGTGATCTCATTTTTCAAACATCCATAACTTTCTTAGTCCTTGTCCGATTTCTTTCAAACTTTCACCATCCTGTTTTTCTGATTTTTCTGCTTTCACACAAATCATCTTATTACCAAGGTTGGATTGCCCTTTAACTCTCACATATTGGTTGATTTTTTTGTTCTTCATTTCAAGCTACGTTTTTTTCCTGATTTATAAAAAGCATTTCACTATTAATTTGCGGTCGAATTGATATAAAATCTCTTGTTATTGATTCCGATTATATTTTAGTCTGACGAGGCACTTCATCGTGAAACGAATGTTAATCTTTTTTTGGTCTGCGTTCACAACTGTTTGATGAAATAGCAAATGATTTGAAAATATAATATACAATTTAACATAATATTATAAAATGTAATATACTATTACAAAATTCAAAATATACAGTGCACAATGTCTGAAATGTCATTTCGACAAAGTCATGGAGACCTTACACATTCGGAACAAGGACACAAGAGAGAAAACTCGTGTTTAGTCGTAGACTGACTCTCAAAAAATCCATAGCTGGTATGTCTTTGAAGTATACTAGAGCTCTATTTCGTCATCACTTCTCTTCACACGGAGATGCAGCCGAGCCGAACCGAGTCAAGTTTGTTTTTTTCGTATGACGTCATAGCAGAGTCGCCGATTGCTTCCGATGTGTGAAACACCTGCTGCAGAGTGATGCTGTGAGCATGGGCGCCAAAAATAGTCTCCATCCCAGACAATGGCGGACTGAACTCAGGTCCTATATAAATAGAAATCACAAAATAGTGATGCGATATACACGAGATTGGGTGAAATGAAGTAATGAATGTTGAAACCGATGTCAGTGATCGTTTCTGTTACCCACATCGTTGTAGACTGCTCGCAGCTCTTTCCTTCTATCTCGTTCACCTCCTACTCCCTTCATGCCCTTAGGGCTTTCACACTCTCTTCTCCTCCTCTTCCTCTTCCTCCACACCTACGTCTCATCGTCAACCCACCTCTTCTTTCCACTCATCTTCTTTCTCTTCTTCCAATTCGCTTTATTATCCCCCCCCCCCCTCCTTTTCCCTCCTCCCCTCCTCTTATTTTCTCATCCTCCGGTTGCCATCCCTTTTTTCTCCTCCTGCATCTTTCAAGTTTCTCATCACTCTTTTGCCAAATCTCCACTTCCCTCTCCGCTGCTGATTCCTCCCTCTCATCTTTCTCCCCCTTCCTTTCTCATTCTCCCTCCTCCAGTCCTCCCTCCTGCTCTCCTTCTACTCTTCCTCCTATTTTCCCCTCCCTCCACATCTTCTCCCCCTTTCCGCTACCATGTCCACACCCTCCTTTCTTCTTCCTCCCCTGCCTGTTTCACCCCTCCTCCTCCTTCCTTCTCCCTGCCCCTCAATCTCATTTTCTCCTCTTCCTCTACTTCTCTTTCTCCCCCTTCTCCCCCCCCCCCCCCTTCTTCATTTTCTCCTCCTTTGCCTCCTACCTCTCAGTTCTCTTGATCTCCCCACTTTCTCATGATTCTCTTCCCATTCATGATGAAGTCAGTGCGGTCATAGTCACGATGCGTCCGTGACATTTATTTTCATCTCCAGTCTCTCATTTGTGTTATTTGGAACCATCTGACATTCTTGCCTCTCCGCCTCATAAATCATGTTCACTTCACCAATGAACGAGGCGCGTGAACGATTTTGTACACCCTTACCAATTATTGCGAAAATACCCCACGACTGACTTCATAACTGTTACCGACATTCTCGAAGAACTCGCCTGAAAACAGAGGTGAGAAGGGAAGAAACGTCATCCGTTGGTGTTATCATTCAGCACTTTCAACTTACGATGAATGGAGGGAAATGAAATGGAGAGAAAATGACGAAAATGATGATGCAAAACTTGCCCTTGGTCCGGCTAAGAATATTGATTGAGTCAACAAGTTATCCCTCCGAATTGTGAATGGCCATAGTGTTTGTATACTCAGGAATCACCACGAGGAGCTTGTAAATAATGTCCACCTCCTACAATTACACGCCATGGAGATGAGAAGTTTACTTGACTTGAGAAAGGGTTTTCTTTTCTTTTTTCTTCTCCTTTTCTTTCGTTTTCATTTTCTATTGCCCTCTTTTCTCACTCTTGCGGGGCTTCAGCTTTATATCAAAGTGAATTTGATTAAACACTAACAGGTGTTTCTTACATTTTTAAATATTTTTTGATATGGAAAGTTTTTTTAAAAACTGCTCCATTTATATTAGTTCGTTCTGTAAACAAGAAAAGTTCGTGAACTTACTGCTAGTACCTTTAATTAATTTGGGACTAATTCTTCATTCTGATTTTGTTTCAATTTTTGAACAAATTTTACGTCATCTTATCCTAAATGTTTAACCATAACATAGCAACCTACCTGTTACTACAGATTGGTGGGCACAAGGCAGGTGCAGAATGAGTGCACTTGATTGAGCAGCCAAGCCTCATAGTTCTGACAAAGGTTACAGAAATGAATAAATGATTTATTATTTTGGACAATGCACCTGACGAATTGAAAACCAGTTCAAATGCAGAGAGTTCATTAAATGCATGTTTTATTTCTATTAAAAAAGTGAAGAAATAATGACAAAATGCTCTTCAGGGCAATTACATGGTTACTCACATTACATTTTGAGAGGTTTTTTGGTCATATCTTAATTCATAACGTAACGTGAGTGACCGAACATTTGGAGGGTTGGCAGAAAATATGTTTCTTTCTCTGAAGTTTTGGATACTCTAATATGTGTGCATTGTTGTAGCTAAAGCTCATTTACCTAACACCTATAATAAGAGGAGCTTAAGATGTAACACAAAACCTCTCCAAATGTAACGTGAGTAACCGTGGAATTGCCCTTCATACTATTTATTCGCAGTTTAGGTTGAATGGTCGTGAAGATAGATAAATTGTTATTAATTTCGTTTAGAATGTAAGCAAGTCATCTTTGAAATTCAAAGAACAAAATTCAAAATTTGATAAGGTACAGTTCAATATTATCTATCTCCAATAAATATAAGAAATTTATCTGTACAAATATATATATATATATATATATATATATATATATATATATATATATATATATATCATACCTAGAGGAGAAATTACAAAGGAATTATATGGTACCATTATGGTAATATATAATATTGCTTCCTATCACCTTTTAGACTGATTTTATTGTCAATTTGTATCTTTAAAAGTTAAATAATTGATCTACCTGTAACATTTCCAATGTGAAAGCCAATAATTTACCTGGACTGTTTTGGCTCAGTTTGTTCTTCCGTTGCTACCTACGAGATTTCTGCTACATGTCCGGAAATACATAGGCAAGGTTTCATTTGGTATCTTCGTGTTCGATTTGTTATGACACCTGGAAGATTTATATGCCACTTTCATTCAACGTGTGCTCTTTAAACAAATGCATGGTGCAAGGGAGAAGGAGATATAAAGAAAAAAAAGGAGAAGAGAGAGAGAGGGGGTGAGACATAAGAGAGAAGACAGAGAGAGAAAGAGACATGGACATACGAGAGAGAGCTGAGATATAAGATACAGAGAGAGAGAGGGGGGGTATGTGTATGTGTGTGTGTGTGTGTGTGTGTGTGTGTGTGTATGACATACAAGAGAGAACGCGAAAAAGAAGGCTGAGACAAAAGAGAGAGAAAAAGACAGAGATGGTTAGACATAATAGAGATTAGATGAGACACGAGAGAAAGAGAGAGGGGAAGAATGAGACAGAAGAGAGAGAGAGAGAAAAGCAGAGAAAATAAAAATCCAATCCGCGTCAAAGGCAGGTCATGACGTTATTTCTTGTATTAACTGTGCCCCATTTAAACATTCACCCCATTCAATGCTCGATTTCCACCTCAGTTTTAGGCTAAGGTGTGCGGTACAAAAACAAAAACACGGTGATAACTATTAATTGAAAACCGTGCACCGTCAAAGTCAAAAACACTTTTATGTAAACAGGTGAACCGCATAAACAAAACACTGGGTGATTATAGAGGGTTATCAATGTATTTCCTCGTCGGAAGAAGCGCGAAGATTCAAACGCTTGCGTCATCCCTAAAGCGCAGACAATATTGAGAAGAAAGTGAATATATATATTTCCCGATTTCCAGGTAGTGGAAAAGCTCACCCGGAGACATGGCAGCCAGTGAGATTGTATTCGGTGTTGCCAGGCACCGATTGAGCTGGGCTCTGCTACGTAACTGGGTCTGGCTGAACTGTCGAGGCCATGGGAAAGTTGCCGTATTTGGTGGTGGAAGCACGGTGTTTCCTGTTGGAATAGACTTGAACTGTCACAGAGAGAGAGAAAGAGAGAGAGAAAAAAAAAACAGTGAGAGAGAGAGTGTGTGTGTGTGTGAGAGAGAGAGAGAGGGGGGGGGGGGGAGACGGGTGATTCGGGCAGACAGGTACACTAAATAAAGTATGTTATTTTAATTTTTATTTATTTGATTCTTTTGCAGTTTCGCAAATAATCTGAGAAAAATCATCAGATAATGCATACATGATAGGATGATACCATAAAATGCTATAAATTACATGGAAAGGCCTCAAACTACATCAAACAGGAAGGTTGTCTGAAATGCAAGTCTTGATAACCTACCTTATAATGCATTTTAACAAGGATGTAAGGAAAACAAATATACATATAAAATACGAATAATGACAGAGATATAATTATATTAGCGATGTTATATATCGAAATAAAGCAAATGCTGGAAAATTAGAAAGGAAGAAAGGAAGAAAGAGAGAGAGGTGGAAGTCAAATGAAAAGGAGCCTGACCTAAAAGAACATAATGGATGGAGGATCAGGCGGACTGGTTGAAAAGTCCATCTGTTTTAATAATGAGGTATAAAAGAGGCCTATAATATCAGTATTATTAATTTGAAATACTCTCTAAAAAAATTTTTTTTTAAATCGAGTGATCACTGACATCACTCCCCGGGGTAATGGAAATAGAGTGAAACTCCACTCTTTTCCTTTTAGAGAGCACTCGATAGTCACTCGATATTCACTCCTAAACAAGTGATCACTGACATGACTCCCGGGGGAGTGAAAACAGTGAAAATTCACTCTTTTTTTTTTAGAGTAAGATTGACATTAATGTTATAATAACAACTGCTTCCCATTCATTATATGCTGAATATAAATCTATAATAGTACCAAGGATAAAACAATCCAGCTCCTATTTGACGTTAACAGCAAAGGACAGAAAAGGTTAATTAAATGTCAGGACAATCACTGAGTCATGTCATAGAGGTGCACAAGGTTCAGGCATGAGTTTATACGATATTAGCAAATTAATATAATTGATTCTTCATTTCAAGTTGCTATTTTGCAACAGAAGTTCAATAATCCTTGTCTGACCACAAAAAAAAGCAAGTCATAATTGTAATCATGGTAATACGACTTTTCATTACAAATTTCCGCTCCGTCAGTGGTGTGTGTACTCTACAAATTATGGCATTTAGTGAGTATAATGCAGGGTACGCTTAAAAAGCGGATTCAATTAATGGTGGCAAACTTAAACTGGATTGACGTCATAATTTCCCGCCAAATGATAGGATTACGTAATACATCACCCCTGCACATTGTCTGCCTGCTCTAACTTATTGGTGATAAACGAAGAAGGGATGGGTTGTCTTGATGACAATGGTTAAGGGCGCCTTTTTCATAAAACCGTCAAGATTTGTGGGTGAAGGAACCACGAATTCGACTCATATTTGGTATGAATATAACGGGCGCATCCACTCTTTGGAAGAGAAAATACTTGGTAACTTGCGTGATATGATAGAATTCGCCAATGATAAGTGGTAGTATGCATGTATCTTCAAAATGCTTCAGTTACTCAAAATTAGGATTTTATGAAAAAATGTTCCATTTTACAGATGCGTTTTATTGTTGAGATTAAATTCAATTCGCTTAACAAAAGGTTTACCTCGTGATCAATTGAGAATGTGGTAGACTGAAAGTCTTTTTTAGGGTTGGAATTGTCTCCATAGCTATAATCCAGTTTTTTTTTTCTCTCTCTCTCTGTCTCTCTCTCTCTATTTATCTCAGGAAGTGTAACTATACCAAACTATACCGAGCCTACAGAGTCAGCAATGGTTCAATCGGAAGTTGTAGCTGAAGACATGCATCCTTTAACTATCACTGGTATTGGTCTTTTGTATTGTTGCCGTTGCCACGGTAATTGTATTCTAAAAGCGTTCAGCCCTTCAGATTTAAGAGAAATTGGTATGTGCTGTTCCAAGAAAAAGGAAATAATTTGGAAAACGTAATTATTTTGAAATGGAGTACTTTCCAATTAGAAATAAAATCGACCTTCTTTAATTTTTGTTAACAGTATTAAACTTTAATGTTATAGGCCTACCATAGCACTTATTGTCTTGAGTTAAAAATTCATATCAGTTCTTTCAATAAACTAAAAATGAATACTTCGAGAACTCATGATATACAGTGCGTATCAAAAAAAAGTTTACCCAACTTTGATAGCTTTTAATTAAAATGTTATAACCAATGTGACTTTGAAATTTATTTCATGGTGAAGAGTAACTTGTTTTCTGTCCAATGGTACCTCATTCATAACATTTCTGCCAAGGATGACTGAGCACCAGGGTTTTTAAAAAGTGTTGTCAAAATCCCCTTGTTCCAAATTTGGGCTTATGCAACGAATGTGGGTCAAGCCATATGAATGTGTTACTTTAGTCTAACATTATTTTAAAAGTTCAATTCTCCTTTGTGCTTCAATTCTTCATTGTTTAAAGTGATTCATTGTATCTTAAGCTTTCAAATGACCTTGTTTCAATCCATATGATAATCTTTAATTTATTTTAACAGCCTTCTAACTTCTTGTCTCGTGATAACTAAATACTCTCTGCTCATTTGTCCATTGCACCATTTCACCTGCATGAGGTGCACACGGTGTTTTTCGCCAATAGCACATGAACTCAAAGGTTTACTGACCCTAAAGACTAAAAAGAAGAGAAGGAAGGATACGTGTTGAGAATTAGCAAGGTAATTGATAGTAGACTTTCAAGAAAGAAGATAGCTTCCCAAATAAACTTTGTCCATTTTGAATGACTCAGTATAAGGGCTTACCTTAAAAGAGGGATGCGGATGAAGCCAAGATTGTGTTATCATGGCAAATAAAATATCATAAATTTAGCTTGTAATAAGCCATTTCTTGAGTTTGAGTTGACTTTAACACCTTATCTATTCAAATGCACAAAATCAATTGAAAATAACTCAGCAATTGTTTTCTAACTGAAGTAACTAATGCATAATTTTTTGACCCACATTCGCTGCTTCAGCGGAAACTTGGTACAAGAGGATTTTGACAATACTTTTTGAAAAGCTTGCTGCTCAATCATTCGTGGCAGCAAAGTTATGAATAAGGTATCATTACACAGAATATAAGTTGCTCTTTACTACGAAATAAATCTCAAGCTCATAGAAGTTATAACTTTTTGCTTAGAAATGACCAAAGTTGGGTATACTTTTTTTTTTATACGCACTGTATATCCATCATTATTATCGTTATTATCATTATCATTATCATCGTCATCATCATTATTATTGTAATCATCGCTATCATTGCTTGTTATTCTAATTGTCGCAGTAAATTTGCATTGTTCAATATTTTTGAATGCTGTGTATTTAAAATATTGATATTTTTTGGACGTCTCCATCAAGGAGCTTACGACGGTCCAGTCATGTATTGTATGTATATATAACATTTAAATGATTATATCATGTAACTGATGATAATGATGATAATGTGTATGTGTGTCTGTATATATATATATATATATATATATATATATATATATATATATATATATATGAATAAATAAATTAAATGAAATATATTAAACCAAATTGATTAACAGAATGATATAAAAATCATGGTTAACTGCTGATATATCATCGGGAATTATTTCTATAATATGTCATTTTCCAAATATATCGATAACGATGAATAGGTCCGGGATACATTTTTTTCCATAGCGGAAGTCAGCATGTGTGAAAAGTTGCATGGGATTGTCCTTTGTCATGTTTGGAGCCCTATGGCCTAAAAGGAGTGGAAGGGAGGTTATTAGAAGGCTTCCTAAATATTGCTCCTCCGGAAAAAAAGGAGACCCACTCGGAAGCTATCAAACTTCGATGATTTTTATCGTGATTTCGTATAAATATTTTGATTCCTGTTTCTACGTCACCTCGCATCATTTGACAAAAAATATCATCGTAAAACGTGACATGAAAATTCAGAATATGTGAGGAATTTCACGCAGATCATGTCCGTTTCACTTCAGCCCTAGTCACTCACACCTTGCTCACACCTTCCCCTCTCTCACATGCTCTGTCTTTCAGTACACTCTCCTTTTTATCTTTACTTTATTTTCGAGCTCTCTCTCTCTTGCACTTTCTCTCAATTCTACCATTTTTCTTTTTCAGCTGCATCTCTCTTTCTCTATAAGTCACTACTTATCCATCTGTACCTTCGTTTCGTGCACATCCCCTCTCTCAGTTTAATCTACGAAGAAACTGAAAACGCCCCTTGAAGTTAAAAATGATGCAAGATTTGTATCGAATGCATGAACGAAATTTTTGTTTTTTCCTTTTTGTGTCTGAATGAAATAACCTCTAAAGATTCCCAATGTAAGCATGGTTGAATAAAAAATTCATATCTCCTTTTTATAAAGAACAGATAATAACATTAAGTTCATATTAATTACAGTTAGGCATGTAGGGCGTGATCCGGTATTCACATTCACATTTCTTCTGACAAGTATACATGACGTCATCAATATACCTTTCGATACATTTGGAATTCATTCCTGAAATTGCCTCGAAAACAATCACCACACACACACACACACACACAATATATGTATATATATATATAGTATTTATTTCGTCTTCATCGTCTAATATTTTCTAAAATTCCAAAGTAGAACACTGACTTTACTATATAAATAAATAAATAAATATATATATATATATATATATATATATATATATATGAATTCAAGCCAAAAATGACGCAGCATACTCTGATACTCGAGTAATCTAAGCTTTCATCTTTCGACTTCCTCAGAAATTTATTCTGAAATAGTAATAAAGAGAAGATATAATCACTCAGAAAGGCATGACAAAAACTAACAAAGAACTCAGTGTTTGAGAATAATTCACAAAATACAAAGAGAAGATATAATCAAAGAGGCATGAGAATGTATATATATATATATATATATATATATATATATATATATATATATATATATATGTATGTATGTATGTATACACCTACATACTGAAACAAATGTCGATCTATTCTAATATGAATAACCCACTGATATTAATTGTCTTTCATGGCTAAAAACATGTTTTGTCTTTGAATGAAAAGCAAATATCGCTTACCAATCGAGTTTCTTCCTAATTTTCGGATGGATTGCCAGAATCACCGTTTTTTATGGTTGCCGTACGTCGATCGTGACGTCGTGGAAAGGATATAAGAAGAAAGTTTATAGACAATTTGCCAGTAAAGAGCATAAATCGGTTCGTTTTAGAGAATGGTATATTTTTGATATCACTTACTTTCAAATGCATTCGGGATGACTACTTACATGTTGGCTAGGGTCCTGTGGGAATCATCCTAGACAAGCACTGGAAGTAATTTCTTTCCATTAATCACCCACACAAACCGCGCACGAGCACAATCATTACTTTTTAACAACCAAAGCAATTACTCAAAAGCTTGGGCAAATAGATGCGTTTTCGTTCATCAAAACATTTTATGGAAATAGCCTGTATTTGAAGCCCTTTCTTGTTCGGGACCATTATGATTTCAGATTTTTTATTTCATTCATCAACGTTAAAGTTTAGTTTTATTAGTTTTTCTTTCATTCCTGAGTGTAGAACACAAAACTTTGTTATCGTGGTTATTTTAGCCTTGTTTTCTTATCTGACGTCACATCACAACAAAGAAAAGGGTCTTTTAATCGAATTTAATCAGTCCATTTCGTAGAATATTCCAATTAATGACATCGATATCACATCACTCAAAGATTATTTTTCAACTACAAATGGACAAAATATGACTATTATAGAAAAGATATGTTTGATAAGGTCAAAAATTTCACATCTACAACTACGATAGAAATAAAAGTCCCATATCTTCATAAAAGTTCATCAGTTTTCAGATTTGTACATACTGTACGTGCTTAGCGAAATATGCTTTGTATACATTTTAAGGTGCAAAAATAAGGTGCAAAAATAAGATCCCATATCATAAAATTTTCATCACTTATCAGATTTGTGCACACGTATGTATCGCAATAAACATTTATTCATCATATCAACGGTAATTAAAATTAATCAGATATATTAATATTCATTCTGATATGTTTATATTGCTATGTCATGTTCGCATTCATTCAGTAATTACAATACAAACAAAACCCATAAACAAGCATGACTGAATCACAAACTTGTGCAGATTCCAATTTCTACCTGAGGTTGATGATAATTGCAGAATAAAATCATTCGAAGTGGGGATATGATCCACACACACAGGGAATTCATGTTGACGTGATAAAGATAAAAGATGTGACCTTTTTCGTGAAAATATGGGTGTCAAAACAAGACATGAAAATCTATTGTCATTGAAATACATTATGTTTATGTTGCTAAGGACATAAAATCAATACAATTTCTTGATTAAACAAAATCTTTTATAACATTAATCACTTTGGTGAAAAAATAGAACAATGATAGAATTGACAAATAAAAACAACAGCCGTTAAGGACACACGGTATTGCAGATTGCTTCATTTAAGTATGACGTATCACCTGTTATAATACTCATACAGACATGAATATGAGTTGAAAGTTACTTTTAGCGCGAAAACGTTTACTTCATTTTTACCAGAAATTGAAATCCATTCGTTTTTTGACGTCATCAAATATTGAAAATCTCGAATTCCACGTATTCCTGAGTATTACCATGTTGTATCAAATTTCCGCATCATTTCAGATATTTTTATGTCCTTTTTCGGCGCCCCGGAATTAAATCCAGACCACAGGCTTTGTGACAACGATCACGTATCGTACATGCCGATAATGGTTGTAGTGGTTGTACGACACGTGCTCCGGCAAGAATCGCTCCACGGGCAGTTTGCGACACTAACTGAATTCCTAACTTCAGTCCTGGGCCCTGTTTCATAAAACTTGTTATCATTAGCAACTGCCCCATTTCTATGACAAAATGTGCTCTCAGCCAATCAGATTCAAGGATTTCAGTAGCTTATAACAGTTATTGTAACTTGTTTGAATGATAACAAGTTTTATGAAACAGGGCCCAGGACCACAGACCATACCTAACCTTTAAACCCTAACCCTAACTCTTATCCAAAATCTCACCCGAGACTCGCAACCTTACCCCAATCTTTTACAAAATGAAACCTGGGCCCTGTTTCATAAAACTTGAATGAATGAATGAAAGAACTTTATTACCAAAAATTGATCACAATATAGTATACATTTGAAAAACAAATCTTTGGTAATAGGACACCACTAGATAGCAATACTGCTAGTAGGGTGTGGCGCCCTTGAGACAAATATGAATACACTTACATTATAAATGGATTACATTGTAAAAAGATTGTATGACATAAAATATAGTAGCTACTATCTACACGCAAGTAAGATGATATTTACAATGGGTGTTGAATATACTCTTGTAATAAATGATCTTTTGTAGCTGTACAGAATGAATGGAAAGAGCATTTTCTTCTGATATCTTTCGGCAGACTATTCCATACTTCTGATCCTGCGAATGATATTGAATTTTTTCCATGCTCTGTTCTCACTCTAGGCAAGAGTAGCGACTTAGCATCTTTCTGCCTCGTATCATATTTGTTTTCAAAAAACTTACAATAATCATATATTGAATGAGGCAGTTGTTGGTTTATCAACTTATACATAAATGTTGACACTAAAAATGTGTACAATTTTGAAATGTCTAATATACGTAATGAATGAAATAAGGGCGCGGAAGGTGATCTATATTTGCTAAAAGTAATCGCTCTTATTGCCATCTTTTGTATAACACGAACATTATTTATAGTTGCAGCTGATGTGCATCCCCATACCTCAAGACCATATGATATATGTGTTTGGATAAATGAATGATATAGTAATAAAAGTACCCTCATCAATGACAAGTTACAATAACTGTTATAAGCTACTGAAATGCTTGCATCTGATTGGCTGAGAGCAAATTTGTCGGTAAAAATTAGTGAACTCTATGACATCGAGTTCAGTGGTAAAAATCACCGACAAGACACTTGATGAAACGCTCCCCAGGAGCAGTTATTGATATGACAGGTCATCTCTACACGCGATCTGGCGATAGGGAAATGAACCTGCAGGTGCAAGCGAGTATGAAATTCTCCCTTGAATTTGGTTGGTCCATGCTTACATTTCACAATGGTAAAAAGGGCTATCAAGTATGCTTGCACTCCAA
The DNA here is from genome assembly GCA_025618425.1 of Heliocidaris tuberculata. Lineage (NCBI taxonomy): Eukaryota > Metazoa > Echinodermata > Echinoidea > Camarodonta > Echinometridae > Heliocidaris > Heliocidaris tuberculata. The sequence continues at coordinate 23,689,144 of CM046847.1, forward strand.
AGTATTAAGCATACTTTGATGGCTATAACCTTCATACTTATATGGACTTGGATAATGAGTAATTAGGTTAACTTTAATGTAACAAAACGATGTTAACTAGATTCAATGATTTCTTGAGACTTGTAAAATTGTTTATATTGAACAACATTTTAAAAGCCTCAAAATGTATCATTAAAAAAGGGTAATATTTGTAGTTCTTATTTATTTATTCATTTATTCATATGTATACTACTGTATATAGTTTTACTATTTATTTGTTTATTTTTATTTACTCTTTATTTTCTTCATTTTTTGGTCCTATGAATCATCCTTGAAAGTGCCGATCATTTGCAGACACAAAGAAGGTATTTTCATGAAAATATGTTCGAACCTTCACAACAAGCTTTTAAATCTCCAATCTAAATTTCTCACAAAGTATTATGACTTTGAAATATTAAAGTTCGTTCCCAAATTACTTGATATCTATAGTTATTACGTCATATTGGATGTTTTAAATTATCCTCATTTATTTTATTTCTTTTTCTTTTTAGAGGGGGGGGGGATTGCAAATAATTATTGCAAGACAAAGAAGCAATAGCAGAAGGCCTAAGATTTTTGACATTCTTTCAGATTTATAACTAACTATCCAAATAGGCACAGTGACGTTACTCCAAGTGATAAATGTAAGGGTATAATAACAGCCGTGATAATCTATTGAATCCGTTAGATTGCGAAATGTCTTCGCTTAAGCTTACCCGTTATCACTGTCTAATTAGCCCAAATCAAAGGAACCGACAGTAAGGCGCGCAGTTGATTTATGCGTCTTTTCTTTGCCCATGTCTCGGGAGACCGTTCACACTACACAGGCAAAGTTCACGGAGCAACTTCGAAAAGAAACTAGACACACTGCGGAATAAATGATAAAAATATAAATTTCGCCTAAAATTCCATCTTCAAATATGTCTAAATATTTCAAAGAATTAATAGTTTCTTTTATTTCATCATTTCATCTGCGCCATAAAGATAATAATTGTTTTATATGATAGTAAATGCAGACTACAAAATGAAACATAAAATGTTATATAAACATCCAATAGCAAGAGTAATTCATCGAATGTGCTGCAAAACTGAAAAGTTCATTAAACTCTCATTATGTAGCTCCCTTCCCCTTAATAATGTAATAATCATCATTATGCCTAGTGATGATTAGAGTGTTCAAAGGAAAAATATAACGATAAAACATAAATCATTGTGGTACAAGAATTATCTGTGCATCATTATGCCTAGTGATGATTAGAGTGTTCAAAGGAAAAATATAACGATAAAACATAAATCATTGTGGTACAAGAATTATCTGTGCATTTTTCGATTGCGTAAGCGTTGGTGTTGATAAAAGGTCACATTTGTGGTAATTTGAAACCACCGTATTGTGCTAATGTGCCAATGCCATATGGTTTTCCACATTATTTCAAACGTGTTAAACAAAACACGAATTCAGTGTTGATGGGGTCTTATTTCGGGAAAAATGTTTTTTTTCTGTCGTACTTTTCTGATGTGATGTGAACAGATCTTATTATTCACGAAGTTTAAGGAGGGTATTTCCCTTGCCTTCTGACATTACGCGAGACATCCTATCTTACTAATAAGTTCCGATCTCTCTCTCTCTCTCTCTCTCTTTCTTGTCTGGGATACGTCCCTTGTATGTCGATCTTCTTAAACAAAGCGGGAAGGGAAAATGTAAGATACATCGCCTGCGAATATTCAAGATAGAATTTAAGTTTTATCTTTTTTTATGATGTAAGTTGACGTTACTTTTTTGGTAACCATTTTGGAACTTCTTGTTATTCCACCCTTTCCCTTTTACCTTCTTTTTGTTCCTCCCTCTTATTTGTTTGTCTATTTTTGTTCTTTTCTCTTATTCTTCACTTCATAGAGGGGTAAATTTCCATTTACAATGACATAATGTTAGTTTAATTCAAGCCATTAAAAACATGTGTTAGGGTACACAACAGGAGGCCAATGTTCTTTTTCAAAATATTGAAAGGAAGTAATTAGACTTTAGATTTTCAGACATGTGTTTTTCAAAAAGTTACAAGGGAAGACTTGAGAAAGAGTTAAGTAGCACCTGTTATCCATTTTTAAAGACTATTTAACCATGAGTTTAGAATATTAAAATGACAAATAAAATCCATCAAAACGAGCAACAAATTTCAAGTCAAGATATTGAATTTGTATGTATTTATTGTCATCTTTCCTTAAAGTGCGTTTCCAGACCGTATTCAGAAAATAAAATATTACAGGAGGGACAAATTTCTTTTTTAACATAAAACAAGAAAAAAAAAGAATATGTTTTTCAAAAATCAATTTAAGATTAATTCATTCACTGTTTAACCACTTTCATTTTCAAATCAGATCGTTAAAATAGTGCCTTTAAAATGCTTTCGTGTCAAGTGGCGGGTGTGGTATAACCGGTGGGATACCAAATACCGGACGCGTTCGCTGGGCTAACATCATTACCGCAAATTACTGCTGTCATAACTTGTATGGGATGTGGCACAATCAAGCTTTGACATCAAGAGACAGCTAGCGCCTTTGACAGATTCATTTAATTTCATAATTGACCTGCTTTATTGGTCATCAACCCAAAACAGGTTGTGGGTAATGTCCTGTAGATTACCATACCCACGGGAGTATTAATGTTAAGGTGTAGCTCTCTTTCTCAGTCTAAGAGGACAACAAAAAGTAGCGTCACCCAAATCTGTTTTTATGGTAATAATAATAAGAAAACACAAAAGAAGACAAAGAAAGGTTGAAGCAAATGAAGAACAAGAACAAGAAAAAAGATATATATATATATATATATATATATATATATATATATATATATATGTTATAATCTTCAGAAGTGTAAGTTTGAATTATATTTCCGAATGTTTTTTGATCTGGTCACAGCTCTGTTTATACTTTCTCTCAGTTTTTTTTTGGTTTTTTTTACTATTATTACTTATTTATTTATACACTTATTTATTTATTCTATTTTATTTAATGTTTTATGAACGCATTGCTGTGTCGGATTGAGGATAAAAATACATTTCTTTGTCCTGAAAGAGTTCAAAGTTAATTTGTATTATTTAGCAGTGATATAATACAGTAATAAGACAAAACTTCAAAACTGGTTTATAGTTGATAGTAAAATGAGATTGTAAAAATCCTTAACGGTCAAGAGTGAATAAAAACGTGTCAATATTTACAAATGTGAAACCACTTTTCTTCAATAAAATACAACTTTGATTTCGAGAAATGACATCTTATTTCAAAGCGTCATATAATATGGTCCATGAGATACAGATAGATCAGTTAACATTATAAAGATTTATAACATGTGCTTGGGGGTGGGAATTTGGTTGTCATACCTTAATCAAAATGTGATGACACGAATTAATTCATCTAAAGCGAAAAATACTTTGACAATGCCTATTTCCGTATATTTCTGTACACTAGAAATAGAAACATGTGTTGTCGTTATTGTTTGATATCATTGCAGCTTGGTTTCTCAAGAACAGTCCTTAAAGACATGATTTGAAAATAATTTGTAAAAATGTACAGACAAATTATTTACTACAACCTACAATATGCGATTTGTTAATGTCGTAATGATATCATTAAAAGATTAAAATTAAAAATCAAATTGGTTTATTTTTCATATCATCTGAAAAATAATCGGACTCTACCTTTAAATCCCCGGCTCAATGCACTATAATTCCATATAAAATATCGATACACGTTCATAACCGCCTCAAACCAAACCTGATTTTTAACATCCGACAGTTCAGTTTCACCATCATTTAATTCAAAATATGAAATTATCCCTTTGTTTATAAATTTTGTCCAAAAAAATTGCTTGTTCATTGTGGGTAGGAACCATGACGTTTTGACACAAATTAGATAATTAAGCTTCCTTTAATTTGTTCAGATCTTGTTTTGATTTGAAAGGTGTCGATATGCATCGCATTATGACGTAGTTGCCGAATTGCGGCTCATTAGGGATGTAGGAAAGCTTTCAGGCGATGACAAATGGTGGGGGCCAGACACAAATAATGATATCATCGGATATATTTAAATTTTCACTCCAGGAAACATGGAACTGCATCTTTATATATATATATATATATATATATATATATATATATATATATATTAAAATAATATTCCATTGATTTTGGATTAAGTTGATATGTTTAAATGCTTTTATAACAAAATACTCAAATTCGTCGTGTAATACGTCATGTTTAATTTCCTGGTTAATTTTGTTTTACTCTATTATAAAGGGGAAGTCCAGTCCCAGATTTACTTGTTTTTAATTGAATCAGAAAAATCAGACCTGCAGATCAAAATAGTTTGAGGAAAATCGGACAACTAATTAGAAAGTTATGATTTTTTAACTGGTATGAAAAACTAGGAAAGCAATGAAAATCACTGGACAAATTGATAACTCAGTCATGGGTTTGTGACGTCATTGGCTCACAACTCAACAATTATTTTGTTTATATTCATAATACAACTTTTAAATTTTTGTCCAAGAATATGATTTTCTAATGAATTGAAGCAACTTATATTTATAGTAATATGTTTTTGCATGTATACACTAATACAGATTATATGATTTTCTGTACAAATCATGAAAATATGATTTTTAAAAAAATTTAATATACATTAAAAAATAATGAAAAATAAAAACAATTTCAATAATTAGGGGGTCGTGAAATATTTTGTAAAGGTTTTTACTTGCAAAACCATGTTACTATGGATATAACTTGGTTCAAGTTATGTGAAAATCATATTCTTGGACAACTTTTTGAGTTGTATTATCAATATAAACAAAAAATAAACAGTGACGTCACAAACTCATCACTGCGCTGCCAATTTGTCAAGCGATTTTCATTGTTTTCCCTACTTTTTCAGGCCACTAAAAAAACCAAAAAAAAACATAACTTTCTTATTAGTTGTCCAATTTTCCTCAAACTTCTTTTGGATCTGTAGGTCTGATTTTCTGCTTCAATTAAAACTAAGTAATTTTTGGAACGGACTTCCCCTTTAAATTCAATGAGTATTCATTCTTTGCGATCTAATGTTGAAGCATGCCAAAAAAGAAAAAGGTTAGACCTACAGTTAGTGCTTCTTAACCCCCAAACCAATGGTAAACTTCCTACAGGGGGCCGTTTCATCAAAATGTCTTGTCAGTGATTTTTACCGGCAAATTTGCTTTCAACCAATCAGTTGCAAGGATTTCAGTAGCTGAGAACAGTTATTGTAAATTGTCAGTGAAAGCAAGTTTCATGAAACGGGGCCCTAGTGTGCTCATTCCACAAAGACAGATAGATTTACGAAATTTAAGAATCGCGTCATAAGTTTAAGATACATCTATTTAGTAGATATAAAATTTGTACAATTTCATTTGTAAATAATTTGTTTTTCATTTGTTGGGGATTTACAGAATTTCATGGAAGTTCCTTTTTTTTAACCTGAAAATACACCCCGCCAATAAAAAAAAAATATATATATATATTTTCCCCAAATGGAGCGTCTCGTTAAAAAAATAGCAAGAAATAGCAACGTCATGGCCTATCCAATTAATGTTTATTTTATGATAACAAATGTTTCAAGTATTGGCCGGAAAGTTAAAAACTAAACAGAATACATCGATAGGACATACGGAATCATTATCATCGTTATTAGAACATTATCTCATCTCTGCTTTGACGTTTTCATTCCCTCAAAACGGGGTTGTGTTGTTTTCCCCCTTTTGATAAAAAGCGAACAAACAAACAAACAAGCTTCTGTATTGTGTCATAACAAACGCAGTGGGAAATTTTCTCATATTGCACTATATCTACATCGACTTGCTTTTATTTTCATTTATTTGACCTCTCTTGTGTTCTTCCTCCTTCCATATCTCCAATGATTTATAGTGTCAATGTTTAAATTTCCTTTTTTAATAGCTGATTCACTAGCATTTTATTCATTGTTCTTGTTTTGTTTTTCTTTTCTTCTTCTTCTTATGTTCTTCTTTACTTATCATGGCCTTTATAATTTGTCTTGGTATCGTTCCTTTCTTTTATATTCCTGTTTTTCTTCTGTTATCTTTTTAATTTGTTTCAATTTGGAAGGAAAAAAATAATGTGTATTTATGTATATCTACGTTTTTAATGCGTTATGTTTTGTAATATGTCTTTTATGTTATATTTTATACATTCCTGTACATTGTTCTTTCAAAAAAAAAGGAGGCTGGACTTACTTTGTATTTCCCTTTGTTTGGGTTTTTTTTTTTTTTTTTTTTTTTGATGGACAAAGCTGACGTTGAAAAAATATATTTCTCCTCCTTTTGTCTTCTCCCCCTTCTTCTTCTTCCTCCTCTTCTTTTTCTTCTTATCCTTCTTTTTACATATTATTTTGTTAATTCTTTGATAATTGTCCTGCTGCTTTTTACTACGACATGTAGTAAGCCTATCATTATTTACACTTGTTCGTGTTTTTTAAAGAAATATTTTATTCATATCCTCTTCGTTTTAAACATCTTTTCATCCTTCTCCCTACCTATGATTAAAGAGAATATACCGCCATGTAATGATTGGGAGTCTCCGGGGACCTAATTCGATTTGATCATATTTTTCATCAGATTCCAAGAAATTGGATAGTGATCCAGCAAAAATATCACTTCCACTAATCATCGGGATGAAAAGAAGAGGAAAATCACTCGTCAAAAGAACTTGGAGTTGGTGCAGTCTGACAGCCAAGACTCCATCGGACTTCCTTCCACACCAACATACTTCAACTTCCAAGTAAGTGGTTAGTCTTCAAACATAGACCCCTTTGTAGCTAATTAGACAAGTAGATCGCTTCTTAGTTATGGGTATTCATTTTTGCAACTATTAAACGATGAATATATTATTTCAGTACTTATATAGACTAATGTTGCAAACTAATACTGCAAAATGCGACGCATGCAGTTGTTTTTATAAAATCATATAATTGTCTTCCCTTGAGAAATAAGAAATAGATATGAACTTGAACTCGAACTTGAATCGTTGTAATTACACTTGACGTTGACAAATATTACAGCCGCTATGATATACATGTAATTACTTTGAAAGAGAACAAACTTGTTATTTTCTTCGTGATATTTGAGGTCAGATCTAATCTTCTTAAATTCAAAATTTTGCATTGTCATGTTTTTGATTGGTCAAATGTACAATTTTTGTGTTTTTCATTTTAACTTAAATTAAATCATTTACAATTCTTTATAAAATCATCAGTCTTCACTTCTAAAGTGCCGTAAAGTTTGTTCCTCTTAATGTTTTAGATGTTCGTCTTTTAAAGATTTAGCATCATTTGTTTATTTTTCTACTTTTTGTGATATTCCTAAAGTTTTGAATTGACGATCATTAGAAATAAAGTGTTAGAAATTATAGGAACTGGATTCAATCAGTCCGATTTTCACAAGTTTCTGTTAATAATCCTCACAAGAACCTCGCATAATAAATTCATATAATGAAAATAATTTTTAGAAGCAACTCAGATGTACAAACATGTTCAATCTTTTATCAAAACAATGTCGTCCTTAATAAATATAAAGGTCAGTATCACTACCTAAAAGCGAAAACTATATCATTTCCCCCTAAATCAAAAGCACTTACGCAGTTTGCTCAACCTTGACAAAAGTCAACATTTCAACAATGGAAAAATGGCTTTGCATTACGTAAATATGATGTATTGTAAACAAAATTATTTCTGTCCGGGTTTAGGTGTTTTAGATTTAACCACAATTCGCCACCCACGATATTTGACAAATGGACATTGGTTGGTCGTTTTGTTACATTATATATCATGGTCTTCAGCAATTAACACGGAATTCAATACATGGCCGAAATCAGGAACTCTGGATCAGTGAAGGGTAAATTTTCAGGTTCCCCTTGATACGCTTTATGCTTTGGGGGGATTTCCCTAAATATACGGTGTCCTTTTTTAGGATATTTGATGATTAATTATTATGCATTTATAGTTTCGAACTCATTTTGAAATGGGTTATGATTAACTGACATGAAAATAACTTCTGACGAAAGTGTGGGTTGAGGACACAAATATATCGATCATGTTATCATAATTTTCATTTTATTCATTTATTAAGTTTATTTTATTTTATTTATTTATTTTCATTTTTGCCGATAACAGTCGTTTTGTCTCTCTTTTACCATTCCCCTCCCCTTTCTCTCTCTTATTAATTGTCCAATTTTGCCTAATATAATAGGGAAAGACTTGTGCTGGTCTGAAATGGAATGAAATAATTGAAGATAAAGTTGATAATCTTCCAAACTAACATCAAAATAAAGAGTAAGCTCACAAATTATTTTTTACCTTTCCCGGAACGAACCTTCTCTTTGAACTGGACTCCTCAGCAGAACAGCTGTCCCGTGATGGCACAACTGAGCAGGGAGATCCTTCCGAAATTATTTTTTCATGTTATCATGTTTTGTTCATGTTTATATGTTCGGTAAATCCAATCCAATCAAATCAAATATACGTGTAAAAATACGCCACTGTTAGACAGGAATTCCGTTCATTCTAAATGTATCTAAATAAGCCCTCTTCTGTTATATCCAGTGATTCCATGGATTTCTACTCTATGAATACCAAGGGACAAAATGGAATATAGTTTGAATGTCTAGACTAGAGCTTCAATTAGCTCCCCTAAGTGTCGTGTAATTAACACCTGTGTGATATGCCTGTAGAGCGTTGGTAATAATTGCACGCGAATCTGATCGTCTGCAGAAGCATTAATCACATATTATGAGCTAAAATCCGAGGCAGGAATCAATTAATCAATCCTTAACCGTTTAGGCGGGAAGTACTCAGCACGGGTGCTTCCTCCTTACACTTGTTTTTGCGCTCTTGAACAAGATGAAAACACACGCAAATATTTTGTTTTCGTGCCAAAGGTGAGAAAAGCGGGAAATTTTTATTCCAATAAAGCTGACTCATTCGTCGAGAATCACTTTAGTTAGGGAGTGTCGTTTTAGTGGCGCCTTGTTAGTTCTTGAAAAAAAAAAATGGGGGAGCGGATTGAATTATCTAATAAACGACCCACAGGTCCACTTTTTCCATCTCACCTTCACTACTATGTCATCCTCTCTCTCTCTCTCTCTCTCTCTCTCTCTCTCTCGATATCATTTTTTCTTTCTCACACATTCTCCATGTTCTCCAGAAACTAGAGTATACCTTCTTCTTATTATCCTATATCGCCCTAACTAATCGCTCTCTCAGTTTCAAAACGAAACTGACATGGATAGATAAAGTGAAGTGTTATTAAAAGCAAAGACCGGCCTCTGTATATATCAAAAGCTTTCACCGATTCAACACTTTTGCTTTTAGTTTTAGAGGGATATTTTCAATTAAGATCGTCTGCGTGCCAGACGTGTCTTTGGTAAGAATGAAAGAGAGCCGATTAATAAGGGAATTCCCCCGAGATGGCTTACGTAATTACTTGCAAATGAGAAACTAAGGGGGTAAGACGTCCATCTATTTGTATTCTTGATTTGTCTTCTCCAATTTCCCCCCCCCCCCCCTTTCTTTCATCTCCCGTTGCTATTCCTCTCCTCGTATCCTTCTTCTGGTTGGGTTTTTCTCGTTCTTTCCTAATATTAAATACCCTAACTCTTACTCTTTCTTTCTCCCTTCTTTCTCTCTCTCTCTCTCTCTCTCTCTCTCTCTGTGTGTTTCGCCCTCTCTCTCTCACATCCTCCTTTAACCCATCTTTTTTGTATCTCTCGTTCTCGAAAAAAATAATCTGTATTGGAAAGAAAAAAAATCCATGGACCTATTATTGATAATCTTTGAATAGAAAAAACATAGTAATACAATTATCTTTTCTCATTTCTTTTTGTTTGTCCTTCTTCTTCTGCTACTTCTTCTTCTTCTTCTTCTTCTTCTTCTTCTTCTTCTTCTTCTTCTTCTTCTTCTTCTTCTTCTTCTTCTTCTTCTTCTTCTTCTTCTTCTTCTTCTTTCTTCTTCTTCTTCTTCTAATTATTATTATTATTTTTTTTTTCCTTCGTCTACTAATTCTCTCTTCGCTGTGGTCATTATTAAAGGATTTAACAGGAAGACAATGAATAATCTTGTAAGGGATATATTTTGTAATCTATGTTAGACCTGTATATTATTTTACTCGTATGTGTTATATTTTATTTCTTTATCACTAAAATTATATGCATTCACTTTTTACTAGAGGAAATGGTAATATTAAATATCATTACGTCATTCTTTTAAATTGTACGCAGCATATTTTTAATATGAATAATGACTGTGTTGTATTTGATTATGAAAGTAGTTCTAAACCCAATTCCAAATCTACATCATCGTTCTCGGATCTACCTAGCTTTAAGAACACAACTTTAACTAATGACTGCTTCTGACACAAGTGATCAATCTTCATCGCATCAGAACTTCCCTCTCTTTCCGTGCGCAATAAAATCATTATCATTTTCATCACAAAAACCCATTATAAACAGAAACATTCTTGGGGTTTCACTGTCACTACTTACTTAGATTTCAGAACTGATAATCATTTCAAAATGCACAGTTCCTTGTATGACCATATATTGTTTTTTTTAATGGAATTAAAAGTGTTTTATCAGATTCTTGAAACGTTGTTGGGAATTTCTTGGAGTGGTGAGAGAAATCAAAACGAATATTCGCAAAATGGTCAATTAATAATTGTTTTCCTACCCATTCGAACAGGGGATATGTCTTAGTACGTAGGCAAAGTGTTGATTGATTGAATCGTTCTACAAGTTGCCGGTTGAATTAATTACACCTTATAGTATCAATTTCATTGGGAAATTGTGAGGTCTGTAATGTACATGTTAAAATACCTGAAATCAATCAATAAATAAAGTAATTTGATATATACTACATAGATCCTGAAATGAGAGAATAAGTTCATGAAAATTAATCGTACCATTAATCGAAATCTAATTAAGATTAACTTCCCTAACGGTGCCCAGTGCAATTTATTTCTAATGTACTGGGCAAATACAATATTGAAGTATAATTGTTTATGAAGGTTAGTTCACATCTATGCTAATTTCATGTATAAATTAGTTATAAATTTAGATAGATTTCTTTATTCTATAAAGTGGAATGCTACAAAATTGACAATGATTGAATACACACACACATACATGCACACACTCTGAAAAGCCAAAATAAGTCATTTCTCCACATAGACTTAATATTTCATGATCATTTTCTTGAAGGTAACTCCAACTCCATTAATCTTTAATATAGTTCTGTTAATGAAATATGATAAAATTAATCTATTTCGATACATTTAATTGTTGATCTTGAACATTTCAGCTTGTTGGTGCCAATCATGATTTGAATATACCGTAATCTTTTAAATATTCGTTTTGATTTTCCCCATGCAATATTTTGTGGAATTAAAATCTTAGCTCACAGTGAGACAGTACACATATGGGTATGCAAAACGCATTTTGAAATTCCACCTTTTCCCCAAAAAATACAGGAATGTCATTACCGTTGTTATGCTGTTTTGACTTCAAGGTTAATGTGTTTGTTTTATGAAAAATGTTCATACACATATGTTTAGTTAGAAATATTACATCATATTTGGTATTAGAAATTTGTGATTCAAAAGGGAATCGATGATGGTATCTAAGTATAAGAGTATCATTTTTCTTTTTCCTATAAAACTATACAACTGGAGATCGTTCCGTTTCAGTAAGAATTTTTCACTGCGGAACAATCCGCAACCTATCCTGTGGACATGGTGGAAATAATGATCACAGCTTATGTTAACTTGCAAAAACAAACCACTTCCATTTCGAAAATAAATGTAGAAATGGATTTTAGACAAACGATTTTCAATTTGAGAGAATTCTCGTTTTTAACGCACTAACGCCATGTCAACGTTATGTGAGTCGGTGGCTTGGCTTGGATCCAGCCAGGGAGGGGACACTGGTGTCATGGGGGGAGGGGGTGGGGTGGTCTTACCCGTTGGATAAAATGCGGGGGGGGGGGGAAGGGACATCGACTGAGGGGGAAATGTGGGAAGGGTTGTATCATTTTCCCTTCATGTTACGTCCCCCTCTCCATTTCTTTCTATCTCTTTCTCCCCCCCCCCCCCCTTTTTTTTTATTCGATAGGGGTATGTGCGCAATGTCCATCCAATTGTATTCTTTCCCTTTAATACCATAGTACATAAGCTTTCCAAGAATAAAATTGTGTGAAATAACATCTAAGCTTTACGTAGATCTAAGAAAATTATATGTTTTTGGTCCCCTTTATTACACAAATCATCTGTAATTTCAGTTAAACATGTATCGGTAGAATTTCCAATATTTTGGACATTGCAGGTAGCACAGAGATGGGTCTAAAATTGTCAGTATCAAAAGATCCTCCCTTGTGTATTGGAGTAATTCGTGCTGTCTTAAAATCTTTTGGAATAGTGCATGTTTGTAAAGTCGCATTAAATATATGATTCAATGGGTCACCTATATATTCTGCAGCCAGTTTAAGAAGTTTAGGGTGTATACCATCTACTCCCACTGTTTTTGAACAGTCAATACTTCTTTTACAACATATTCCTTCTTTATTACACAAAATTAAAATTCACATGCAGGAAAAGATAAAGTTTGTAAACTGTTTAATTAATCAACAGAGGTATTACCCGAGGGAGTTTGCAACTTTGAGCCTACTTCATTATAGACTTTGTTTAGAACATGAGCTATTTCCTTGTTAGGTATCTGATCATTACCAATTGTGAGTTTAATATCATGATTCACATTTTTATTTTTCTTTGGTATAAGTTTCGATAAAACATTCCAATTCTTCTTCTCTATCTCTCTCTTCCTCTCTCTCTCTCTCTCTCCCATTCTTTACTTTCTCTCTCGCTCTGTCTTTAATCACTCTGTCAAATAAAATGTCTGCTATTTAGTTCGAAGTATATTAACCCTTTCAAGACAATTGACCACATTTTGTGGTTTGGCCCAATAACTTTTGATTTAGAGCCTTAAAAAATATACCAGATGCATGAGTGGAAAGAGCAAAAATTTCTGCACATACTGTGTCCATTTTTGTTGTATGATCATATTGCGTTCGATGCCAGGAATTTTAAAAAGGAGAATAAGCTTGAACATCCTTAAATTGGCAACACATAGAGAGGTTCAAAATCATTGTTTTTTTGTCCAAATTGGCAACTTTTTCAACTTTTCGACAAAGTTCCTAATCATGTATATTATTTTCAAGACATTACATCTTACTAGAACCACGTAGCACTAAAAGAAAAATATTATTGTTGCCAATTTGCAGAACAAAATGTGATCAATTGAGCTCTTAAATAATTCCTGTCCTGAAAGGGTTAAACTACTCTTCTACGCTACATTATCTATATGTGAAAACCAAACCAAGTAGAGAAGAATTATCATGCTTGTGCTAATTCATTATGTTTAGGGTTATCATATTTCTAATTTAATGGTTTATATATCTCAGTAACAAGATACGATTATTACACCTGTAGACTGCATTGGCACTTCTTGGCAACACATTGCAACATGCCCCTCTCCCTCTACCACCCCGCCGCATCATGACCCTGCAGAAACCCTTTTCTTTAGGGGTGATTTTCTTAGATAAGTATATAAACATGAAAACTCATATTGGGCCTCATCATAGCCAATTTGCCGACGGAAACAGAGCGGGATGGGCAGCGGCGATCAATGGGTGTCAATACCAGATCAAAGCCGAAGACCCGAAAAAACAAATACCCGATGGGCCGGTATACAGTTGCTTGTCACAACTGTGTACACTCAGGTTTCCGCCGGTATACCATTTTATCAACGCTACAAAGGTATCATTGTTTGTATTTCCTGTCTTGATAAAGTCTTATACATGCATTAACTCTTGACAATTAAGACACCCCTCCCTCTTTTTCTCTCATTTAGCAGTTATCCAGCAAGCATCCATTTTCATTTCCGTCCACCACGGTGATGATTACATCAAAATTAACGTTTTATTGTGAAAATCTAAGATCCCCAGCCAAAAATAAATGAATATATAATATAAGTAAGTAAATAACTAAACAAAAAAGGAGCAAAGCAAATATATATATATATATATATATATATATAAATATATATATTTATTGTGATATATATATATATATATATATATATATATATATATATATATATATATATATATATAAACTAGGTAAAGCCAAGTAAAGGGTAAAACAGAGTGAATAAAGACAAAATGAGAAACAAAATAAAATATAATGAGATAGTATAAAATAAAATAAAATGAAATAAATTATAATAAATTAGGTTAAAATAAATTAAATCAAGTTGAATAGATTCAAACAGCTTATACACAAATTAGAATGAATTTTGAAAAAAATAATGAAAACAAATTTAAAGCATAATATAAGAAATATACTCTTATATGAAGTCAACTTGGGTAAAGATGATTACTAAATGCCACGGTGATTACTTGATAAAACTGTACAATAATACTCGTTCACTATCAAATCTAACACAAGGTCACCCAAAATGACCTCGTGTTCTTTGTGTTCTTTAAATGTATATGCATTTTGAGGCTCGTAATAATGAATATGTGTACAAGGCATAAAGTTAAAAGTTACCTCGAATGATCAAGACGAGTATGTGCAATCAATGAGGAAATTATTCCATGATAATAGCATCTTTGTTTAAAGATAATAATGAATCAGAATGTTATCCGAAATATTTTTTTTTTCAAACTCATCGAGTCTGATTTAATTTGATTTCTTCATTAGGTCCGTAATTGGGCCAAATATCCCCGCCCCTACCCTCTGCCCTCAAAAGAAAGAAAATCGTCTCCTAAACGTCTCTATCAAGTTACGTTAGGTTACTGACCTCCACGCCTCATCATTATCAAACGCCATACATCAAATATATATGAGTTTAGTCAGTGTATTTAGCAAATAAACATATCGGCAGTGATTCAATCACGGGCAACTCCATAACAAACCGATGCTTCTGCTGATAAATAAACAAATCAGGCCAAATCATTTACACAAACCGGGGCTTCTCTGGCAATGATCAATGGATGATTGCCGCAGGTATTTACTCTCGCGGTCCAAGACTGGGGTGTTTGCCAAGATGCTTGCCAGGGTGCGGTTTTGGTAAGAGCTTCCCCCCTCTCACACATCCCTTTTCACACCTTCTCAACTCTTACATAACAACCATAACATACTGGCGCCCCTGACTAGTTTTGTTATTGTAGTTAGGGGAGTGGGCGAAGAAAATGAGAAGACGTGATTTCCGAGACAAATATTATGTTTTCACCCACTGTTTCTCGCTTCCGCTGTAGAACTAAGCACCTTATTTTTTTTTGCAAATTGCTTCATATTTGAAACAATCGTGGATTGTTTCTCAGCCAAAGAGAATAATTGGGAGTGGGTTGTACGAGAGGCGAATTAACAGAAGCATTCACCGTGAGAAAAATATTCTTGATATATATAGGCAAGAAGAACAATTAAATTCATTCATTCATGTAATTATTCTTTCAGCTTTGTAAACAAATACAAGAAAATTATGAACACATGTATATATATATAAAGCAATTCATAAAAGAACTCGATACAAATTTGATTTCAGGTTAGGTATCAAGAATGTTATTTTTTTCATCTCATTTAAGTTTAAAGGAGAATGAAACCCTAGGGAAACATCAATTTTAATGAAAAATGAGGATAGAGAGAAGCAATTCAAAAAAAGTTCCATCAAAATCTGTTACGAAATGAGAAAGTTATGAAAGTTTGAAAAGTCTCAATTTACTTTCTATGGCGATCCTCAAATTGGCAATGTTGTTTCAAAGTGACAGGTTTAGTAGTACAACTCTCCATATAATATATGTTTTGTAAACAAAATTTAATATTTTCCCCATTATCTCTAAAGATACTGCTTGTCTTTTTGTGAACTCAACATATGTTGTGTCAAATACATTTTCCCATGATATATCTTGAGCTAAGAAGGAGACAAGCTGCACCTTGAGAGATAATGGGGAAAATATGAAATTTTGTGTACAAAACATAAATTATGGAGAGTTGTACTACTAAACCTGTCACTTTGAAGCAACATTGCCAATTTGAGGATCGCCATAGAAAGTAAATTGAGACTTTTCAAACTTTCAAAACTTTCTCATTTCATAACCGATTTTAATTGAACTTTTTAAAAATTGCTTCTCTCTATCCTCAAATTTTCATTAAAATTGATATTTCCCCAGGGTTTCATTCTCCTTTAATTACGTGATATAAAATGAAATAAAATGATTTTTTGGAAAATTTAATATCTCACAATTTTTGAAGGAAAAATCATTGTCTGTCGCAAGTAGCTCTATTTGAGTCTTATCACATTGAATAGAAGGTGCACTGTATGTCCGGAAACAGCCTAAAATGTTAGAGCTATGCGAACACAATACTTAGATCAGAGAATTAGATACCTCATGTCTTTTGACGTGTATATGAGCATTTCCATTAATCACATGATTAAATATTGGTGCTTTACAATCATTTCTATTTAATAATTTTCCATGAATTATGAGAAAATCCCATTTCTATACTACTTTGAAAGTGTAAAACCCTTTCCTAGAGATGACAAATCGTTGAAGAAGAAAAAACCTCTTTGATCAAATCTTTCACCTGTTATCATTTTGAAATTCTCTTCGGAAATCATTCGGAAAGTTTATTACTTGATAATTCAGAGAAGCTTATTCTTCCTCATCGGCTAGAAAATTGACAGGTATTTCAGGAAGTTTAGGAATGGAGGCAAATATTCGATTAAATTGCAAAGAAACACGAATATCTCATATCCTGTACATTACTTTATGTGGTATACTTGGATATTGCAGCGGATATTATGGTTTTGAGGCCAAGTAATGTGCCCTGCGGTTAACATCAGCTTTGATCACATCACGCGAAACTCATCACATTACCACCTAATAATCTAAGTTGCGTTGGTTCTACTACCATTAATACTAAGGGTCTTTTTATAAGGTGGTCAAGTTAGTGGGTGGAATTAATGTACATTATTCCGCAGATTGGCAGCACATTAGCTCTTCTTCCGAGTCGTGCCCGCTGGTGCTAAGGTTGTGTAAGAGGTTAATAACCTGATGATTCTTGTAAGATAGAATTTGGTAAAAACAAAAACAAAAACAAAACAAAACAAAACAAAACAGAGGATGGAGATATAGTTGGAGAAGGATGAAGGACCCCTCATCCCAGAACAAACATAAGAAGAGACAAAAAGAACAGACTTCCAAGGCATGAAACGGAAATAGGACCGGAAGGGTATTTCGGAATACTGAGAAGAAAATATATAACGATAAGGGTTATAAAGGCTTGTTGTTGTTTTGTTTTTAAGAGAGGGAATAAGAAATAAGAAGAAGATAGAAGAAGAAGAATAACAGAAAAATATTTTAAAGAGCATTAATGCATAAAAAATAACAAGAAACTGATATCCAATTGAATTCAATCTGTTGTGGTTATCGGTAATTATAGGAAATAAAAGAGTTACGACGAAAGTTATATAAAATCATAACACAGTCTGAACAGCAATGAAAACGTAGAAGTACTCTTATACGTTATTAAAGAACCGTTGACAAGCGTCTAAATACAGATTTTTAAAAAATAAGGTAGAAAACAGAGAGATAACTGAAAAAAGAACTAGTTGTGAATCTTTCTTTTTTTTTCTTCTCATGGAATTGAAGTAACGACTTTGTACACTATTATGTACCTGAATTTCAGAGCAGGCCTGTGTTATTGCAGGGAGGTGGGTATTGTATCTTTGTCAATTTCATGTGGAAAACGTTGGATATTTTAGACATTTGTAAACGTCTGTCAGACACTAAGGGAACTGGGAGAAAAGGTCTTTTCTGGTGAAAACAATGAGGAAATGTGATGAAAAGGAAATATTAGGATAAAAATGGGAAGGAATTTTTAATGGTTAATATACCTAACATTTTTTAATGCCAGATTTATGCACTTCATAAGTTTAAAGTGTTTAATGGTTCAATTAATTTTCAAACAATTTCTTGTGTTGATTATTTATGTATTCTATATGTCTTACTTTTGTAAACTGAACAATTTCAGCTCTCGTGCTATATGTTCTTTTTATTTCAATAAACCAAATGAATGAATGAATGAAGAAAAAAAATGGTAGCAATGAAGATTTTTTTTTTTTTTTTTTTTTTTAAATCTCTTGCGTCATGGGTATAGGGAGAAAGTTATTATTGAAATTTTAACAAATAATTTGTTCGCTGAAAACAGCGTAATTCTATCAAGATCAGGACCACAAGTTTTCCGTCCCATTTTCTAGTAAAAACTTTATTCAAAACTTTCTCTCACCGAATGAGTAATACATTACAGAGAAATCTTCCAAACACCTTGCACGTCTTTGCATCTATTCTTGTGTACCAGTGTACTGGGAAAAGGGTGTGCGGTGAATAACAATGTTCTTATGTTTTCTGTTCGACCGCGTTTGCAGAAGAAATCTAATCAAAGTGACGAATTGAAATGATGAAATAAAACACACGTCCCCTTTTGTTCGAGTTAAGTTTAGGTTGACTTGACACCAGAGCTTCAAAGCACAGGAAGAAATTTTCCCGCTTTTTTTTTTTTTTTCTCTCTCTCTCCTCTCCTCCACCGCTGAAGAAAAACTAACCGCAGACAAATTCTCTCAAAAAAAGGATAAAGCAACTTCGGCACTTATCAACAACACAAACTTTACATCAATTAGTCAAATGGCCGAATTGTAATGGGATTTCCTGCGTCTATCATTTACTGAGTATTGTCATCAACCTGTCCGTTGAAAGGGGGTAAATGTATACAACGAACTGGGGACGATTAGCCGATAATTGATTGTTAGCGGGAAGCTCCCGATGACGTGTTCCTTATGAATTTGTCGACGCGACCCGCGCGCGCGCTGTGTTTGTACAAAAAATTGGAGAGAACCGCCTGGGTCTGTTCTCATGCACAGTCACGTACACTTTTTAATAACCCTATCAAAAATTAGAGTAAATTCTCGATCATATGCCTGTGGTGCGTGATAGTGATTCAGAGCAACTGGGATTAATTCCTGTACTCTGCTTCACCCTAGTTTGCAGGAGGGAATCATTCTCGACACTGGTATCCAGATCAGGCAGGCAGTGTGAACATCCCCATCTTGTATTACGCACGGCGAATCGTACTGACAAATGCAAAGGAGGATTGTATAGCCTCGTAAGCCGATCACTACCCCCAACAAAGACAAATATCGGTCAAAGGCATACTGGGGTTTAATTCGTCAATTAGCCGCCACAACGGAGAACTTACGGAAAAGAATCAGCAAGGTGCCGACATTTTGATCCTGCTTTTGTGCTAATTCCGATTTCTCGTTTTCGCTTTCGGAAGTGTCTACTTCCGAGGTCCTTTTCCATGTTTTTCTTTCCACAATGGTCATTGTATGTTTCTATTATAGACTGGATGCTTACTCACCACAAACCCCCACATATTTGGACTTCCGATTCTACCAGACGTCCAGGCTAGTCCAAAAGATGCCGCCGATTATCGAGTACGTCAACGTCATTCCGATATCCCACTCTCCCCTTCCGTTTGGTATTCAGGCGCCGCTTTTGTTTCTGAGAAATGTTCCATATTCGACTGATATTTTTCTTACTTATTCAATTCTTTCGACAACTCTCCAGTCGAATTTTAAGAATGTGAACTATAACTCTTTGCATTTTTCTGTATTTTGGCATCGTTTAATCTGAGGAATTTTCCAAAGTCGATTGAATTATTTCTTAATTATTTCATTCTTTCACCAACTTTCCATTTGATATTAAAAAGCTATCGAATATTTGCAAAATGTATGAATTAAAATTTTCGTTTATAAACTGTCTACTTATCGTAATTTTTTAAAAGTTCAATGAAGTTTGGTACATGTATATTCATTTATAAATCTTTGCACAGTTTGGTTTTTTTTTTCATTTTGAGGTTATTACAGAATGCATGTGTTCTTGGTATTTGTTTAAGTTTTTTGGTTGTTGTTGTTTTTCCCTTCCTCTGTTTTTGTCATTGCTTTTTGTTTTTGTTTTTGTTTTTGTTTTTTTTTTGTTTTTGTTTTTTTCGTTTTTGTTTTTTTGTTTTTTTTGGGGGGGGTGTGTATGTGTGTGTGTGTTTTGTCTATCGCTCTCAGACAACCTGGATTAAACCCTGATCTGGCCTGTCTTCCTGTATATTCCTACCTTTAACACTTGAATTTTGTCTTTATTTTTAAATATAATAATCCTCTGACGTCGGTAGTCGGGACAGAAAAAGCCCGATGATTAGGCCTTGCGAAGTCTAGACTTTATCCTAAATGAAGGAACATCATATTTCAACAACTGTCCAGTGCCCCTCCCCCTCCCGACTTCCAAGTCTCATTTCCATGGAAACCGCATCCGACTCGGAGAGCAATGCCCTCCGCATCTTCCTCCAAAGACCCAACCTGTCGCATTGGTAACAGGATGGGGGATAAATCATCATCACCGCTGGTATACGGGCAAACCAACGCCCACACTGGATATTAATTTTTGCATCATTTTATCTCCATCAAGAAATTCACATTGCATACCAAGACGGTAACAGCTAATATAAAAAAAATTTAAAAGCACACAGTGTCGTAATTTGTACCATTTTGTTATCATAACAAGGAATTCCTATTTCTCACAAAAACGAAAAAAAAGCTTATACAAACTTTGAAAAAGCAAACAGGATTCAAAGGCCTATTATGTTTATCATCATGGTCTGAAGTCTAAATTTATCGATTAGTGTCCTTTTGGTAGACATTGTTTATTTTAGGAAGGAGGAGCTGTAACCACAGTATATCAACGTACTCTCGGTCATGACTTGCACAGGTAACCACTTGAAATAAACGTATTGCCACTTCATGTACACTACAAGTCAACGACACTAGATTTGTTTTTAATTACGTTTCCCCACGTGGACAATGTTTGTGTTTTTGTTTATTCCAAGGCCAGTTCGAAGAAACGTCCTGTCTTATACATTTCCTAAAAAAAAGTGCCCTTTGGCCTAGAGGAATTATTCGTTAACACGCGATCGTCAACCTTATGCCTTTTAGCCTTTTACTGGGAACAATTTATATTTTTTTTTAGTTTTGAGGGAACACTTTCTATTATGGGCTGTTTGTTCTCAATTTGTAAGTTTATCATGAGTCAATTATTTGTCATGGTCAATTATTATTTGTCAGTTTTGTCCGTAATTACCATTGTCGTTTCCTTCGAAATCTATCGAAAAGGCTAACAACTCAAAGGTTATAGTACAATTAAATGATTATCGCCGTTAAAACCAAATTGACACTAACAACATAATTCAAACCTTGTTTTTTCTTTCTTTCTTTAGTGATGTAAATCAAGGTTGAAAATACTAATAAAAGTCTAAATCTTTCTGACCATACAAATATTTTAAAACCGGTAGTGAATGTCTTTTTGTAGTATTCATTAGGGAAATAATCAACATTAAAATCATTGTAAAGCCCCACCCCCGTCCCTCCCCCTCCCACCACTACTACTTGTCCATCACTTTGGAATAAAATAGACTTCCAAGAAATCATTCTATTTCGACTTAAAGTGTTTGGGGTCACTATTTTGGCGGGGGCGGGAGAATGGGCGTGGTCAATTACTGGTCTACAATTACCTCCTCAGTATGACCATGCAGTGTCTTCTTCCGTTCCCAAGATAACTCCAATACAAAACGAGATTCGTGACGGAGTGTCTGATTTCAACAAATTTCCCACTAAAATAAATTAAGGGATAAATTTAGAGCCAAGTCGCGATGTCCCGTCTGGAAATGGTAAAAATATAGGAAATCATTGTTTTCTGTATTTTTGCTCATAAATTATTTTAAAGAAGAAGTTATTCACAATTTTTTTTATCGCATATACATGTAGCACTTTATTATGTTTATAGTTAATGTATCACATTTCATGAAGAATGTTAACAATTTTCTTTTTAACATTTTGGATAATCAGTCTTATTGAATCGTCATATTTTAATAAGTTTAAATATCAGTATTCGCATGACTAGTCATTATTGGTTTGTTGTTGTTTTTTTTAATTTCAAAATGAGAACAGCTGCACATAGGGGACACGAGGGCATTTGGCATCCCCCTATCGCATTGCAAAATAAAGGGATAAGGGAGAGAGAGAGAGAGGGGGGGGGGGGGGGGATTGAAAAGAAAAGTGAGAAGAAGATAAATTTCCCTATCAAGATCCTGGGAGGAATACTCCTCCAAGACCCCCTTCCCCCGCCCTCACTCTCAACTGATTATGAACTTTAAATTAAAATGGAATGCTTATTTATCAATAAATGATGTTGTCATCGATATTCTCAAAGTCAAATTGTCAAAAATTGTTATCATTCATGTATGTACATGTATATTATTAATAATTTATTTTCCTAAATTTCATTTCTCTGCGCAAAGTTTGACTTGACCCCCCCCCCCAATCCTTTATGAATGAATATTAATTATTTGGTGTTCCTCCACTTCGTCGACATGATATTTGAATATTACAGCCCTTCCTCGTCCCACCGAAATAATCTGGCTCAGCCCCTATTAATGTATTTCGACAAATGGAATGTGGAACGTCAATACATGTGCTGTAATCCAAATCTAGACACCGTGCAGTGTGCAAGTTTGATTTACAGAGGCATATTTCGCCCCCAGCAATAATATTACTCAACGCGATCCTCACAGGTTTGACAAATTGACTTATGACTATCGGGAGAATATTCCCGCTGAATCCAAGACTCGAGGGGTCAAAGGTCATATTTTCGGAAGTTTTTCAGAGGTATTTCTGGATCAATGTCATTGACGGGATTCTATTGTCAGACGTTTCAAGGTCAAGTCGTTTCGGAGCGTGAGGTTCAAAGACACGGAAGTATTTGGGGGTGACTCTCCAAGTGCCCCTACATGCAGCCCTCATTTTTTACGATGCTTCCCCCCCCCCCCTTTCATTTGACCATTTCCTCGCTTCCTTTCTTATCTCAATCTGTAAATCTAAATTAAGGATGCCTCTACATTATTATGACTTTTCTACAGTTTCCTTTCTTTGTCTCCCTCTTTCACCTCCCTCCTCTTCTTTCTTCTGTCAGTGGCGTAGCTACTGGGGCGCGTTCCCCCCAATCTTAAAAAAAAAAAAGGGGTTGAAGGGTGAAAGAAAAGGAGAGAGAAAGAAAGAGAAAAATTTAAAAAACCCTCCCCTTAAGAGAAAGACTGGTGCCACATTGATGACAGTGAGCCCTCCCCCCCCCCCCTCCTCAATCGCTGGACCAAGGCTACCCTACTGTCTCCATCCATCTCTTTACCTATGTTTAACCCCCTTGTTCTTTTGCTCTTTCACAGACTCAGACTCGTTCCATGGGGGGGGGGGGGGGTGATGGATGATAGAAGAAGAAAAAAAACGACACGAATATTCCCCTTTTGGCCCATTTTTTTTTCTCAAAATGCTGGGGGAGCTTTCGTTTTGACCTCGAATCCACAAATGCTACATTTCACTCCCCCTTCCATTTTTGAAGCGTCAGGAAGGTTATAACTGACCTTGGTAGTTAATGATTCAATACTGAATATATATCTGGTATGTCTGAAATATGACAAGAGATTTAATCACCGTCTAGATGTCTTCTTTTTTTTTCCTTCGGTCAAAGTCCAGAATGAGTGGAATTACCCAAAACGGAATTCGTCTGCTTTTTAATACCACATGACCTTTGGACCATGATGACGTTTCCTTTTTTTCCAAAACTATTTTTAAATTATTTTTATTATTTTATTATTATTTATCATTATTATATTTGGCAAAGAAAACATCACAAAGTAGAAACACATTTGAGAAGATAAGATAAAATATAAAGATTATGCAACCACTGGAACGCCAGGAACAGAAAAAGTTAACTAAATAACTGCAGTATAAAGCTTTCTGCCCCAATTCCAGTGGTTTGCACTGGACCGTCATGAAGGAATAATAACCTTAATAACATTTCTCGTTCGTTCCCCGTAGCTGCAAATAAAACAATACTATTGAAAAATACAGAACAAAACAAAAACAAAGCAAAAGTAAGCAAAAGTTCTACAGTGAACATGGGCGTCGGTCTGTTTTTGTAAAATGTGGTAGGGGATCAGCGTACGGTTCACGCAAGGAGTTATCACAGAACAACTCCTTGGTTCGCGTAATCTCGGGATTCTTGCCCCTGACTAGCAAAGAGAAGCTTGAGGTCTGGTAAACGTGAAAACTAATTAGTGAGCTTTCTCTTTCGTTTTTTAAATACTAAAATCATAGTAGCAATGTGATAGGGAAAAGGTTGCTCATAAAATTACCCTGGAGTTTTACCTTTGAGCAGTATAACGTATGTATTACGGTATGTCAGTCTGCATACATTTCTACATTTGTTTATTTCCATGTAGCAATAACCCCAACTGCATAGGTGGCCATTAAGTACAAGCATCCTTGCTCCCACATAATAGACGCAAGGAGAGAGGGGCGAGAGAAAAGAAGAATAATTATTTTCCAATCATTAGGGAATTGCTTCTCGACATCCCGCGAATCAATGCGCGTACTTTGATTGACTTGTTTTTCAAGTTTTCTTCCAAATTTAGCTCGGGTCGGTATTGAAGGTGAATGGCATGTTTACCTTTGGTTTCCATCCTTTCTCAGAAAAATCTCCACATGATCAAGTCTAATCAATATTTATCTTAGCATGCTTATTGCTACTGCTATTGCTCTCCGAGGAGGATACCTTAATCACGAAAGACAGTCACCTTTGCCTTCTGTCTTGTTCTTTTCATCTAGTTCAAGCAGCTGTAAGCATCATAAGCATGGTAAGTGCATGAGGTGACAGGCTTCTGATGAGCCTACGCAATCGTTTGAAAGTTCAGACAATCATTGCGTAAGTGTAGAGGGCAAATGTAACTTGTTTGGATTCCCGTAATCTTCATTGTACATTTTATAAGAATTCTATTTAATAAACCTGTTTACTAATGTTATGCGTACTTACTGAACAAAAGTTTCTCTCGACGACTCAAAATCTTCCCAGAGTCTTGCCCGACATAGCAACAACTAATGTATGCAAAATGGATTCCATCCACAGAGAGGCCATTATGCATAACAGGTGCACTAAATAGTTGGTAATTAGGGGTTCTGGAGAGAAACATGCATAAATAACTGAAATACATTAGTAAAAAGGTCTATTGAATCTTCAGAAATGTAATGAAATATATCAAATAATAACAACTGAAAAGTAATTATTACGAATGTCAAAGGTTTGTTAAAGGAGACAATTATTATAAATTAAATGATTCAAAAGGTACATAGATCCACGTGCATGTCACCCCCCCCCCCTTTTTTTTTTTTTGAACGAAGACGAAAAAATTAATACAATTTCAAATGGGTCTGCAGCATGCGGAAATGGCCAAATAAATCACGCCCCTCTCCTTTTGGAAAGGATTCTGCCCCCATCCTCCCCGTTTTTTTTTTTTTGTTTTTTTTACAAATTTATGGATACCCTCATACGCCACCATGGTCACTACAACATGATTTAGCATGCTGTGATTCACGTGAGCTGGAAAGGGTTATAGTGGTCACTATCATCCTACCCCCCCCCCCCTCCATCACATGTCAGTTGCAGGAGGAGTATAAAAGTAAAAGATACAGAGAACAAATAAAAGGACGCGAGATGGGGATAAATTCCAATATCTTGATACCATGGTAATAGGGATGCCCCCAATAAAAAATAACAGTTCGTTTATCAAAGGAAAATACTTTAAAATGGATTTTAGATTAGTTATACAAAAAAGGGAGAATTCTAATATATATATATATATATATATATATATATATATATATATATATATATATATATATAATATAATAACAAAAAATAAGAGTTCTGCTTCGGAATCGTAATTAGATGAGGTGTAGAAGACAAGTAAATAAAGGATTTTCAATCTCACGGAATCTTTTATTTACTTGTCTTCTACACTTATATATATATATAAATAAATATATTTATTTATTTATGATTATCCATAAAACTATAATAAAAGCGTAGTAACAGAAGAATAGTAATTATATGTTTTGTCAGTTGCGTATCCAGACATTGATAAAGAGAGGGGAGAAATCTCTTCAAGAGGGCTGGGGGGGGGGGGGCGGTGGGAAGGAATGTACCTCTGCAACCCCACGTGAAATCGACATATATTCATATATATATATGTATTTCTGAGGCTTCGAACGGATGGGGCGTACCCCGGGCCTATCCTATAGGCCGAGGTCGCTTGTTTAGCATCTTTGACCTATAATAACTGCTAAAACCGAAATCTCTTCCACATAGCTAGCCTACATCATGCTTTTTAACCTTAGAATACGTTACAAGCTAAGTTATTTCAAGCAAATCGAAGCAGAGAGCGATTGCATACATAAGAATCAAGATGTTATTCATTAAATCCGACTCATATATATATATATATATATACAAAAATATATACGGGAAACGAGTCAGACGGTCAAGCACAACTCCAAACCGATCAATAGATATCGATTACCTTTCGAAATTTTGACACGTGCGTTGCGTTCGCAGATTGTGCTTTGCGGCACATAGAGGATGAGAGGATAATACTAGAAAACTGACCGAGGCCAGTGACTTATACAGCATGGGTGGAGGAAGGGTACGCCCCGCCCCCCCCCCCCCCCACTCCTTGGTCTATGTATGAAGGGCTCGACCGGACTGTGCCCCCTTTTGAACTCAAATTGCCATATATACACATAAAGTAATACATTAATTAAACCACTCAAAAATCCCCTTATTTGTGTATTTAGGGGCAATCGTGCCATCCCTCTTTTTTCCACAAAATTATAGATAAAGTGAATGCTGAAGGAGAAGGATTTGGCATGTCAGTTAATACTTCTGAGACGAAGACAACGGTGGTGTCAAGGAAGAAAGAAGTCCCCCATATCAGCTTTCAAATCAATGGCACAGCAATAGAGCAAGTCAAAAGATTTGTGTATCTGGGTCAGACAGTCACAGAAGATGGGAAATATGACACTGCGAAAAAGCAAAGGATTGACATAGCAAGATCGATGTTCTGGTGTATGAGGGATGTACTTTGTAGCAAAAAGCTGGACCTTGAGCTACGATGCAAATGCTACATCTACAGAGGCGTCGGAACGTCGGGCTCGGACAATGGATTGGGGGGTGGTGCATCTTTTGTCCGCCAGAAAAAAGATGCCTCCCAATCCATTATCCGAGGATTGGTTGCAGAAGTCTTCTACCTGGATTGTTAATAAAAGATCCCCCCATCCATTGTCCGAGCCCGACGTTGCAACGCCTCTGTACATCTGGAGTACTCTGTTGTATGGAGCTGACATATTTTGATAAGAGAGCGAGGACTGCAGAAGTTACTACTTGAAAGAATGATAGAAGGGGAACGTGAAAGAGGTAGACAACGGATCACTTGGTTTGATAACATTTAAGCAGTGGACTGGACTTTGCTATGGAGAGGTTAGAATAAGATATGATCGAAAAAAAAATGGAAGTGCATAATAATCTCCAACCCCCGGGCTCGGGACGGCACCTGATGAACTCCCCCTCCCCCATTGTAGGTTCAGAAATTTATAGGAGCAGCGGGTATGAATATGACTCAATATTCAGGAAAACGGATTGAATATTCCAGTTGGGGGTATCGTTCCGTGGTTGACGTTCCTTCCCATGGGTTAACCAAGGATATTTCACCCCCCTGTAAACCAATTTCTGGATACGCCTTTAACTAACAAAAGTCCCCAAGTTGCCAGGTTACTACACGTGTACTTTCACTTTTATTTACCTAGTCCAGGTTACACCGGACAATATGATTATGTTCCTATTCAACCTAAATAATAAGACAAGGAGTAATAAAAATTCGTCCTCAACATTTCTGGCCTTGCGGCTTGATGTGGTCTGTGATTAACTCAATGATCAATATCGATCGTTAAGTTAACAATGGGCAATACACAGTGCAATTGTGCCCTTTTATCCCAGGACATTTTTTCTGATGTAATGGAAATGTTGAAATTAATTACATTCCGCTTTTAATTAGTGGCGAGGCGGGTACAGTTTCACAGCGGATGACGAATTGTGCCCGGACGAACATACCATGGAACTCACACATGACTTCTGAGATCCCTTTGCGTTTTGAACGTCCACTTTTGTCTTCTCTTCTCATTATCATACCAAGAGCATAACAAGCACGAGATGTATATCACTTTATTCACTTCCCATTATACATATTCCCCTTTCTAGAACAAATTTTTGAAATGATATCACCTATATTTATAGTTATATCGCGATACACGTTTACTGCTATCTACTCTAGATTGTAACATATCG
Organism: Heliocidaris tuberculata; assembly: GCA_025618425.1. Lineage (NCBI taxonomy): Eukaryota > Metazoa > Echinodermata > Echinoidea > Camarodonta > Echinometridae > Heliocidaris > Heliocidaris tuberculata. The sequence goes on from CM046847.1 coordinate 23,717,617, forward strand.
ACCGTCAAGTTGAAAAGCGACGTGCTAAAGAAGAGACATCCTCATTGTAACCAATGTTTCCTTGGATAAAAAAGGTTTACATATATCTGAAATATGTTATTTTAACTTGGAATTTTGAAGAATTCGTAAGAACACAATAGCAAAGACTTTCAAAAAATCAACTTAGGGCAATGTCAGTAGCCTTGTCCATCACCTGTTGAAATGTGCGAACATTACAATTACATGTTACGTCATCCGAACATGACTCTGAGGGTATGCAATAAGGTATTGAAATTGCCCGTAAGTTGATTCTCGAAAGACTTTGTAATCGTGTTTAAGGGAAGTTCACTATAATGGGACAGTAATCCATCCAAGTTTATTGAAGTGCAAAGTTTGTCTTCTGCCAAAATTCTGAATCTTCAGTTTAGCCTTCAAAATACTGATGGTGGATCATATGGTTTACATGGGCGAGTCCCTATCATTGTTACCAGTCAATTAGCCCCCATCCCCTCATCCCCCCCCCCCTCTATTATAAAGCCAGATCGATGCCCCTTGCAAGTGGTTGTTGCTTCTCCGCGTCTGTGTGTTCTAGACTACGCACCACCCGGCATCGCGCATGTCAACGACGGCCTTAAACTTTATGAATGGGTGAGCGAGGCACGTGGCGGTCCACTCCGAAACACCGGACGAGGTCGATTAGCGGGGCACCGGGGCGCAAGCAGAATTGAAATTACGATCTCGTGTGACCGTGAACGGGGATCGCGATTATTATATATAGGACGTTCGCGGCTGAAAATGAAAAGAGTTTTCCGAGAAACTTTTCGGAAGGAGGCGATCGACTTCGATCTGTCTTCATTTTCGTCAAAATGAGATGCGTTTTTTTTTCCATATCAGGAGATGAAGCGAAGCGTAATTTGTACACGGCGTGAGTGTACATGATTTTACAGGAATGGCATTAACAGGATAGCTCTGCTTTTAATTAATATTCTGTCCATTCCCTGGAAATATCGGCATGAAAATGAACTAAAAGTAATATATGTCTGCATCGTACCCATCAGGTATCAATATTAATTTTGTGTACATGACACTCCCATTATGACCTAATAATGAGAGATCTCATAATGGTTTTGGTCACATAAGTTATTATGGCTAATCTATTATACTAATAAAACAGGTATGAAATCACAACGAAACAAGACAAATTCAACAGTAGGTCTGCTATAATAATAGGTGTTCCATTACGTACGGATCGACTCTTTATTATCGTTATGAATCAAAAGCCTATAGACTGCCGCACTATTTGGAGTATTATGATAAATACCCCTCGTTTACTTGTGCCAGTTAAGGCAGTCCCCTCTTCGGAATCATTAATTTTGATATGTATATTGTACATATGAATTTTATGATCGTAATATAATTCATATTTACATTTGTAAATAATAGATATTACGCGATTTGTAGTTAATTATTTTTATACAGTTATCGTTTATTTTCGTAAAGCAATAAAATGATGATTCAATTTTTCTCAGCATATGTCATTTCGTTTCATTTCTTTCATATAATTGTGGTTGTCATTGTACTACATGATAATGACAGGTTAATCAATAGAGAAGTGAGAGTGATTATTGCAATCATTATATACAGTAATCATAAAGAGAGAGACAGAGAGACACAGAGAGAGGGGGAGAGAGGGGGAGAGGGGGAGAAAGAATTAGAGAGAGTTAGCACTTTAAAATGAGATGAAAATAGGGGTGAAACGAGGTCAGGTCAGGGTCATGATTTGTTTTTTTGTTAAGGACAATGTGAAGATTGGGATTAGGGTTAAGGTTAGGGTTAGGGTTAGGTTTAGGTTTAGGATTAACATGGCAAAATTAGACCAGAGCAATTGTCGCAGGAACAAATGTCATGGAACCGAAAAAAGCAAATTAGCAATGAATGTGCAAAGGTTTCTTAAATAAATCAATTTAGAGATAAAATATTTTTAGAGAGACCTAGTTTTTGCGATGTGCACTAGTAGGCAACAGTAACAATGTACCAGTAAATGAGCATTTTAATTGCTTCACTTAATCTGGATTCATCAGCATTCCTAGACCTATTTACCAGTGTTGGGTACCTCCAGATCGATCTTGATCTCGAGACCAGTCTCGAGATCGGCATTAGTAACCTCGATCTTGTTCTTGATCTCGAAGGTGTTGGTCTTGATCTTGATCTTGATCTCGGAGCTTCTGTTCCCAAAACTTTCGCTCGAGATCGCTCGAGATCAACATTGTTATTACGTAAATCATCAAACGAAAAAGCTTTTAAAATCGTTCACCAATCGGCGAAAACACGACTCAGTGTTGGGTACCCCGAGATCGATCTTGATCTCGAGATCGGCATCAGTAACCTCGATCTTGATCTTGATCTCGGACATATCTGATCTTGATCTCAGATGTTCTGATCTCGATCTTGAGCTGCGGATCTTGATCTTGATCTTGATCTCGGACTGACTGATCTTGATCTTGATCATGTTGATCTTGATCTCGGACCCTCTGGTCTTGGACCCAACACTGCTATTTACCAAAGCTTTCCAAAAAATTTGATTTCCTTTGAAATTGTTTTCTATAAGTCGACCAAAACAGATGAGGACATTGCTCGATCGTGGAGAAATGACAATTTATTTTCGTATCTTCATTTTCAAAAGAAGACAACTTAACTGGGTCTGATCCATCCATTATGTTAGTTTACGTCTCTATAATCGAACATTTCTCTGATTTCTCACGAGATTTCTAAAACGACGTCATCCATTCAACGAAAGCGACGAATCTACGTGAGAAAGCGCGCGAAATTCATCGATCGCGCAAAACGAGCTTTTCAAGTTCGCGTCACGACAACGTGAACTTCTCCTCTCCCGAATTTCAAGGTGGCTTCTTTAGTTGCCATCGTTACCATAGTTACCTGTTCTCTCGCGTGCCGATCGCAGTGCATAAGGGACGAGACGTTTTACGGATATACCTACAAGCATTTAGCAATTGGAACGTTGTCTATTGTGTTGCCGACAAAGTCGTTTCGAATTTTATTCCAAAAGAAAGTCTTACATCAGTGCTCTGATGGGAATACAAGACACTGACAGAGACATACACAAACTTTACACTCCGTGAATCTGCTATATCGAGGGGCGTACATCTTGGATGCGACTCACGTGCTTACGCACATCACATTGGTATTCCCATGTAGCCCGTTTCGACAAAATGTGACGTCATCTGACAAGTTGTCATATATTGTATGATGACGAATAAGGAACCCCTTGATACCAAAGGATCGAAGAAAGATAGAGAGAATGATTGAAAGGGAGGGAGGGAGGGGATATACAGAGAGAGAGAGAGACAGAGAGACAGAGAAACAGAGAGAGAGGCAGGGAGAGAGAGACAGAGAGACAGGGAGTGAGAGCGCGAAAGAAAGTGGCCGCTGTGTAGGGAGATCGAAGAAAGAGAAGCAGAGAAAGAATCAGGCAGATGGAGAGAGAAGGAGGGAAAGGGGGATGACGAAATGCTACATGTTTGAAATCAACATCTTGTACATTTTGTGTTTTATCTGTATTCTGTGCTTACAGATCTACTAAATTATTATTGAAGGGTAAATACGGCTCTTTCTCCCACGCACTTGATGAGTCGAAATCATCAAAGCTTTTTACTGTTAAATGGTAACACGACGACGAATATCGTGCTCATTATTAATCCTAATGTCGGCAGCTTTGTCTTCTTCCTGTCTTATCTAGTCTCTTTACTTAAAAAACAAATTCCCTTATCTTCATTAGAAAATATGGCGAATTGAAAATATGGCTTAACTAAGAATACCGCCCACACCTCAATAATTGATTCTATATTTTCTGCATGGGATGCGTCGGAGATGAAATGTGATTCCTGTCCAATTTCATTTTTCGTTTGAACTTGAATATCGAGGGATCGATGCCGTCTGTTTCGTCTCATTTCCCTGTTGTAGATTATCGGTATTTGTCTGTTTGATGAGAAGACGTCATATTTCTAGAGAGGATTTAGTCCTTCCATTATCTCTCTCTCTCTCTCTCTCTCTCTCTCTCTCTCTCTCTCTCTCCATTTCCTTCTATCTTAATTTACATTGCCTTTATCTCAGCTCTTGTGGTCCTGTTTTCTACCTACCTCTGTCTACTATATTCTTGTGATTTTCGTCCATTCTCTTACATTTTGATATTTCCCCCTTCTATATCTCTGTTTATGATTCCCCCCCCCCCTCCCCCACTTTCTCTTTCTCTCCGGCCCCCCCCCCCCATCTCTCTCCTTCCCATCTCTTTACCTCTCTCTTTCTGTCGTCATTTTATTTTCCTTCTGTCTTTGCTAGCCTTCCAACCCTTTTTATTGAGTCATTCAGAATAGTTTATTTGGGAAGCTAATGAAATATTATACTATCAATTACTTTGGCAGTTATCAACACATGTATCATTCCTTGTATTTGTTCAGTCTTTAAAGTCAGTTAACGTTTGAGTTCATGCGCTTTTTTAGAAAAACACCTTATGCAAATTAAGCAGGTAAAATGGTGCAATTAAGCAAATCTTTAGTTATCATGAGACAAGAAGTTAGAAGGCTCTTCAAATAAATTGAGATTGTCATATGGATTGAAACAAAGCTTAGATACACTGGATTGCTCTAAATAATGAAGCATTGAAGCACGAAAGAGAATTCAACTTTTGAAAGGATTTTAGACCAAAGTAACACATGGCTTGACCCACATTCATTGCATCAACCCAAACTTGGTACAAGGAGATTTTGACGACACTTTTTAAAAACGCTGGTGCTCAGTCATCCGTGGCAGAAAAGTCACGAAAGAGGTATCATTAGACAGAAAACAGGTTACTCTTCGTCTTGAAATAGATTTCAAGATCACATTGGTTATAGCTTTTTAATTAGAGGCTATCAAAGTTGGATATACTTTTTTGATACGCACTGTACACTATTTTATCGCTTTGATGCACACACCAGGACGGTGTTCGTACAAAAAATATCACCGTTCACATTGAAGAAAAAAGACTGAATCTTCGAAACATGAGTTTATTAATATGTAAAATGTCTAGTTACCCGAGGGGAATCCTCCCGATCAATGTTTATACTATCAAATATGAGACAGTAGAGTTTGAATAATGCACTGTAAGCGAATATGTGTGGGTTTGTTGTTGTTTTTTTGTATTTTTGTTTGGGGGGGGGGGCGTTTGCACGTTTATCAGATAATTACATTTATAGTCAATTATGTTGAAAATGGAGACTCCATGCATGCTTTGAGAAAAGACTAGCAGAAATGTATTGCAATTATTCGTTTTCATCCATCGGTTGTTATCTCTGTTTGAGTTAATGAATAAAATATTAAAATAAATTACTATATAGGAGTGAGAGGGAAGAGATGGGGCAGATTGACTGACAACGATGTACGTTCATCTAACCCCTTTAAGAGTTTCCTGTTCCTATTTCAATCACCTTTTAAATGAAATCCCTCAAAGCGGCGGCGATTTCGTTTCTTTGACAAGAGAATGCTTTCGTTTCTTGAAAAGACCGATTTTATTTCTAGAAGAGAAAGATAAAACTGCTGATACGCACCAGTGGCAATTTTTGAACAACACCCCTCTGTTGACGTGAAGAGAAATGAAAACAAAAAGATTCTGTGTCCACGATCTAAAAGATGCAGAGTCATGGTGATAGAGCATCGTTCTCAAACAACTTCGGATGAACTTTTGAAGTGATGTCGTCTCCATGAGTCAGTCGGGGATATCTTGGAAAGAAAGATGACTCACTCCTGTTTGAACTTCATCATGACCATCGGCATCATCATCATCAAAACTTTTTTGCCCTCTTGTAATCGGGTAACCCAGTAGGGGAGTGTTAGTCTTTTACTGGAGACCCTCTGCTTAACTTGTTGAGGGGCTGCTAGGGCTATTACGAACTATCCACCCAAAGTGTTGGGAACATTAAGACCAATTAAGCATACAGGTATATGAATTCAATTCGAAGATGCTATTTGGCATTTTCACTAAAGTGAGTTTAAGAAAAGCAGTGTGAAAAAAGAGGAAATCCAAAAGATGTACTGACAAACATTTTTACCTGTAGCTGCGGACTATAAAAGAATGCAACTTTCTATTAATCTTTTTTTAAGGTGTGGAAGATGTTATCTTGCGTTTTAGAAAAGATCTCAGGAAATATTACTTTTATTGTATTAGGTTTCATAATACATTTGTGCCTTTGTACGCTTTTTGTATTCTTACGTGAAAAACAACTCCGAAAGTTTCGGGCAACATAATTCTTAAACTAAAAGTCTGTAAAATTATTTGACTCAGACTATCCATATCAATTCGGATTTGTAGTCTTAGATTTAGGCACTTTAGGGTGTCGCATCTGTACATAGGTTTCTAGTTACCTGGTATTAAAAAAAAACAAAACAAAAACACAGTATTACTCTTTGAGTATGTTAAAAGAAAAGAAGGAAAGTACATTTAGGGACAATAATAGATGTGCATCGATAATAGCTTGGGCGTCGCTAGTTGGGGTGTTGTACCTCGAAAATCTCGAGAACAAGTAGCCTGCTACCGTTTTCGGCAAATTTGAAAATTTGAAGACAGATTTTATCCAAAGTCATCGAGGAAAGGGTTGTATCCCCCCCCCCCCCTCCACACACACACACTCGGCCCTCCCCCTCCCAGTACCCGATGGTCACTTTATCATGTTTATGGCAATTCTTCGGTCGATAACGTACCATGATGTCTAGATGTAAGACTAATAATTTTGTAAACAAATCATCCCATGACCTCAAGTGAGGTGAAAGGTTCTTTTTCCTGCACCGTTGGAACCAATGAGAATGGGCCAACAACTTTGACATCTAAAATCCCAGTAGCTTTCTAAGCTCTTTTCAAAGAGGTTTCTAACGCAAGTCTCCTCCAGTTGCTTTGACAGTTGCAAAATAACAGTTACGTCTCTTGTCCCAGGAATTTTCTCTAAATGACGTCATCTCTTTACGTGTCTAAGAACTGATCTGGGCAACCCGATATGCCGCATTCACATTCTAACAATGGTGAGGGCTGTTAGTGTGAACCCTCTGGTGTACGATGTTGCTTTCATTTTATTCAGAAGTAAACATCATATTGATCTGAGATCCAACGAAAGGGAAAAAAGTAGAATCGAATTCTCATACGATCGTTATTAGGCTGCACTCCTATAGAATCATAGAGTTATGCATTGAAACATCGAATCAATACTGTGAAAAGAGTTTTTAAATTAAATTCAATAATTAGTGGGGCAAATTTTTTGTGTTAAAGCCAGGAGTTGTGAATGAGGTTAGAGTATACCTCCCTGCTCAGTTACCTACTCGATAATTGTCAGTACAAGTATGTTTTATTTTAACAATATGTAATAATTGTAACCAAATGTTTGGACATCGTAACCGGGATTATATTCTACGACATGATCCTCAGATTATGTTTGCCCCAAATTGCTAGTTTGCTGATCTTGTCGTATATAATGATAGATTATGACTGCAGGAAAAATCAATATGCAGTATAATAGCGATGATGATGATGATGATGATGATGATGATGATGATGATGATGATGATGATGATACTACCTACTACCACTACTACTACTACTGATGATTATGTAAATGGTGTCTTCAGGATGGGGGCGGGGGGGGGGGGGTGATACACGTTATTCCCGAAATGAGTAGTGGCAATCACTCCCCCCCCCCCCCAACTCCCACCCCGGTTGGGCGCTTATGTCATCATTGTATGTAAATGAGTTCATGAGTTATCAACTATCCATCAACAAACTATTAATCAAAATAATGAGCGCTCTCCAAGATATGTAACAAATAGAGGTGTAGGCATGCACACAAATAGTGAGAGCGATGAATATAGATCACCCCGTGAACAATAGATGATTATGCGCAGTGGCGTAGCCAAGCCACTTTATATTTGGCACTGGCATCATTGGGGGCACCGGTGTCACTCGATGAATGAAAATTGAATTAACAAAGCCATGGGCCTGATATCACCAAAATTATGAGCCTGATATCACCGAATTTATGATAGTATCATTGTTTATTATATGTAATTACTGTACTTAATTTTTTTTTAAATTTTTCCATTTATGTAAACACCTCTTATCGTAATTTTGTTTGATATCATGTTATACCAATTTGTATATTATGTAAAACACTGAAAAACATGTGGAAATAAAGAAACCTTGAAACCTTGGATTAGGGGAGGATGCGGGAAGGGACCTTCTTGTTTCCTCTCTTTTCTTTTTTTTTTTTCCACCTTCCGATTAGGGGACACGTGCCCCCGTACCGCCCCCCCCCCCTCCGCCCCTGTAGCTCCACCAATTATTACGCATGCCAATTCCACTGCTTCCCAATTACAATCATCCCCGAATTGACATGTTAACCGCTCTCATTTATCATCAGCGAACGCAGGAAGCACATGGCAGTAATATAATCCCCATTTAATTCTCTGAATTATGCAAAAAATACGCCATCGCGGTCTTAACACGATGAACATTCGAAGCGGTCCCATTGGGGGTCATCAAACAAAATGTCATTGCCTTCTTTATCTTTTTTTATTCAGTTCACAATCACGTATAATGAGGTTAATCGTTCCTGCTACCTACATGTATTTCTTCGAAACTCTGACTCATATTTTTAAAATTGTCTTTTGTTTCGGAGCACACGCCAATTATCCCTTCTGAATAGCAATATTCATCACTGAAGCTTTCTCTGTTGCACGAAATTGAATTTGATTTGAGTAAGAACGCTTTTCAAAATTATCTCACGTTTATATTCCACGCTGAATCGCTATTAGTCACTCATCATTACCTTTTTTTTTAGAGAGAATAACACTCCAGATAATTATTCAAATATCCGAAACCTGCTCATTTGTTCATTACATTTTAAGGAAAATTCTGTGCAAGCCTGTTGAATCATTATTCTGGCTGACTATTATAATGACAACAGGGGCGACTTATTTCCCAAATTACATTCATCCGGAGAAAATGTAATCGTCATTATATACTTTACGCATCAGTTACGACATGAAAACATTAATTTAAGTCGTTAAAATGGTAATCAATGTCCTTGGCGCAAGGCTCAGTAGTTTTTTTTTTCTGATTGTTTTGTTGACCTACCCCCTCCCCTCCCCAGTCTCCCCCTCCCCCAGTCTCCCCCCCCCCCCCTCTTACTGCTTCCTTAGAGCATTATGTTGTACGACAGTAGGAGGAATAGGAATATACCCCCGTAGCATGTTTATCAACTCTCACATTTCATACCCCTGGTGATGACGATCTACATCCGAATAAAATTGTATTTTGTAAAAAGAAGATGACAGCATCGCCGCTTCCACATCAACTTGATCAATGAGATTGATTATTTTGATCAGAAAATATAAATCATTGAAAAATTATGTAAGAATGATGTGTTTCATGTTTTCAACCCCTAGCTGATTCACGGCTGAAACCCGCTATCATAGCATACATCTCAACCTATTCGTGTACTTGCAGCAGGACATATTATATTACCCTCTGGCCGATCCGGGCTATTGATTATGTATCAGATGTCTGTGTCAGATCATTTTTCTTGGAAGCGGCAGTGATTCAAATAGAATCAGACTATATTTTGAGGGCAAGTTTTTAATTTTTTAACAGTAAAATTCGAATTTCAGACGAATGGGTTGTGACTGAAGAATGACGAATAAAACAAAGATGGATACTGCGCTCATCTATCTAATTTTAGATTTAGCTCATTTTGTGTGTGTGTTGTTTTGTTTTGTTCTGTTTTTCTTATAATTCTTTTATTTAATTTTTACCACATGCCTTTGACAAACAGACATCTGAGTGACCTGACACGTATGGAAAAAGACGGACGGACGGACGGACGGACTCTTGGAAATATAAATAGAAGTTTCCCACATGCACGTGAGGGTAGTAGTGATACCAACCTTTGGTCCGTACACCTGAGAATTGTAGTTCTAGTTATTCTTTACCCCCCCCCCCCCAAGAAAAAAAAAAAAAAAAATAAATAAATAAATAAATTAATTAATTAAAAAAAAATAATAAATAACAAAAATAAATAGAAATAAAAATAACAAAAATTAAAAAATAAATAAATAAAAATAAAATAAATAGATAAATAAATAAAATAAAGTAAATAAATAAATTAAAAAAAAAAAATATTAGTTGGAAAAAAAAATGCACCGGTGCGGGTTGCCCAATGACGGGTTTGTGCCTTCTTACGTAATAAGCCTTATCCCAACTTTCTCAAAAGTGCGTGGGGTGGTTAGAATGAGACGATTATGGGGAAGAAACCTTTTATTCGAAATTAAAATAATTATGTAAAAAATGTGTTCTTGTTCGAAATAGATATTTCCATTAATATACTAAATACTGTGGTTTGACAGACTCTCTCTCTCTCTCTCTCTCTCTCTCTCTCTCTCTCTCACACACACACACACACACACACATTTAAAGACTGGGAAACATTTTGCTAGGAACTTGGGGATGCGACCTCAGAGGGGCGTGGTTCGAGTCGAGCAACCAAGTGTCATGGTATCAACTGGGGCGTCGATTCATTTCCAAGATTGCGGGGGGGGGGGGGGGGAGGCGGGAACTTGTCATTTACGTTCTACATAACGAGCTACATATTGGGCCAAAATAACTAGGAACTGCCCCCTGCTCCACCCCCATCGGTACCCCTGTGTATCATTATGGGGGTTTTGGTTGTGGAGATTAGGATTAGTTTAACTATGAAAATAAGCAATTAATATGATGTAAATATCGACACCGAGATGAGACCAATTATAACACGATCGCAAAGACTTTCAAGAAATCTACTCAAAGAGTACTTCCAATACCCTATTGTTTATCCCTTAGAAATCATGTTCGCATTATTCAATAGGTGATGGACAATTAAGGCTCTTGAAATTTCCTTAGGTTGATTTTTCGCCGGAAGTCTTGGAAATCGTGTTTTATTCGAATAGCCTTTTTGAGGAGTGATTGAGTGAACATAGTGAAGTTACGATAATAAAGACACCAGTGTTGGAAGGTCTTGAGACGTAGGGTATCGGTCTCAGTCTCGGTCTCGATATCGGCCTCGGACCTCAAGTTTACAGTCTCGAATTTTCACTTTGCAGTTTTAGTCGGGTGTCGAGAGGTCATGAGCGGTTTTCTCGAGACCTGTCGAGACCCGACTAAAAAATGCAAAGTTTGGAAAGATTGTTTGCCTTTTCTAAGCAATCAAACAGGAGTAATTTTTAAGATATTTTTAACTGGTTAACAATTTTTAATAAGGCTATCAGCTTAAGTTTGTTGGGTTTTATTTTCCTTTAAACTTAATAAGGTCTCGGTCTCTATAGGAATCTCGGTCGCGGAAGAGGTGATCTCGGTCTCGGAAGGGAAATTCTCGGTCTCGGTCTCACAGTCTCTGTCTTGGACAGGGGCGGCGCTACAGGGGGGCAGGGGGCGGCCGCCCCCTATCATTTTTCAAGCGAGCAACAAAAAAAAAAAAAAGAAGAAGAAGGGGGGAAAAGGGAGAAAGAGAAGGGGAAATGGAGAAGAGAAGGCTAGGCCATGCAATTATGACATAACTGTTATAGTCCTATTTGTTATTTCAAGACCCTCGACGTGCGACGTTGCTATACGCGTCATTTTGCCCCCCCCCCCATTTAAATACCCTGGCGCCGCCCCTGGTCTTGGACCTTGAAGTTTCGACTATATGATATACCATGCAGAGGAGAAGAAGAGCAGGAGAAATGGAAGAGTGAAGAATATAAGAGGAAGTGCTGTTTGGAAGAGGGGCGATGGTGACAGAGGAGTATGAACAACCATGCCTCTTTATTTGTTTATTTTTCTTTATTCAGATTGGTATTCAAGAAAAGCGGCTCGTCTCGTGATTTTTAAGCAGAGGCTATGATCATCATGGAGACAACATCATCAGTCAAAACATTTCTTTAAAACTATGACTCGGTCCAATTTCCAAGAACTTGGCCGCCACTTGTAGCCCTTTTTAGACCGAAATTCACTTTTTATAGTAACTAAAATTACGTTGGTAAGGGGCTGTGCTTGATGTTGACGATGGTGATTCATAGTTTTCTCACACACACACAATTAAGAGAGCAAGTGATAGAGAAATAAACAAATATAACTCATTTAATCTACTTTACCTCAAATTGAACATTTGAACAAGATGTTTTCTGATACAAAACTTTAGTGAGGCTTTCTTTCTCCCGCAGCAGGTATGACGTCATACTTCTCGGTAATTTCCCGAGTTTGCATACTATACGTCATAAGCATACGATGTATTACTTGCGCAGGGTCCCCAGAAATTCAGCTCAGCTGCGCTGAACCCTGGCTAGGCTGAGATATATCGCCTACATGCAGATTAAGAGTTGAATACCGAAGTTTCAAAATGGTGGTCTTGAAAGGAATCCCTTCTATAATTTCACCGGAACTGCTGGATGTGCTAGCAAGAATGGGACATGGTGATGAAATTGGTAAGCAATTCTTCAGTAAATTAGCTGTGTTATTGCCTGGTTTTTCAGTCGACTTAATTCCGCAGCTCCCGCCCCTCAGGTTGTTGTACAGTGTTTGCTATAGGTGGGACTGTAGTGAAGCGAGCCATTTGCATCGTGTGTGAAAATATTAGTAAGGTCTTCTGCTAGGTCTACATGATAGGCATTTGCTCTGAAATGAAGGTGGTTTTGAATGTCGTGGCGATTACATATGATTGCTAGTATAATGATCATGAAAATGCATGCCTTTTTATGGTGAAAATGACTTTGTTGACACACATGTACCATGGTCATGGACTTGCCATGGTTGGTACCCGGGTAGGTTCTGGAAATGGAATTCTTGTCAGTAATTGTGACTTACATGTATTGTAGGGTCTAGTTGTATCAAATGACAATTTATGATCATGAGTATGCTCAGAAAATAAGGTTTTAGTATCGCTGTAGTGCAGTGTAACAGTTAACTTAAATAGTTTACTCTGCAGATGTGTCTTAGATCAGGGTTTTTGCTATCCTAACATAAAAAGAGCTTAGGTCTATTGAGTAATCTTCCTATCTACATCATCATGGTTCATCTGTCTACAAAGACTTTTGCCAATTTAGAGTTTAAAATTATATGAACAGAAACATTTTTTTTGTTAAACTTGTGAAACAACCCATTTCACACATGGACACAGTCTACAACAAAATTCAGTGGAAATCCTCAAACATCTTAAATCCTCGTTCCCATATGAGGGAGTAAATAGACTAATTCATTTACTTGTAAATAAGTCATTTTCTTTTACCACAGTTGTTTACCAGGGGGGTGTTTCATCAAGTGTCTTGTCAGTGATTTTTACCAACAAATTTGCTCTCAGCCAATCAGATGCAAGGATTTCAGTAGCTTATAATAGTTATTGCAACTTGTCATTGCTGACAAGTTTTATGAAACAGGGCCCAGGTCATGATGTGTGAATCAGCCTTAAAAGGGTAGTCCACCCTGATACCAACTTGGGTTTAAAAGAAGCAGAAAAATATAAAGAAACAAATCAATGAAAGTTTAAGCAAAATCCAATAACAAATATGAAAGTTATGAAGTTTTGAAGTTGTAATCAATCAAACGCAAATTGACAAATCCTTGATGTATCTTGCGAGCTCCTCTCCCATTTGCCCTATATTGAAAAATAATAAATTTCCATTTTCTCTGCAGATTAAAAAAAAATTTGACATCTGCTTTAAAAATGTGAAAATTTACAACACTTACAATAGATGGACGTGCATGGTAAGAAAGATAGGTGATAACATGCACTGCATAACAAATCTGATAGTGGGAAGGGAGTTTAATGTATTGTAAACTCTATTTTATGTCATGAGCCCTTATACCCATCCAGGCACTGAAAGTCTATTCACACATATCCGCATGACCAGTTTGCTCTGGGGATTTCCTGGTTTTTCTCAGATCATTGTAGTCACCATGTACCTTATCATTAGTAGTAGTATGGGATGTAGGTTCCATTCTCTCTTGCGTAGTGGGTTGGTTTGGAGCAGTGCAGTCAGATTTTCTGTGGCTTGCACAGGCGTTGCATGCTGTACAGATATATACATGTACAAAATACATGTATCATTACAGTATGTTAATTTATGAATCGTGCAAGAAGTAGATTTTCAAATATCCCCCACCCTATTTGTGTAGGTCTGTATATGCCATATATTTAGCGGGGTTTTATTTTCACGAATTTTGTGAGTCGCAAGTGGGTGGCAAATTTAACAACATGCTAAAATATTGCCAAACGTCATACACAGTAGATGTACGCCTGGCGCCTTAGCGTACACACCCATCCGGCCACCTGTACTACAGTACCAGTATACTGTGTATCCGATCAAGGAGTTTCAGAGCTGCTATAAGTAGCTCGGTGTGGCTGTATGCATTCTGACTTTGTAGAAGCTTACTGACTTTACCACTTCACTCTGCGAAAGTGCATCATCATTCCTGTTTGTAGATTTCAGAATTTCCCGATCGCGAACCTGGTCAGTCCACTTCGCTTAAAAAATTATGTCCGCGAAATAGATGGCATATACAGTATTGATAGTTGATGCATACATGTACTCTGAGTCTGCAAAATTGCTTTGGCCCTCCCAATCCATCCCTGCAAAGATGCCACAAGGTGAGTTCACCAAATTAGGAACAAGGGTAAACAAGGCTGCTTCCAGGGCCCAACACAATGGTTTCCAGTCGGTTGCAAATTTGAAACAACGACTCTGACTGGTTAATGGCCAGCCTTTCAACAATATGTGCATGCAATGATGATACTGATAGGCCATTGCCATTTTGCGATTGATTGCAAACCTTTGTGTTACGGGGCCAAGGTCTTAAAATCTTGTAAAATGTGAGTGCTGTAAACATCAGTGGTCATCAGATGTCATGAGTACCAGACAACACAACCAAGGAGGTTCAAGGCAAAATTTGCAGCAGAAATTTTCACTTTCCAAACACTATATAACAGGCTAGGCAGAAGTAAAATTTCCCAAAGCTTTGATCAGTCTTAATCAAAATGTCTCCAAACATCCAAGTTCATAGTCACAGTCTTGTAATGCTAGGATATTTGCTGTGGGTCCATTTAACATAAATCTCTTTCTGCTAAACACATCTTACATAACAGCAAGTATGCAATGAGTACTCCACACTCGGTCAAGAGCCAGATCTCTGGTCGTGGTATACATTAAAGTGTGAATGTGGCAGAAGTTCAAGGGTAAGGTGATAGTTTTTACTCTAGACTGATGCATTGTCCTATTTATTGAAAGAATGGATAAAACAGGCCATTTAGTTGTGAAGCATGGCTTCAGTGTAGAATAAAATGACACCTTCCATTGAAACCAAACTTGTGAACATGGCTCAGTTTTGATGACAAGTGGATTTTTTATTCCCCGGTCACAAGGGGGCATGCATGCATCTCCTCTGCGGCTGGTCCACAGTGTATATTGCAGAAACTTCCTACACCAGATGCATGGTTTGCACATTTTTTGAAGGCAGGCAGGAAGGAGCAAGCAAATGACTGCGGGAGGCTGTTGGACCATTCTTTTGGCTGCATTTTGAGGAACACTGGTGACAAGGGCAGCCATTGTACTTCTTGCAAACAACATGCAGACTTCTTACCATGCTCTCATGAAGCCGTGCAGTACCGTACACTGACGTACAGAGCTGTACCATGCCACACTGTAGTTGCACGGCACTTGCATGGGGATTGTACATCACCTCAAGCATTGTCACTACGGTGGTCGGCGCCAGTCGGAACCTTCCACCACTCGAAATTTCCGACCGGCACTCTGTGCAATATCACACCCGCCCGCCCGGCACTAATTTCCCCACTGACAAAGAAAAAATACTACGATTTTGACCTACGAACATGCAACTGTGGTTTAAGCCAGTAATCTGACAGCACTCACAGCAGGTATATGTACAAAATACACCAAATACTAGTACAGTAGCTACAATGCTTAAAGCTCATGTACAGTATTGGTAGCAAAAAGGAAATTGGAAAGAAACATGTTAAATATAGTCTCATGTTGTTCTCCTTGTATCAAAACATGTCTGTAAGAGATCATTTGATATTCCATCTATGATTTCTGGTGAATTTCAGTGTAAATATCTGTAAGGAATGCTTGATCACTGCCATTATGCTAGGACCCTTCCACCCCCACGGCTCCCTGCACAGCAATCTTGGGGCTTCACATAGAGACAGCGTGTGTGCACTGTGTGTAGCTACTTATCATTGGTTTTACACGTGTGTGTACAGTGTATAGCACATGCTGCCTTTGTTGGGATTTTACGTGCCTGTCCCGGCACATAAATTAGTTTTTGCCTCTTATTTGTTTAATATTAAACTTTAGGAGGCGAAATCTTCACAGTGTCTTGGTATTGCTAGTATCTTGCTATTTATCAACAAAAATTGAAGAAATCTGACGAACAGTTTTTGAGGGCTTACCAAAACTTTACATGACCTTTAATGCTGCAGCTACAGTACAGTGTGTACTGTGTAGATACATAATATTTTTACTGTTTAACTATAACTTATAAGCCCTGAAAACCCGACAAGTTTTTGTCCCCCTGAACCCCCGTGGCCAGGTGTCGGGTGATAAAATTTCCACCACTAAAAAGTTCCTGGTGACAACCCTGATCACCTCATAGGTCTTTGCAAGTAAGATGGAGGGATTTTTTAGAAAGGTGCAAGACATCCGTGAAGATGGATGTAAGAACCACAGGAGTTTGCCAGCAACCCTGCCACAGCTGCAGAAATGCATTCATGCAAAAAAAAATGTCATAAGGAGTGTATACAAGCAACAAGATTTTGTAGCTTTGTCTCCCCTAAAGGGAAAACTCTCTTTGGAATGCGTAAAGCAATCAGAAACTGATAAAAAGATACAATATCACTTTTCATGGTGAAAATGAAAGTGGTGTCATACATGTTGATGTATCTTAAAATGCTTGAAAAAAGGGCTTATTTGAACTTTTCACTCAAAAAGTAAAACTTTTTGAGTTTTAGGTGTGGTCAGAGCAATTAATCCCCCTTTTTTTTCATAATATTCATTTTCTTTTTACGTCCACACATTTTGGGATAAAATGCATTAATCGTCCACAAATGTTGCTTTTAAGAAGAATTTTTTAAAAAACCCTTTTCTTTATTCATCTTCTTGATATTGCAAATGAATAATTTGTCACAGACAAATAGATTAAATGAAATGATTCAATTAATTTGGAACATAAAAACAAAAAAGATGAGCTATATATCCAGGACAAAATTTACTCCCACTCCCTTCATACTATATGTTTGTCATTCGTTATATGGTTTATTAGTTGCAGTTCTTGGTTTCTTCGTGTTTTCAGCATTTTAAAGGGATTACATTCTAATAAATATGCAGATTGCATCCAAATCCAAACAATAATCAGTTCGTTATTTCCAGTCAGATAATTGGATTCAGATAATTTTATTTTTGATTGATTATTGTCTTTGGATTCATTACGGAAACAGTCTTTTGAAGTAATGATTTGATAAAAATATTTTTTTCATAATACCGTTTCTTGACATGTAGTCTACAATTGAAGTTCATTTTAGGTGTGTATCTTCTTTTATGCTCATAATTCGAAATGTTGTTCCTGTCCATATGTATTTTCTTCTCTTTTTTGTATTCTCTGGTTTTTATCTCCTTCGTGACTGTAATATATTATTACTTTTGTAAGTAGCGCTTTTAAATGTTTTTTTTTCATTATTTCTGCATGTCGGTTTGATGCAATACCATTAATCTTTTTACTGGTAATATGTTGTAAACTTAAATGATGCAATCTTTTGGATCACAAATATGTTTTTTTTTTTATTTGTAATCAAATCCCTCAAATTTCCATAAAGATACAAGTGAGACTATAGTGACTGACCACTCTCAAAAAACAATATGGGCTTCGGTATTTAACCTCATATGAACCTGCCTTATGGTTGGATATAAAAGCACTTTAATTGTGCCTTAAATAATCCATAAATAATCCATAATATCATTTATCTACAAGCACGCACTCCTGGTAATCATTAAATAACTTTGTTGACAACCCATGTTGCCTTATTTGCCTCTAATTAAGGTTCTCACTCAACATTTGCTAGAAGTTGTATTTCATATAATAAGAGGTGAAATGATAATAGTCAGGTTCACACTAAGGGAGCTAAACTTTAAATATTTCACTTGTAGTTTCAAAACTTTAAGTTAACTTGTAGTTATCTTGTAGTTTCAGACCATATGAAAATGGACTGGTAGTTTTGAAACTTTTAAGTTTACTTGTAGTTCTAGAACTACAAGCGAGCTCGTGGTTAATGCCAAAACCACGAGCAGCAGGTGGTCCTCCGTCGCAGTTTCGGACATTGTGGACAGAATAAACTTTAAGTTTGGCAAGCTTGTAGTTAATGATGACCTTGCTGTTCATGTTAAACTTCCGGGTCATACCCTATACGCAAATTATGAACACAGGATCATTACACTGTATGCAATCGGTAGTATCTACTTCCAGTGTTAACAGCGACGATCGCTCAGCTTGTCGTTTCAGAACAACGAGCATTGTTGTTTCAAGTCCTCGTGAACCTTCGTCGTGGTTAGTGAGTCATTGTTTCGTTAACTTAAAGTTTTGCTAACTGAAAGTTTTGAAACCACAAGTCCCGTATGAATGTAGCTATTGATCTATCAACCTATTCTATGAAGTCTGTAACATATGGGACAAAAGACCTTGAACTGTACTAATCATTACATCTGATGTGACAGAATAACACAAATGAGTGCATTTTCAAAACTTGCAGGAAATTGAACCAGGTGGTCATATTTTAAGGACAAAGGTCATGGACTTATTGTGTTTTATGAAATTCTTTGAGAAATTTTTCTCCCTTTTTCAGAAGAAATGCAATCCATAATTTTTTTTTTTTATGTACATGTATTTATTTGACAAGAATGATGTCATGATCAGTACGAGCACTTGACAAAATATCTCACAAATTTTATAGTTCTCTAACTTCTCTTTACAAACAATAATTGTTTTGAGAGATGGAAAAGAAGTGCCTTTATGAAAGGAAGTGCTTGTGTATACTAATAATTTCTTGTTGGTTGTGAAATGTATTTGAAACCAAGTTCAGATGTTTTATTAATGGCTTTTTAGTGGGTAATACCTAACAGGTGGGTCACAGTTTGATTGAAGATATTATAATCCACTGGCACAGCAGGCATACTGCTTGAAAAGAAATTACCCATGGTCTAAAGGTGAGCCTGATATATCAAGGGTCCAGTGATTAGAGGAAAAAAGTGCCCCCTTTTAAGAACATTCAAACCGTGAACACTATCCTGTATTTTAGTGATGCTATACGCTGTAGAGGGTTCACAAGCAGAAACAAATATTAAGAAACTAAATATCTGCATACACTTTTACAGCATACATGTAGAATAAACAGAAAGGGTACATGTACATGTAAGGGTAAGGATACAAAAAGAAGATGTACACCTGTATTAACAGCACAGTATTGTTAAGCCCCTCCAGAATATATTTCAGAATTCTTTTATTTCGGTTAATGAATGGCCGGAAGCCTGCAATACGTAAATACTTCAGGTTTGTGAGCTCTCTGATCTTTTGCCAATCCCTTTTTAATCATTTTTTTTTTCCTTTTTTTTTTTTTTTTTTTTTTTTTGGGGGGGGGGGGGGTATTTTTGTTCTCTCTTATTGACATTGATAATAAAAAGATGCTCTTTTGGTAAATACGATCTGCATGGAGTGGCATACTGCCTAATTATTATCTTTACATTTTCATGAAATTAATTGATCAGTGGAATTGCCTCTTTCATGAATATCTTTTCACAGTAGATTTGTACACCCCTTGCTTCCAGCTTGAAGTCCTCTTAGCATGCTTAAGCCCCTTTCACAATTGGTCTGCGACCGTTTGCGACCATTTGGTCGCACGACAGGCTGCAACAGGCTTCAATCGCCATCGATCTCATCAGGTCGCAGAAAGGCATTCACAAATGCAACAGCGGTCGTAAAACAAAAGCGACTAGAAGAGACCGTTGCACGAGTAAGTCGCATTTGCTCGCATATGCTCGTGCGAGTGGTCTTGCGTTCACATGCGAGTGTTGCACGAGTGATTGCGAGTGGCTTGACGCCAATCACAATAGTCGCACGATCGATTGCATGGTCGTGCGAGTGGATGTGAGACCATGCGATCGCTCGTGCGATTGAATGAGACCGGTGCAAGTGGTCGTGAGAGTATTCGTGCGAGTGGCGTGGGGTATAAAAACCCCCTCGACACTTGACCGGTAGTCAGTTTCAAGATGGCCTTCTTAATAGTCAAGATGCCAAAGCAGAAAGTTACAAAGAAGAGAAAGTTGTTTAGAGGAGGGCCCTGTTGCAGAGGATCATCTCCATAGTCCCCCTATATATATACCCCCGAGGAATAGTCGCATACAGTCTCATACAGTCGTGCAATGGTAGTACAACGTTGTAAGATGTGCTGCGATCGGTCGTGCAACAGTCTCATGGTCTTAGCACAATCGCACCCATTCGCAAGACTGGTCGCTATAGGTCGCTAGCGCACGTGCGAGTGTTGCACGACCTCCAGCCCACCCACTGCGACTATTGAGTCGTGCGAACTCTCGCATCTAATCGTGCAACGTTGTGCAACACTCATACGAGAATCGCACGACTGGTGGTACGACCTAATGCGAGTGAATCGATCGCATCTGGTCGTGTCTGGATTTTGAGCATGTTCAAAGTTCAGATGCGACCAGTCACGACCGCCTCAGGTTCGTGCGACCGCCTGCAACGAGTGCGAGTGGTCGCAAGACACCAAGCGATCGGTCGTGCAACACCCCGAAAAATCTGTTGCAGGCGGTCGCAAACTGGTCGTAGACCAATTGTGAAAGGGGCTTTAGAGAGGTTATTATGAGGGTTTTTTTAAGTGTGATTATTATTTAAGTAAGTGGTCTACAAGGTCCAACTTCAACAAAGTTTTGCAGTGCCCATGTGTAAAATTATATTTTGTTCAATATTCTAGGGTATTACGGCTTGAATTTACAATGCAATGTACAGTTCAGTGAAAAAGAATGCATGGGAGTGGTGGGCTATTTAGCTCTGGAGAGCTCCAAAAGAGCTCTGGGAGAAACAGTATATAAAAATCACTACACATGTAGTGCAGTGAAATAGACAGGGGCCCTGTTTCATAAAACTGGTCATCAATGACAAGTTGCAATAACTGTACTGAAATCCTTGCATCTGATTGGCTGAGAGCAAATTTGTTGGTAAAAATCACTGACAGGACACTTGATGAAACGCCCCCCTGTTCACAAAGTTATTTAAATTTATGGATGTTTCTTTCCTGGGGACCTAGTAACGAGGTATTCCATTAACCTGTTATTAATGAATAAACTGCAATACTTGGAATCCAGTTTGCATGTATACATTACATGTTGCTATGTCTGATAAGCCTCTGACAGGCTTTCAGAACAACCTTTGTTTTAAAAGTATGCATAAAATCTGAATATATTTGCGAACAGGTCTATTGTGTTCATGCTACGGGAAACCTACAAAGAGCTCCTGTAAACAAAAACGTATGTTTTACACTGATACAGTCCCTGTCTGCATATGAGTATGATGTCATCTGCTCAAGACTTCTGGCTCTCAATGACATTGTATCGAAATTCCATTGATGTCTTGCTAGGCTGTGATGTCAATTCATGAGGCAAGATGATCAATTTATCAATTAACTCTTGAAATATCTTACATTGCTTGTGATTGTGAAACAACCACGTGAGTTGGTGGAGTTTACTGACAGATATTTTTAGCATGAGGCCCAATTCTTTAAATTGTTTGCCCTTATAAAACTGCGTACATAGAGACAAGGTCATCAGTATACAAGTAGGTCATTCAGACTTATTAGCTGATCATTAGTTGTTAATTTCCATGGAATGTTGAAATTAAAGCTGATTCATTTTGTATATCTGTGGGGGGGGGGGGGGGGTAGTTTTATTTTTTGTGAAATTGTTTGAACATTTAAAATTTGTTTTCATTAATTTTTTCCACATGCATAAACCCGTACCCACATAATCAAAAAAAGGTATCATAAAATACAATAGAAATAATACAAAAAATATTCACATCTCGTAAAATAGTCTAAAAGAATAGTATAGGTCAGTGTAATGAACCTTGTGGCACACCTACATTATCTCCCTGCAAAGTCAATCAGAGGCTAAGTTCAGATACATTTATGTACACTTGCTTCAAGGATAGTTCATTACATCATGAATTTCTTTTTTTTTTGAGTTGTGGCTCTGTTCATCTTACTTTCATTTTATTTAATGTTACTTTGTGGGAATGGACTTGTAATTATTGTAAGCTTTCAAATGAATGCCGGAATCAGAAAAGAGGTTAACGGTGAGTGAACCATATTGACTCTGAAATTGATTAAAATTAATATAAGCCCTACATACATGTTGTGATGGCATGTAGTTTTGTTGAGTGGTGATCTTTTGGCCCGCGTTCTTATTGGAAGGTCGCATATGTAGATCTGCAGTCGTGAACACACCTTACCATGCAATTAGATTTCCCAGTGGATGGCACACTACTTACCTCAACGCCCACTTGCACAAATTCTTTTGTGTCACTGTGCCTCGGAAGATGCATTAGAGATATGTTGATTTCACCAAGGGTAAACAAGGAAAAAGTAAGGAGGTGACATGATAAAATCCATTTACTACTTCAAGGTGTAGGTATAGTACTTCTCATGCATCAAGATCAAAGTATGTTTATTCATTAATATTGCATCCAAACCATCAGTTGCAGTAAAGGCCTTAAGTTTACAGAAAATGGTTTGTTGAACCAAGGAGTTATCACTCCTTGGTTGAACACCAATCTGTTGATTGTGCATGTGTGTGAGTGTGTGTGTGTGTGTGTGGGGGGGGGGGGGTTGGCTTAATGTCAATAAAAATTGCCATTGAATATTGTCCAAATGCAGGTGTTGTAGAACTGTTTGGGCTAATGTTTCACTCTAAATTAGGTCTCCACAATATCAATAATCTTTAATCATAACAATATCTTATTGCATTATTGATAATCTATGGGGTTTAATCATTTTCATTTAATTTGGGTTAAGTTCCTACCTTTAACATTTTCCCCTCATTCCTTAACATAACTTGGCAAATACTCATTATTCAAACATTAGTACATGTACCTGGGCTGAATATGTCCATGTATGGTGGACTTCATAAAACTTTTTTTTTCTAGGTCGAAAGTAGTCTCTCCTCCCAGCTGTGAACCAATTTGTACCCTATCAAAAACCTGTCAGGCATGGAGTCCATTTCAGTTGTCTGGTTTGGGACTCATTTGCAAGCTGTCACGAAAGATGTGTCTGTCCTCGCCAAAGTTGCTGAGGCACAGTTATTTTTCCTTCTTTTTTTCCTTATTAGTTCCCACGTCAAAATCGTCCATAATTGCATCATCGTCGGATATAAAAGAACACATCATCTTTGAAATGTAATTCAAAGGTATGTCAGAGTAATGGTATGACAGGATCTTACGTGAGCCCCTTACCCCATCCCATGTCCTACTTGCAGTGTTGTAGTCTCCACTTATAGACCCTTTGATCGAAAGCAACATACCATTTGTCAAAAAATTTTGGGACTTTTATCCAATATCCAGTCAATTTAAAAGAATTACCAACGGCAAGATAATCAAAGAAAACAAATATGAAATTGATTGTTTTTCTAAGGGAGATATTAGGTAATCATGGATATTTTTATGCCAATTATGAAAGCACTTTATAAAGAACATAGACACTAATAATTTTTAAAACATCATTCAAATGTAATTTTTGCTTGAAACTTTCTAACTTTATTTTCAAAAAGGTAAGGTTAGAATTTTTGTTCGGTTCAACTACTTCCATTTGAAAACATGAATGTGTACATTACTTTGCAGATACACTGCAGTAGCAATTTGTTTACCTTGCAGTTTAAAGTAGGCCTGTTCTATAAATATATGCTCATTATGCTATATAAGTAACATTGATTTTGTTTAGGTTTTCCTATTTGTGATTTAAAAAGGGATGGTCACAAACGGTCTTGATTTGAAAGACTAAATGACCCCAGTGTGTCTGAAAGGTCATCTTGGTTGCAGACTGTATCTCTGCAGGTAGTGGTGGTGGTGGTGGGTGCGACTCCATGGAGACAATTCAAACAAGATGGCGTCCATTAAGCCCATCTTGCGCTCACTCGGGGCGGGCATTTCAACAAGCAAGGTGGGTGGACAGCTAAATAATGGGGCGCAGGTTAGGCAAAGTAATTGGAGGTGACCCCCCAATTTAATCATGCATTTTGTCTCAATTCGAAAGGGCCCTCGATTTCTTTGCACAGTCTTCCCTGTTGCATCTGCATAGTGCTTGTACATGCAGGTTATCTCTGCAATTTGTTATGGCTTTCATTCAGTGCTTTTTATTTTTAAAGAGTAAAGGTTTTGAAATCTTGATTTTGTAGGGATATGCAGTGTAAACAGAAGAGAATAATGAAACCATGAATGAAATGAAATGACTTCTACCATGAACAAGGATACACTTTTCAAATTCCATAGCTTATTTTAGCCCATATTTCATGTTTTTGTAACAGTTTAACAGAACTTATAAATCAGTTACCTCATCAAGCTTTAGTAACTATAGATAACTAAATAATGTTGGCTTTAGTGCAATGGACCCAAGAGCTATAAAGTCAAAGACAAAGTAGCTACATGTTCATTTGTCTTTTAGTTACTCTTAAAAATATTACTATAATCTTATGTACCCTTTTAAAATTAAAACAGTACTTAGCAACTAATAATTTACGAAATAAAAGTATTCATCAATAGAGGAATTTGCTTTCATGCATTTACCTAGAAACAGAGAAAATGATCTAGATATTTCAATGTCTTGTAGCCCTGTTATTCCCCTTTATTTTTCATCAGGTTAACCACACTCAGAATCATGAAAAGTTTATTATAGAATATTTCTTTTATTTCTGTTAGCAATTTCCGATGATCTTTTTTTACTCAGAAGCATTACTAACTTTCTTCTGGACAAGAGGCTCAAGGATGTAGGCCTTCATGTAACATACATGTACAGAGTACAAGCATACAATTACCAAATCACAAGTCAGTTTGAGATGGGTGTAGGTACATATGTCGTTAAACATACATGTTTAGCAATTTAGATTGTAGGTATGCAATTTAGCTCCATTTGTGTGAATTGGTTCAAGGGGGGGGGGAATCAATACAGTTGAATGGAATCTTTTTGGTGAAGACAAACAACAAAAAGCTATTTTTGAACTTGTGTAGGTGGTACTTCTTTGGCAGTACATGGACGTTTTAAGTGCATTGCAGAGGCATCAATTTTTCCTGTGCCTCCTTTGTCATGGGAAGTCGCAATAACCCATTTGTTTGGTCACCCTCACCTTTGTGAGGAATTTGATTGTTAATTTCTCCAATGAATAATAAGTGAGGACCGAATCACGTTTGATGCCGAGTAGGCGTATAACTGGCATGTTGTTACCAGCAGTTTGATTTTGTGTCAAGACTTAATATAGATGGGACTATCTTGAAATGCCGCTACTATTTAGGGGGATGTGATATGGTGATTGGCTTAGACTTTAAAGTAATTGTATATTGGACTGCTGGAGGACTTGCTGCTCTTTAAACCCAGTGGATTTGAAGACTTTTTAGGGTTGATTAAATTAGCCCCCTGTGGACTACAAAGCTTTGGTGTCGTTCAGGGGATATTCTATACATATTGATGATGAAAAAACTACTTGAAACTTTTGACAGGGTCAAATTAGACAAAAGGGAGGCTGACACATTTTTTTTATTGAAGTAAAGAGAAAGAATGAAGAATTAAGAAAAACATATATGCCTCATTTAATTACTACAAGTACTCGTCATCAAATTGCTTAATGAGTAAATAGTAGGCCTACATTAAACTAAAGACAGTACAGGCAATGAACAGGTAAACTATAAATGCATTCAAAGCATTTTACCAAAATTCACATGTTTTCATAGCTGTGCAGTGCATCTACATCATTATTCATATCTTCTGTGTTTTTGCATGGCTTGTATTTAGTGAGTAAGACATGAGAATAAGAGGCGTATTAGAAACTTTCTTGTAGCTTGTAATTTTTTAAAAGTTCTGTGTTCCACAAAATAAAATTTCAAATTTGCGCCCAAAACTGGCACAAAAGCAGCATCGCTAAAGATACTCAGTTTAAATGTTTAGGTTTTATATCTTGCATATGCTGCACACTTTAAAAGTGAGCATTTGCACTACCTTAGGTTCAATAACTTCAGTTGTGTACCCTACTTTTGAGATGCTACTGTTGTGCATGTAGGGATGTAAATTTTAACCTTTATTTCTCTAGTTTGTTTTTGGAACTGGTAGAGATTTGAGAGAATTTTCCTCTCTAGAAGAGGATAAACAAATCAGGGGAAAGAGACAGCCAATTATTTTGATTGCTGTGAAAAGTAGACCCATTTGATCACTTCAGATACTGAAGATCCCTAATGCATTTCATATAGTGCTTAATCATCATGTGTTGATATTTATGCACAATTAAAGTATTTAGAGTACATGTGTAATTCATTAAAAATTGAAATCCAGATATAATGCAGGCCATAAAATTGATATTTCATAAGCCAGCCTTTTCCATTACTTGAAAATATTTGCCCAAATGTGACAAAATATCTATGAATGCCACTTGTTAAAGGAATCCTTTGAAAATCTGTAGAAATTAGAGTTAAATGAAATTGTGCAATAAACTGTCTTGAAATGCTTAGAATAACATTAGATTTTAAGCAAATAATCTGTTTTGCAAATGCATTGTACATGAGACAAAATTGGATTATCTGGTCAAATAACTGAAGAAATAATTAACTCTATTTTGTTTCTATAATCATCTTGTCCATTAATATTGAATTGATTTAGCATATAACCCCCTAAACTTCAGTAAATCTTCAACAGTTTTAGCTCCTGAAATTGATGGCTAAAGCTTAGAGAGGCATTAATGAAAATAATATAAGTGGCAAAATGGAGCCTCAAATGTTTAATTCATTTGTGAGAAAGATTTTTTAATATTTAATATGTCATTCGTAGAATGCTATCACAAGAAGTAATAACAATTCTTGATCCCATTTGGAATATTTGTAAAGGTGTGTTCTAGTTATATGTTCCTTCTAGAATCTAGATACAGTAGCATTTTAAGATGCACATCTTAAAGATAAAGTTGAGTTCTAGTCATGCAATTACATTATGAAAGAAACTGCCTAAAATTGGGAAAGGTACATAAGAATTTGGTGTATACTGCGAGGTCTTGGAATCATAAATTGACCCAATCTCAGTTGAAAGCACATATACTCTGCACAGAGAAATGGGAAAATGGGACTGCACACAAATGTTGCATGAATGTTCGACCCGAACACTTCAGCTATTTCTCGTCAGATTTTGAATATGAGGGCATTGGAAGATCTATCCTTTTCTGGGGACATTTATACTATAATGTTCTTCCAAACTGACCTGTAGATGATTCAAAATAGGGCAAAACACAATCTGAATTATATCATGGCCAGATTTTGAAATTTGTCACTCCTCGTTATCCATCAATAATTTTTTCACCATTAAAAATTTGTAGATATCTTGACATATGACTTTCTGAACTAAAATAAGGAAGATATCTGATGATGTTTGAAAGGGTACTGATCACCAAAAAATATTTTGCTCTGTATGTTAGAGGTTCCATGTCGTTATACTATATTCAAAATATGGGCTTCAAATGTTAATTCTATAAAGAGATATTGCAATTTTGATTACACTCTATAAAGCGTAAAAGCGACTCGTGAATAGATTACTCAACACACACCCATACGTGCATGCCAAGATAAGGGCTCGCGCGGAACCAAAATATCTAGAACCAAGATATATACAAAGAAATTCACTAAACCACTGAATAAATGACTTTTTAGCTGAGCACTGGAAACAAAGTGCATAGCTTTAGGTACCCCCATCATACACAATTTTTTTTTTCTGGTGAGTCGTACAGTTTAAGGGCTTTAAACTGCCTTTACTGTACATTTTATAGAGTGTCTGACCTTGTGGAGTGCTCTGCCCTTCATCGGCAACAACTGATCACATACATTTACTTGTTAATACTTCTGAATTACCTATAAAGGCTTCAAAATGATGGATTTTTTATAGTGTTATTATCCAAAAAGTGTCATAGACCTTTGAAGTGATCAATGGACCGTAGTTTGGTATGAAGAGTCGGGTAGACAGTCAGTAGCATTCATTTCCTTTTTCTGTTCTTTTTGGAAAGCCTAATTAATATGGGAGTGTTCTCATTGGTTTCCTTTGATTTTCTGAATGCATGGGAGATGTACTGAAATTGAAATGTCTGTAGAAACATCAATAAATTCCAGCCTGGGATTATGAATTGACGTCAAGGGCCTATTTTGCCCACATTTACAGTCGCGGGGGCTACCATTGTCTGAAAGCAGATCAGGCAACTGAAGCAGCAAGTGTGAATAAAAATAGATCCAAATGCCCAATTTCAACAGCATGAAAAGAGATTATAATCTATAGAAAGAGGGTTTAAGATAATGAACTGTTTTGTTCTCTTTTGTTTTGTCGTACTTCTCAGCACTTTTTTTTTGACCCCTAGGAGGAGGTTCTTAAATGCAATCAGAGTTGCAGTTTCCCTTCACATTAGGATATTATTACAAAAACCCTCGAGTTACATAATCTATTTGTTAAAGGTAGTACTGTATTGTAGTTTATTTAAGATTGCCTTACAAATTCTGCCTTACCCACATAGCAGGAAATATTGTAAATTGGAGGAAGCCCAATGAGTCAGTGGTAGAGCTGTGTCCTCATAACTTGCATGTCCCGAGTTCCATGCAAAGTCGATGCGCTAGTGCCCTTTGGTAAGGCATTAATCCTCATTACAAAGTCCCTCAGAGAGGGCATAAAGCCGTTGATCCCCCCCCCCCCTTGTTGCATAAAACTTACCATTAACCATTAACGGTAACTTTGCCATCAATGGTAACTCCCATGGAAACCTTGATTTTGATTGGCTGTTGAGTGATGTTACCATGGTAGTTACTATTGATAGCAGTTACCATTAATGGTAAGTTTTATGCAACGGGGGCCCTGGTTGCTTACAAGTATACACA
The DNA here is from genome assembly GCA_025618425.1 of Heliocidaris tuberculata. Classification (NCBI taxonomy): domain Eukaryota; kingdom Metazoa; phylum Echinodermata; class Echinoidea; order Camarodonta; family Echinometridae; genus Heliocidaris; species Heliocidaris tuberculata. The sequence continues at coordinate 23,746,862 of CM046847.1, forward strand.
TGATTTCTTACATGTACATGTAGCAAGCAAGTCAAGTACATGTAAAATAAACCATCAAACCACCATCAGCTTGTAATTAACCATCAATCAAAATTTTGAACCTCTCAAGTCACCAGTAACCCCCCCCCCCCCCCCCCTGGAAAAAAAAATCATCAATGTAATTGGTGTAACTTCATGTCTAAAAGCCTTACTGTAACTGATCTTCCTCTGCATCTTTTAGTAGGTTTTATTCAAAGTCGAAGTTTTCATCCATGTTCATACATATTAACCTTTAATGAAGCGAGTAGCTCCCACTTTGTAGAGTCAAGTCTGTAGTTAAACAGTGATCAGTAAATGGCGTTCATGCATGTCAAAGAGATTTTCTATGCTATTCTTTAACAGCTTCAAAAACCATAAAGCCATAGTTATATGTTGTATGCAAAGCAAAATATTTTCTCTGGTAAATTATACCGAGTAGCCCATTTACCCTTGTCTTGGAAGTATTTCATTATCCTGAGTGGTGCAGAGAGTTAGTTGTTGCTATGGTCGCATAGAAAAGCAAAAGAACAAAAGGTGTATGTATTTTGTACTCCTCTTTTTAAAATACACACCTCCACATGTTTTCATCAGAAGGGGTCCTGACTCCATGAAGGTGTGAGATGGGTGTAAACAGAAAGAAAGAAACACAAGGAATGCCATGGAATACCAGAAAAGTACCAAGATAGCAGCAAATTGCGCAAGTTGAACTGACTTGCAATTCTTGTTCGCATTGACAAGGAATTCGTAAAAATCTACATTGTGCATGGGAAAATTACATGTAACTGCAATGAATGTAGGCATGGGGAGCGTTTCATCAAGCGTTTTGTCAGTGATTTTTACCGACAAATTTGCTCTCAGCCAATCAGATGCAAGGATTTCAGTAGCTTATAACAGTTGTCGGATAAAAGTCACTGACAAAACGCTTGATGAAACGCTCCCCAGATCTACCCCTGTTCATTATCTTTTAGTCAATTTATGGTATATTTTACATCTTCTTTGAAGTAGGAATACAGGAAGTTTCACATTTGTTATCATGCAGGCATGTGAAATTTCCGCGTTTACGCGAATTTCCGCTTTTTTAAAATCATTTCTCACGTTTTTTTTTCACTTTCCGCGTTTTTTACTCTCTGGGTAATGAAAAACACAGTCTAGTCTCGTACCATGCTTTTTGTCAAAAAATAAATGTATTTTGAGCTGCTCATTACGCGAGCAATTATTATTCATGTCTAAAAACGCCTGGTAATAGAGACTATCCAATCCGGTATCACGCTGCAGTGCGTGGCGGCCTAGCAGTGCACTGCTAAGCAGCCGCGCCGGGCTAGCAATCGAGTGGCACGGGGAAGCTCTGGGGGCGATAGCCGGTCTCGCATGTATCGCGCGGCGTTGGTCAAGTTGCTTCAGCTGGTAGCTGTGTCTTCGAGTGGTACTTCGAGCAGGACTTCTAGTTCGTTTGGATAAATTTCTTCTGCGTTTCAAACACAGTTATGCACCATCTTGGTACTTGTTTGGAATTTTTTATTTACTGATGTGAACTTCACAAGAGGAAATTAAATCATGGCTTCTACTTCCAAGGATCAAAATTATGTGGAGCGGGGCTCGCGTGATGATAAGGCATCAATTGACAAGAAAGACCCTCTCGTTAAAGAGATTAGTATTAGTAAACAAGAAAAGTAGGAAAAGCATATAGTCTGTGAGTACCATATTAAAAACTGAAGTAATTTTGAACTGTGAGTGTGAATGTTTGATACTTAATACAATAATATGTGTGTGTATTTGTGTTAGCGTGCAAATTTATTAGTGTGTCAATTATTTGTGTTCTTCAAGAAAAATATAATTATTATAATTAATTATCTATCAAATTATAACACACCTACCCAGATACAGTTAATCCTAAGCCTGAATTTCCTCTCTTGGTATGCACCAGATTGCACAATTTCAAGTTCAAAAACTGCAAAGCTCCCTACCGTGGGAGGGGGGTGACACCCCTCCCACACCCTCCCCCCGCTCGGTCGCTCCGCTCCCTCGCAGTGTCACTAATTTATTTTCCTCTTTTTTTTTCTTACCTCACTCACATGCCTGATCATGGAAGCTATACCAGTATCATGGTTGTTACTGTAAGAAACTCACACTTATTAGAGTAATGAAGAAAGAAATTGTGCGGGTGTGCAGCCAGGAAGACCTGTGGCTTCTGGTCCTATCTGAGGGACTACATTGTGTCTGTCAAAGTTACAGAGAATTAAAGGGAAAATCCACCCTAATATTTTGTTGATTTGAATACAAGCAGAAAGTGAGAGAAACAAATTAGTGTAAGTTTGAGCAAAATCTGACTAGAAATGAGAAAGTTATGAAGTTTTGAAGCTGTAGTCAATGAAACACAAATTGGTAACTCCATTTCATCTTGCGAGCTCCTCTCCCATTTGATCTATATACAAAATTTCATAAATTTTCATTTTCTTAGTTGTCGATGAAGGAATACATTTGCTTCATACAGGTTTTGTGTAAAGACAGAGAGTACATGTATGTGTAATGATTAAGTAGGTTGCATGTGTATGATTAAATATTTTCTTTAGAAAAAGTGGAAATTGGGGATTTTTAGAATACATTTTTAATACATCTTTTTAGACATTTGCGAGAGCAAATCACAAGCAAATCAAGACCCGGAATGCTGGAAAAGTTTACAAGAAATTTCAAACTCTTTTAAAATTCCTGTCGAATTAAAAACGACTGATGATTTTTCTGAATCCCTGCACATGTAATCCCTGCACATGTAATCCCTGCACATGTTTGGCAAACTTTTGGAGGCTAAAATACGAATGTTGGACTTTGCCATTTTTTTTTACATAATTTACATCCTTCACAAATCATTTGTGTGCCCTGTGAAAACCCTACTTACATGTACATGTAAGTGACTTTTGAAGTACAATGTTCTTTTCATTTGTTAGTGTGTGCGGCCCACAGTGTTATTTCACAAGAAAAGAAATTCCTTATGATTTTACCTTGGTCACACTCACTACACTAATTTTGCAGCTGGACTTGAGCCAAATCATTTTTCCTGCAAAATTGTATACAGGAATAAGATCATTGAACTCATAATTGCATCTGCATGCCAATATTAGATTATTTGTAAACCACACTATTGGTTAAGTGCATGCTTTTGTTTTGTTTTGTGTTTTCTTTGATAATAGGACAATATACGTATATGGAAAAATTATAATTGACATTGACAGCAGAAACATGTACAATTAAGAAGAGCAACGGGCAAAAAGCCAAGACGTGAAGGTAGTGGTCTTTGCAGTGTAGTCAACATGGAAATTAGAAGTCACTAACAGGAATTCGTAATAGATCAAATCCTAAATTTGCAATTTGCAAATTGTAAAAAAAAAAATAATGTAACAGTGGAAATTTCAGCGCTTGACTGAGTAAAGTGAATTTTGCATGTTTTTTAATTTTGCCAACAGGATATGCTCCTGTGTATAAAAAGTCACATTTTATAAAAAAGATATTTACATGTGTTTACTTTCACGCTAATTTTGCTTTTACGCTTGTAGAGAGTGTAAACTTGCCATATCTCGTCATAGAAGTTATATTTGAAGCCCATATTTTGAATATACATGTACATGTAGTATAACGACATGTAACCTCTGACATACGGAGCAAAATATATTTTTTTATGGTGATTGGTACCCTTTTAAATGAAAAAATAAAAAAGGGGTCCATTTCACTAAAATGACAATCCAAACAATGGGGGTCTGGATGACCCCCCCCCCCCTCCCTGACTCCCCACATGTAGGTCTGCTCTGATAGCAGATAGTGTGAAGAACTGAACGAGATGGATCAAGATCACTCCTCTAGTGTTGGGTACCTCGAGATCGATCTTGATCTCGAGACCAGTCTCGAGATCAGCATCAGTAACCTCGATCTTGTTCTTGATCTCGAAAGTGTTGGTCTTGATCTTGATCTTGATCTCGGAGCTTATGTTCTCTGAATTTTTGCTCGAGATCGCTGTTATTACGTAAATTATCAAACGGGAAAGCTTTTAAAATCATTCACCAATCGGCGAAAACACGACTCAGTGTTGGGTAGCTCGAGATCGGCATCAGTAACCTCGATCTTGATTCTTGATCTCGGACATACATGTACATGTATTTGATCTTGATCTCAGATGTTCTAATCTCGATCTTGAGCTGCGGATCTGGATCTGGATCTTGGACTGTCTGATCTTGATCTCAGATGTTCTATTCTCGATCATGAGCTGCGGATCTGGATCTGGATCTCGGACTGTCTGATCTCGATCTTGATCTTGATCTCGGACCCTCTAGTCTTGAACCCAACACTGCACTCCTCTAATAGCCTGTTCAGACTATAGGAAAGTTATACATACAAGACTCATATTTATAAAGAAACGTAGAAAGAATCATAATTAGCGAAAGGAGTGTACATGTACAGACTATAACATCGTATCAGTAAATGGGTTTTGGGGGAACCATCATGTTGGGTTACGTCTAGGACAGTGATGTTCAGCGTACATGTACGATATTAAAGGCTGCTTGGTCACATCGGTGCGTGCACACAATCAGCCCCACCCAGTTATGCAATTTTCGTACAATACGATACGATGTTCAGACTACAAGGGGATGCTCATTCTTTATCGATTTATCGTTCGAAACAATGCTCAAACATGCGTTTCGCTCTATGAGGTTTTACTATACGCTTTTTCTTTATACGACTATGAACATTTAATTAGTTATCGTATAGCCATACAGTGAATTTAGGTAGTCTGAACAGGGGGTAATGTGAATGGAGTGGACATTTAAAGGTCTCTGGGCTGTACATGCAAGTGAACTTATGAACATCTCACTTAATTTCTCTTTTCTTTTAGAAGCGTAACGACTCGTACATGTTTTGACAGAGCCAGTCAATGAAATTACTGTAGGACTTGTCCAGCCATTTGAGCTTAATCTGATGAAGGGAATATACATGTAGTAGCTGGAGACTTGCCAAATGTCTAATCAATATGAAATGGAATTATAAGTTTATTTTCATCTTAGTCTTTCAACTTAGTCTGCATTTCAGATACTGTTGTGAGGGTTTGAATGACACCAGGCCTTCCCCCTTCAGTTTTTACTGTGCCCAATTTTTAGGGTGCTTCTGAAGTACCCTAGCTTAGACCAACCTGAATGATTTTATACTGCACCAAAATTTAAACCTGGATCATCCTTAGTCACTTTTACTGTTCTTTTGACCACTCCAAGGTGCATGCCAGATGGATGCAGTTTACCAAGTGTATCACTATGCAGTATGCACTTAGGTAACCCGGAAGCGGCATGTGATTTACAGTTTAGGGGTCGCTGAATCTAAAGCAGCTCAAATGTTCGGCAGTTATGTGCTGAGGCTCTCCTGGAGTGGCCCTATGATACCTCTGAAGGTGTCCTAACTTTAGGAAACCTTTAATTTCGTTATTTTACCCTTGTTACATGTATATACTGGGAGTCAGGTGCTTGAGGGTCACTTTTGCAGAGCCTAATGAAAGGGGTATGTAAAAGGCTGATTTGTGTGAAAGCAGAAACAGAATGGTGAAAGTTTGAAAGAAATCGGACAAAGAATAAGAAATTTATGAATGTTTAGAAATGAGATCACTACATCTGTGTGAGTCTCAAATTGGCAATTTGGTGAATCGATTGTAACGTATTCACAGTCAACTCTCCCGTTTGTCGAACACCAAAATATCATTAATTCCAGTTTTCTCCTGAGCGCCTTTTCCCTCAGGGCAGTACTCCATATATATTTTAGATAATACATTGTTATAGGTCCTCCAAAAAGAAGAAGATCCTACAAAGTTATACATTTGAAAAATTGATATTTTAGTCATTTTGTGTGTTGGAGTGAATGGGAAAGTTTACCGCCTTTACGTGTACATCAACGGTAACAAACAAATTCAGCAAATTTGAAATTCCAATTATACATGTAAATTTTTAAAAATCACAACTTTCTTATTGTTTGTCCGATTTTGTTCAAACTATCACCAATCTGCTTCCCTGATATTTCAGCTTTCACAAAATCAAATAATTACAAAGGTCGGATTGCCCTTTAAGGTGATGGTTTAACAGTGTCTTCAAGTGAGAATGCTTACAGGGGTTTAGGAAGCTTTCTTTGCAAGAATACTCTCCAGTATGAAAAAGTGCAGAGTCATGCTTGGATGTCATTGAGAAATGTGAATGTCATTAATTATGGATGTTCACATATATTCATCCTGCTGATACAGACATACAACACTGGATGGACAGATATACCCATTTCACTAAGGATGTGTCTAACCAGAAATCAGAGTTCAGTCCTGACAGTATTAGAAATAAAGCTGTACTGACTCTCAAGAGAAAAAGTATTACCATGTCTACAAACCAAATATGAATTTTTCTGCAAGGTCTGGAGAGAAAGACTGAGCTGGGATGATGTCACAGAGCCAAGCCCACCTAAATCAACCAATCAGAGAAGCAGGAAATCAGAAATGTACACAGGAGATGGCATGCATGCACATTTGTAAATATTGGCACAGTGCCAGCAATGAGGCAAGCGAGATACATATCAAACAGCCAGTTTAGAGTTGGTGGTAATAAAATGTTTCATTAAAATTTTGTGTTGTCGAAGGGTATCTGGATCTGAACATCACATGTTTAATGTTTCCAAAAGTGGTTAATCTATACATGCATTTCATGCATTTTAATTGTTAAATTAGTTTCAGAGTGATATTCCATGGTGCATGGTACAGCTGTAAGCAAAATGTATTGTACATGTATGAATTTTTAATTAATGCTTTGAATTACTGTTCAAATATCAATTTTATCTTGAAAAGTTCACCTGTCAACAAATGTGCAAGAATGGATCAGTCAGGTATTATTTATTGGCTTTTGGGGGATAGTTTCTGTCATCTGATCTGTGAAATGGATTTTGAATTTATAAGTGTACATGTACATGTAACTCTACAAATATTTTATGTGTTTTGTTTAGTTTTGCAAATCAGGGGAATTATAGCTCACAGCAAACCTTTTTTATGAAGCAGAAGAGGGCTGGGGTGGGGGTGAGATATGCGCCTTATTTTCATCATAGGGTTTAGTGATTAGCTTGGAACAAAACTATATACGTATTCTGTAGCTTGCAAATTATTTTTTGTCTGGCCTTTTTTTTTTGTGCTTTCCCTGATCCTGCCAGTATTTTTGATATCATTTTATTACCATTGTGTTCATTCTTCATTTGTTGTTTTAACCCTTTTTTGTTCCTGCTAAAAATGTAGGAAATGAACACTTTGCTCAGAATTACATAACACATTCCCCTGAGATATGATGATAATGTATCCCTCTGCCTGTGGAAAAAGTGGATGGATGATGCAACCTTCCAATCATTGTCAAGATGGTGGTTTCATAAGGAGAATAATAAGTAGTAAAAAAGTGTCTGTATCTGGAAGACTAACAAAGGAAAAAAAGTTCCAGTGATCAATATGTTTTCCCGTTTTAGAAACAGAGCTGGCTCCCTTCCATTCTCATCTCGTTCGAATCATGCACACAATTAATCATAGCCAACAATCAAATTGACAACATTCTGAGATATTTTCTCCAAACGTGTACCAGTCACTTGAGCAGACATCCAAGGTCTACATCGATCGGGCGCAAGAGTGTTAAATCCGACGCCAGTGTCACCGAAAGCTACAAACATATTGCAGAGTCAAGGGCCACCGACACCCGCCCACCTCTATTCGTGGGCCAGCCGCGAGTCGGCGGTGTCCGTGGTATTTACGGGGTATTGATCCGAGGAAAAGAAAGCTCCTTTCTCCCTTTTCATTTGTTGTTGTGGTGATGGTGTTTTTTGTAGAAGATCAGGTTCAATTTTCTCCTTTTACACTTTCGGCAGGGTTGTACATGTATTTTTGCTGTCTCTGAAGGTTGATGTTTTTGACAACAATCTCCCCTTATTGTGGGGGAAGGAATAATCGATAAGAGCATGTCGTAATTCTTTATTTTGTGAAAGAGTTCATAGAGAGTGTTAGAAGGTAGAATTTCTTTTGGGAGAAAGATGTAAGGACAAGGTTTGACAAAGTTTTTTTTTTTTTTTAATTGCAGGCTGCAGCTCTTCTGTTAATCCAGTTATCTTTATCTAGAAATTTTTGAATGTCAGTGCAAAGGCTTTTCATGAAGAACAACAAGTGGTTCTCGCAAATCCTAATTGCACAGTTGCAGCCGCGTATAAGGCTTGGCTTTATAAATCAGTTTAAATGCCCATTGTGCAATTAATTTATGATTAGGAAGCATCCAAAAGTGATCGCCCCCTTTAACCATATCGCTCTTGAAGCCTTCGGGAGACGTTATTAGGCCATATTGGTGACATCATTACAGCATTAAGATTGACGAGCCCTGTTTTTCGAGTCAATTATCTTCCATCGGCGGGTATTGTTGTCCGATGTGTAGGGCAACTTACATGTACCTGACAGGTCGGGTGTTGACGTCATCGCCCATTGATGAATTTAATTGTGCTTCCTTCCTTAATTTCAGATGGAGGGATTATCCTTGACGTGTTTTGGAGGTGTCCACACCAAATGTATGTCTTCTGTGATTGGTGGTCTCTTAACCCGTTGACTCCTGAATTATCTTATTCCCATAGGCTTAATACAGGTGCCACCCGGTTCTTGTAGCAATGGGTTAACAATATCCCAGTCAATTGTGCAACAGGTGATCTCTTAACCTGTTGACTGCTGAATTATCTCATTTTCTGTTTTTTGGCATATTTTGAATGTGAGAGCATTTGAAGAGCAATCCTTTTCAGGGGACATATCTTCTGTGATAATCTTCCAAACTAACATAAAAAGAATGAGAAAGCTCACAAATTATTTTTTACCTTTCCCAGAACTCAAGCTTCCCTTTAAAAGGATGTGAGTAAATGTCATTGTGGATCTCAGCAGGCAGTTTGCTGAGCTTTCTAGAGGAGCACGGATCAAAAAATGCAGTTTCAAATGTTATTTCGTAATTTATGAAAATAAAAGGAATTGAAAATAAAAGAAATTCATATCCAGGTGTATTGAATTGAATGGAAAGAGCTAAGTATAGTATAGATAATGGGTGGTGGGTAGGAATTGAATTGTCGTCAGCGTTTTTTTCTCACCTATTACATCTTACTTAATATATCAGTAGCCTCTGAATCTGTAAAAAGTACAATTTTGAAAGTTTGTCACCAAAGGTTACATATATGTATTTTTATGGGAAAGTGAAGTCATGAGTACTATACGTGAAATTACAAACATTCGCATGTTAGCTTACATCACATTCCCACAAAATGTCAAATTATGAAAACATCGCACCGAGAGTCACTGGAGGATTGCAGACCATGTCTCATCAAAAATGGCCTGGCCTTGACTGTGTAATTCTGTGCACTCTCCCATCCAATCCACATATACCAAAATAGTCATCATGAATAATAATTGCACAATGATGCGAGCAGCAACAAGTTAATGCAGCAAAGTTGCTCATTACAATTATCATGATCTTTTCTGCTGCAGCGAATGCGTAGCATCCATTAGCGGCTCGTTGACTGACAGCTCGAGCTGATTTAGCGGCGAATTGAAGACGTCATCCATAGGTCCTCCTGCTTTGCCATTTTCACTCTGGTTCCTTTCATCCTTAGTGTGCAGAAAAATCTGAGTCGGTGACTTCCTTATGAATGAGAAATTATTATCACTACATATAATGCATTTAATTTGATTTCATTGTTTTCCATATTATGGAGAATGTAAATAGTGTCATTGTATTGGCAAAATGAATAATTTACATTTAACATTCTCTCTGACTTTTAATGTCCGGCTTGTAAATGTTCAGGTATTCGTCATTCTGATGTAGTTAATTTTATGAACTGGGAAAGCTTGCATCTAAAGATATTTGTCATACATGTAGGCCTACATAGTAATAGTTAATGCATGTTAAAGTTTGTGTCTGCTACTAAAATCCCTTTTCAGTGGCTTTTTTCTGAATGTCTCAGTTTGTGGTTTCTTTCTTTTTTTCTTTTTATTGCTGCTACATTTATTTTGTTTGCTAAGTTTGTAGCCATAGCCAGTCTGGTGCATGATTTTGTGTATGATAATTTCTTGCCAGGGCTCCAATTGTGGATTAGAATGGGATCTTTACTCGCCCTATAAGATGACTAAAATACATGTTAGAGTCATGGAAGTAATTAGGCAATGTACACAGTGAAAAATATTCACAGAAATGGTGACTGACTTGGCTCTTTACAGTTAAAAAAAACACAAAAACTTGAAAACTTGAAAGAATTGCTCTGGTAAATAACAACTTTAGATATATATAAACCATGCCAGGAAATTACACTTTTACAATAACAAAGTCTGAAAAAGGTATGTTTACATTGTACATGTCCTAATGTTATGCAGACATCATTATTTCTGACCACAACCATGTTATTGACAAATTTTATGTAAATTACATGTATATGGACAGAATATATACAGTGTAGGCAGATGATGGTTATGGACATAGATTTTACCATGCTTTAAACTATCAATGTTTGGCTCAGTTAATCATGGAGTTCATAAAGCTTGGTCATTCAGTCCTCCATGTCTCCATGTACTTTAAAGGCATTGATTAACTTTGCCCAGGATTGAAAAAAAAATCACTGTTCCAGCTAATGCTGTAATCATAATTGCAAACCTTTAGCTCAGACAGGAATCGCCTGAGTTTTATAAGCTGATCGGTCGTTTATATATCAAGATATTTACGATTGAACATTGATGTCGGGATAGAGTACCACCGAACCCTAAAGTACTCTTACGGTTGGCATACCGCGCTCTATCACAGAATACCGTACGGGCTGGAAACCCGCTCTGAAATCGCCAAGCGCTGGTGCTTGGTTTTTGTGACCGCAGCGAAGAAGCCGAGCGACTTGCGCTAGCGATTGATTGCGATTTTCTCTTTTTTAGGATAGTAAACGGGTTCCATTTTCTCTCATACTTTCACATATCCTTAATTATATATGTAGTTAGAGGACTGCACACAATTCACTGGCATTTGAGCTGATTTTACAATTTTTCACAAAGTTAATCAATCACTTTAATCCGATGGTCTGCTCAGGCATCTACTCATTACCTTTTAAAGGCGTAATATGTTCCTAATTAAGCTGACATCATGCACTCAAGAACCTGAATGGGAAGGTTTATCAGCTGAGTCACTGCTTTTAAAGCCATGAATTGTATAGATCACTTAGTAAAGCTAAAATCCCTATCTGAATTAACAGGATTCACCCTTATAGTGTTTGATTACAGGGTCTATTAAGTGTATTCAGATGAAATTAAGTGGACATGAGCTTTACTTTTCTCATTCAATTAAGGTGTCTGTCTAAACGGCTGATGGGTTTATTTTGCTTTATTTACTGTTAAAGTCATTGCTGTGCATGTCCTCACAGGTAAGGACCATTCTAATTTTATTTGATATAAGGACTGCATGTAGTTTCAGATTTATATTTTGAATAAAAACTTTGAAAAAGCTCTAATAACAATAAGGGTAAATTGGATACTCAGGGGTGCCGAAAACAAAAAATACCAAAGCGCCTACTAAGACTCTTTAAGAGCCTGGAAGGATCATTAGATCAGAGATCTCAAAACATATTAAAATTTGCAAAAGGCGGAAAAGGACATGAACCTGTTTCAAGACCTTGGTTCAGACTCGAAGAAATGGTTTATGAAGACGCCCAAACCTCTCATGATTTTCAGACTCACCAAGACATTGGTAAAATAAAAATGTCAGAATCGAGCTTATAATCCCTTAGAAGCAGCACCCAGACTTCTCTAATTCATGTGGGCCAAGTTTTGCAGCATCTTCCTTATCATCATTACATTTTTGAACTATTTATATTCCTATGAATACTTTTTTTCTCTCTCGTTTTCTTTGTTTTCCCTTTCTTTTCTTAGATTGTTTGAGTGGGATGTGTATGTATGTCAAACATTTGCGAAACTTGAAAGTCCCCTACTTTGAAAAGAATCAACAGGGTATATAAAAGGGTATATAATATATTCAGGATTGAGCTCTTACAGATCATTTGAAATGCATGCATGTAAATGGTATTGCAATGCTGCATTCGTTTTAAAAAAAGCTGCCAGTATACCATCTTGTACTGCAGACATTTATAATTCGCAACCTATCCACCTAAGAGCATGCTCAAGGCGCTTACATTAAAACATATTCATGAGAAAGTACTCATCATTAGGTGTGTTATTAGTGTCAGATTATGTACTCTGATGTAAATAGTTTAAGAAGGAGCATGGAAGGATCTCAGGTGACATTTTGGAGATTACGTAGGATGTGACTCCAAAGCAATAAGGTGCAAAATAATGATGTTATAACTTTTGTATTATGTGACATTGGTTCTTATTGATAACTAATGATATTGTCTGAGAAAAGAGAATGATGCATGTTCAACACAACCCGGGCCGTGTGATCAATACCAAGAACTGAATGATACCCTCTTTGAGCTTTAGAAGGAAGTTCTGAAGTAAAGTCCTTTTGTCACACTCTGCCCAATCATATGACAGTTAGACCTTCACCCTTGGAGTATGTGTTTATTAAAACACAACAGCAGCATTTGTTTAGAACCTCCTCACAGCAACACAATAGCTAGAAAGGGGATTGAATACATTTCCTACCTCATCACATTTGATTATCTCACTTAACTGAGCTTAACTGGATATAATCCTGAGGAGGATTTCAAGTTCTTTAGGAAATGTCTTGAAGAGGTAGGGATGATCAAATGAGTTTGGATACATAATAGGAGCTTTATGTTGTTTGTGGGACGGATCTTTAGAAAGTGCTTTGATCCCAGGGCTTGTGCCTTGGACTATTCATCAAGGCTCCTATTTGTTGCTGCGATTAATTAACTGTTAAATGTTACTCATTCTTCAGGAATGTTCCTTTTTATTCCCAGCTCAGAGCAGTTTTAGAAAGTACAGTGATTTTTCAAAGGGTTGGGACTTGTAATCCCCAGATTAACTCGGTATCATTGATAGCTTACACAAAGGAGCAGAGTGGGGATGTCTCCAGTACCTATTGTAAATCCACATTATACCTGTCAGTTGCTCCTCAGTTATCTAGGGATTAAGAGAAAGCAGAGCTCAGTGCTGCTTATCACTGGGCATTGTCTGAGGAGAGCCCTTCAGGAGAGTCAGTGAGACCAAGGAGTTCTGTGATAACTCCTTGGTGAGACAAAAGACTCGGAAGAAGGATCCCTCTGTTTTTACAACAAAAGTATTGTTGGTGGGAATTTAATATCACAACAACAAAAAAAAAAAAAGGCCTTTATTCTCTCTGAGAGGGTTGATCAGACAGTTAATCAGGGCATGAACTTACCCAGGTTTTTTCCAGACACATTAAGTGGACAATGAATAGAAATCAAACTGTCTGAGCTCACAAATGTTTTCTTTCATGGAGAACAAGTTAAAAAAAGTAGGAGCAACAACAGAAATAGCAGATAACAGCAATGATGCCATCCAACAAGAGTTTCCTTCTTTCTTGAAAAAAAAAAAAGTCAAGCACAGACATGCTATCTTATGTGTAGGGGCTCAAGCTTGGGGGGGGGGGGGGGAATGTTTCTTGCTTGAATATCAAATTCTAGTTTTCCACTTTGTCAAAGTGACATTGGTGCATTGTGTATCAGTTTGTCTTAATATATTGAAGAAGATGTATAAAATACAAAAAAATAACATTTTGCTGTCCACATATGTGGAAACAAATATTGGTAGTTTAAACAAACAGTTGGGGGAGATGCTGCAGCCCCTTTGCCCCCCCCCCCCTCTCTCTCTCCATATATGTATGTGTTTGTATACGTGTGTGAGAAAAGATTTAGGACTACTATCAAGGAATCCAGGTTGTGTCTTCACTCTTCAGATCAGGGTTTCAGACTATTGTTTCATTCATAAAGTCATGTTGCTTTTATGGTATTGGGTAGCTGCATGCATGTTCAAGTGGGCTTAATATACCACCTCCATCTAAATAGATCACCCCTGAAATGTACGTTCTCTCCAAAATAAGCATTTTCCCATGGATGGATCTTCTTTTAAGAGTTGATTGAAAGAGTGGATTAAAGTGTTGAGTATATGATAGCCTTGATTTGATGGGTCCAATTATATGGTCTAACTCTCTCTGCCATTCTTTATTTTCCAGTAAATTTTGTTACATCAACTTCATTTTCTAGGATCTAAAATCTTAACTTTCTGCCTGATTATCTGTATTCTTTATGTTTCTGGTTAGTGAGAAGTTGTGTATGGATTTTTTTCCCCCCCAAGCATGGACAAAGAACCAAATCTTCATGTAAATGGGGACATCCATGTAGTGGGCAGATTTAAGAGCTTATATCCCCTATCCACTTTCACTATTAATTAAGTCAGCTATTAATGTTTTTGTATTTCCATGAAGTATTTTTCATTAGAAAATCCATTCTTAACAAATGGCAGTTTTCAGACTTTGACACTTATCTGTTTCAGGCTTTTCAGGCTTTCATGTTATACTGAATATGGGGATCTAACAAGTGCATTGTAGGGGTTCCTTTTCAGGCTTAATGAGTAAGACCAACATATCTATATTTCTACATCTTCATACTTTCAATTTGCCTTAGTATTTGCCTAGAATCTCATGAAAAAGAAACAATATTTAAATAAATAGTAAAAATATTAATAATCACATTTCTTTTGAAATAAAATAACAATTACATGTATTAGGGATAATCTATTGCTGTTCCCCTCCCTATTCCATCCTGTAAGTTCTGCAAATGTGTGGAAGTGGTGAATATTTTTTTTTTTTCGGGGGAGGGGGGGGGGGCACTATTTTCCTGTGCCCTCCCTTTTGAAACCAGAGTGTGCATTGTGCCCTCTGTTTTCAAAATCCTGGGGAGCGTTTCATCAAGCATTCTGTCAGTGATTTTTACTGACAAATTTGCTCTCAGCCAATCAGATGCAAGGATTTCAGTAGCTTATAACACTTGTCGGAAAAAATATCCGACAAATTCTTTCATGAAACGCTCCCCTGGAACCACCCCTGGAACCACCCCTGGTGTGTGTGGTATGACTTATATGATAATTCATATCAGTGAGATAATTCCTTCTTGCCACTAGGTTTGCATAAATATCATGTTCATGAAATGGACAGTATTTAAAGTAATCATGTGGATGCTTGTGTGCTTTGGAAAGAGAAGTTTAAAGTTCAAGTTTCCGCAAAACATGTGACAAGCTCTCCTACCAATCATTTGATTTGGCTTCCCACTTCTCTTCATGAAATGCCAAGTATTGTTAGTGCACTGACTGAACCCACATACATGCATGTAACAGTGACCGCACAGGTATCGCCACTATTTTACTTTTTAATTATCTTTGTTACCAATTTGAAAGATAAAGAAATTTAAGATTGAAATGGAATCTTTTATTGTAAACGCCCACACCTTAAGCCTCTAATTATTCTACTACTCCTACGAGAGTATATACCAGGCATTAGGCCTAATGTCTCGTTTTGGTTCATTCTTTCTTCATATTTAAAATGATTGTGGACGTCTCACCCAAATGGAATTATGGGAGGGGGCGTTGACTTTCTAAAGTTGGCGTATGAAAAGTACTCCACATCCTTCAGATGAACTCAATATGATAAATAGAATATGATACCCTCGGGAGTTTCTATGGGTAATACCTCACAGTTTGCTGAAACAGGACTTAGTGGAATTACCGACTTAGACCCCTGTTACACTGGAATCCTAAGGAGTCTCGGGGCGCCCCGAGACTGGTCTCGGGTAGGTTTCAAATCCGGTGTAAATGGACAAAACTTACCCGAGACCACTTCTGAGCAAACCAGTCTTGGACTACCTAGCGATGTGTTCCGAGACTGGTTCGGGGGTGCCCCAAGACTCCTTAGGATCCGGTGTAAACCTACCCGAGACAGGTTCGTGCGCTGCTAGCACGTGCACTAAATTCAGTCTGCCCACGCTAACAATGTCCGCAAACAGAAAGTCTCACTTGAAACTTGTCTCGGGTAGCTTTGCATTAGTCGGTGTAAACGCATAAAAAGCAGTCTCAGGGCGCCTTGAGACTCCTTACAATTTTGGTGTAACAGGAATGCAAAATTTTGGGTCAGCTTTTTGGAAACCAGTCTCAGGGCACCCCAAGACTGGTCTTGGGTGGATATTTTGGTGTAACAGTGCTCTTAGTTATGTACAAATCTTTTATGCAGCGAAAATTTGGCTCTTCTGGAAATTACTCATAACTTGGTAAGGGAGATTGGAAATCATTCAGTCATGGTTCAGGTGGGGAATTTGTGATGATAATATGGGACGGGACAGTTCTTCTGAAGTTGGTGGAGGGTGCATGGTAAGCACGATCAGTCCTGAAAGTGAGGTCCACTCTTCGTGATTGATAACATCTCTCATAGTTGGGTAAATACCCAAACAGTGTCGAAATCATAAGAACCCAGGATGATGTGTCTTTAATTTATACATAAAATCGCTTATATAGGCATCCGCATCACTTTACTTTTTTCTCTTGGCTGATTTTCATATCAGCAAGGTAATATACCATGGGCTCCTCGCTAACTCTTTACTCTGGAGGTTGATCTGTAACAAAATATTGATGGTCCTTTATGTGGTTTGGAGGTCCAGATTGAAAGTTTTTGCGGTCTGTGTGTTTTAATCCATGTACAAAACCCTGCAATTTTGCAACGATGCAATGATATGTAATATTGCAGTATTGCCTGTTAATAAACATATCTGCATATTGCCATATTTGCCATATGTACTTATCTCAGTGCAGTATGATGGTGATGGCATCACTCAAAAAAAAAAGAAAGATACAAAATATGTGGAAAAGCAGGCATGCAAAATGTCTCTGTTTTATGGGGAGCCTTTTTTTTTTTTGCTTTTCTTTTTTTTTGAAGTTCCATGATTTTGTGTCCCAATTTCACGATAATATGTTTACGATTTGTTACCCGGGTTATAGGGGCTGGTATTCCAATTTGTTTGAAATGTCATGCTATGGAATGGCTCAAGCTACCAACTCTCAGAATTACGGGTAGTCAGTCTCAGTGGTTCGGTGATAAGGATGCCAGGCATTTCACAAGGCCAAGAAAGATTAATCCAGCATTCAGACGACCAAAATTCATTGTATAGCTATAGGAAAACCGTATAGCTATACAATAAGTAATTAATTTTTCCAAGCCTGAATGTTGTATAAGAAAACGTCATGTAACAATACGTCATATAGCGAAAGGGAGTGAGCATTGTTTCGAACCAAAAGTCTGTGAAGAATCAGCATCAACTTGTAGTCTTAAAGGGAAAGATTATGTGTATAAAGCTGCATGTATGATTGAATATTTTCTCCAGAGAAAATGGAAATGAATGATTTTTGGGGTACAGGGCAAATGGGAGAGGAGCTGCTCGCAAGATCGTCACAGAGTTGCCAATTTGTGTCTGATTGATTACATTCTTCTTCTTTTTTAAATTCACAACTTTCTTATTTCTTATCGTATTTTGCTGAAACCTTCACTGATCTGTTTGTTTAATTTTTCTGCTTCTTTCAAAACCAACTTGTAATCATGCATGGTGGACTTCCCATTTAAGTATCATGTCATACCAAAACCTGATATGACTAATCAGCTGTAATGTTGTCTGCTCCATCCTGCCCGTGGCATAACCTGTTACTGCACATATGGTGTCGGCCAATTTCCCCAAAACTATTTTTTTGTGCAAGGTTCACACACTAATTTTTTCACATGTATGCCCCTTTCACTCTACGATAATTTCATATACGTTTTTCGTATAACTATAACTTCCTGTAGTCTGAATAGTCTAAAAGATGAAAGATGGGAGATGGGTGTATACTATATGCCATAATATATCCCTCCCCCATCCCCCCCCCCCCCCCCCCTCCTCCGCATGAGCTATTTTGATATATTTTCCCCTCTTGGGCCATTTTGAAATTATTCCTAATTGATATTGCTATTACATACACATCATATAAAGTGAAGTGTATGCAGAGATTGCTAAAATTTACAGAGTGATCTGCAATGTACATAGAGCACATCGTCCACATCTAAAAAAAACGTTTATCCCGTCGGCTTTTGTTTTGCCTTCCTAATAAAGTCTGTGTACCATATGCGTGGGTGTATTAATGTTTGTGCCTCGATTTCATTTAGGAAGTGTGCAGCGTAGTAATGTCACCAAATGTCAGTTGATGGGATAACACTTACTTGGAGCCTTTTCTCCCTCATCCAATTCAATTTAGTAGTTTGGACCCTCCTCTCCGTCTCTCTCCGGTCCTCTCGTGCTCCATCCATTCATCTCTTCGGGTTCCTCTGCCTTCCGTTTTTGTCAAAGTTTGTAATCTTTGTATTGTCTGTTCACCATATTATCCTTATCCAAGAGTTGCTATGAAGCTTCTGCTTCATAAACTGCTTGCTTCAACCAGACAATGAAAAGTAAAACTTGTAAGATATACATTAGAGTATTTTGATGTCATGATATACCTGCAAATCAAATGGAAAACGAGACAGAAAAGGTCTTTTAACCTTTAGGATACGAAACTTGGCAAAAATTTAGATCCTGAGTAAGTGCAACAAAAACAGGTAAATGAATTGAGCAAATAAATCAAGTTACAGTGGCAGATCCAGGGTGTTGGTGGTGGTGGGTGGGGGGGGGGGGGGGGGGTGTCCTTCCCTCGCCCCCAC
Organism: Heliocidaris tuberculata; assembly: GCA_025618425.1. Lineage (NCBI taxonomy): Eukaryota > Metazoa > Echinodermata > Echinoidea > Camarodonta > Echinometridae > Heliocidaris > Heliocidaris tuberculata. The sequence continues at coordinate 23,765,617 of CM046847.1, forward strand.
CGGAAATTAAAACCAAAGTATGTTAAAGTCCCTCCCCCTGGCAGTACTTAGTTGCCAGGATGGAAATAAAGGAGATAGATTGAAGTTTTTAAATTATTTCAGGTTACAAGTACAAGATTAGAATAATATTTGTTGTGACCTTTGCATAACCTTTTCTCCCATCGTCTCCTCACACGTAATCCTATTTCTTACACTTTTGAAATGGCCGAAAGCTGAGGCAATTTAAACATCATGTCGTGAAGAAAGCCCCATTTAGGAGAGGTTCGATGGGTAAATCCGTGCCCCGCTGATGTTGGCGCCATTTACGCACGTTTCGGGGCTGATTTATAATTTCGAGGAGATGCTTTTCCAAGAAAACCTTCAATATCATCGAGGAGATTAGAGTCTCATTGAGGCTGGCCCGCGCATGAATGAAACCGATCAAGTGTTATGTCTAGCTACAAGTCGGGATGGCGTAAATGCACTGTTTGCGTGTGATTGATGGAATGTTACCAGGTTGTATACATGGAAGATGATACGAGATGACTGATACATGAGATAAGGCATGGGTTGTTGGTGAACATAAAATTTGCATGAATTTAGGGATGGAAATATTTGATTATCATTAAGAATGGCTATATTCAAAGCCTCATAATTTACCGTCATAATGATAGGAAATAAGATTAAGGCGTGACTGACAATAAAGCAAGAGCCCTGGCAAATGAGACCCAGATGCTGACTGGTTCAAAACTGAAAAAAAATTTGAAAATTTAACATTCTGCCCTTGCCTTATAATGATAGGCAGTATATGACAAAAATGGGGTCTTCAGTTAGTTCTGCATGTTATATTTTCTGTCTCAGATTATGTTGTGTCTTAGTCTTGATTATCTTTTCGCAATTGTTGACCACTTCCATGTAGGTCATTGTGATATACATGTAATGTGACTGAAATTGAATAATAGAAGATATATGATCACTTTATCATTGTATTATAAGTTAAAATGCCAAATAAATAATAATAGTAAACTATTACAAAAATTTCTAAATGAATTAGAGAAGATTTAATGTTCAATTAACAACTTAGTTAAAATCAATTCAGTAGAGACAAGATATTGAAATGTTCATCACTCAAGAACTGGGTTTTTTTAAAATCTGTGAATGACTTGAAAGGCACTTTTGTGGAGAACTCCTGCATTATTCTGGCAGGTTGCACAATCTGTGCAGCAGCTGAACTTAAGCTCCTACGGTCAGGGATACATTTTTAATTGGAGGCAAATTTGATCAAGACTGAATGTAATGACATTGATCAATGGCTGCATGATTGGGGAAGGAAATTAAGGGATATCTCTCTGTTTATCCCGCCATTTATTAGAAATCATTGATGAAAGTGATTGGCCTCACCTTTACACCTACACAGCAACACACGTTCCTTGAGGTGTCGCAAGGGATCTTGTCTTCTGGAGAAGAAAACGTGTCCTATCCAATTTTCACCTGGTGAACTTGAACTCACATGTTGAAAATTATTTTTAATCCTTCAGAAACACGAGTATGCTTGAAACAGCTTCTTTCTCTTTGCCTCTGGGATGTGTTGGGTTTTTTTTTTCCAGAAATAAAAGAAGTATAAAATTGTCATATACATGTATGAATATGTTTTGGAGCCGAAAGGGCGTTAACTCTGTACTTAACACCCTTCTGGCTCGAAAGAGGTGATGTACTTCATATATATTTCCACAAAATGAAATGATGAGGTACGGGGCCCCTCTATCAGCAGATTCAAGCTTCATTTTCACCACCTTTGCAAACTAACAACCACTTTTCATGCATGTCTAAATTGTCTGTTTGGAGCGAGAAGGGCGTTTACTCATATACTTTAACACAGCGTCAACGCCCTTCTGGCTCCAAACAGACGAAATGATGTACATGTAAGAGGCAATGCTGCAGTGGTAAAAAAAATATTTGCTATGTGCAACAATGCCCCCTTACTGATCTGGGCCCTGTTTCATTAAACTTGTTATCAATAGCATCTGCCTCATTTCTATGACAAAGTTGCTCTCAGCCAATCAGATTAAAGGATTTCAGTAGCTTATAACAACTATTGGAACTTGTCATTGATAACAAGTTTTATGAAACGGGACCCTGTATGTTATAGCATGGGATATCGATACGCACAATTCTCATTTCATTTCATTTTGCCAATGAGGGTTTTTCAGATGGGAACAAGGCAAATTAAGAGGTTTGGGTGGTACACTGAATATAATAAAATTTGTGCAGCTATTTAATGACCTCAAAATATTTCACTTAGAAATCACTGGATGACTCTACCAAGCAGTGTGGTCATCTGGTCAGTCCATCTATTGGTCAGTTGATTACTCCATCCGTCTAAGCTTCCATCCATTTATCCATCGTCCTGTCCATCAATTAATCAATCCTTCAATCAGTCAGTCACCCAAAATAGTCGCAAATAAGATAATTCAATTAGACCTATAGAATAAAAGATGTGTTTCTGTGTTGGGATCCAGTAAACCGTAGGTTACCTTCTATAGCTCTCAATTTATTGCATACAGTGTTAGCTTCAGTAGATGGTAAACAATTACTGCGAATTATCTCCATTCTGAATGAGGACACACTTCGTCAAGGAGGGTACAGATAACCGTGCATCACAACTCGGTTGAAGCAAATGAAAAATCACTGCAGCAAATTCAATCAGTGCCTCTTGCATGGCACTCGCCGAATATGAGTAAACTCCAATGAATACATGATATCTGGCATCTGCGAGTAAATTCATACTCACGTGCATTATTATGGGTATTCCTTAAGTAATAATCCGTAAAAGATGATATCTGTTGTAATGGAAACTTCATGGTTAACTTGCAAGGGGAAGTGTGAGATCCACACACACTTTTTATCTATTTTACCAATATTTTTAAACCTGGTGGAAGAAATCGTTGTATTTAGTGGTTAGATGAAATTATATGGATGATGTTGTTTGTTAAGATTTAAAGTGGTAATAAAACTCTTCTTGTGCTACAATTTTCATTCTCCTTGAATGTCTGCATCTTTTCTGCTCTAATTTTAGTTGTTTGCTATTTTTTTTTTCTTTTGCTTGTTTTCTTTCTTTTTCCTTTATCACACTTTTCTTGACATCACTTCTCTGTCACGTCATATTTTGAAGCATCTTATTATTAAAAATGTACTTGCTACTTGATTCAAATGCAACTACCTGCAATAATTGAAATTCTCTTTATTATGAGCTTTACCTAACTCAGATGGTGAAATAAACAATTAACAAACTTTCATATATATATGAATGACACGTTCTTGAATTTTCAAGATTGGAACTGACTTGTGAAATTATTGAATCACAAGATTTGATTTTGCAATTTTCAAAAGTATCTTCACACCAAAGCAAAAGTCATAAACAATCTGCAAAGGCTTCATGTTGCAAAACTTGCAGGTTTTCACAGTATGTTATATTATGGAAAGCTCCCTAGTTGGGAAAAACAGTATAAAGTATTTATTTGTATATTACATTGCTCTTCTATTAATAGAATCAGAAGTTTCTTGGTTACTTCTCTGTAAATATTCTCTGCTTTGGCCCTTTTCATCCCAAAGGTCATTTCCAAAGTTTGTCAACATCACAACGTGATCTTGTTTTGATCGGGTAGATAGTTTTCATCTTTATTATGACTGAAACTGGACCCCAATTCGTCTGTATTCATTCATCCAAGACGTTCATTTCGGTCGATGATCTGATTATCTATGCCATGCAAACATTTGTCCAGAGCTACCATTTACGTAGCCCGGAGAGAACTAATTAAGAATCATAGAGTGTTTGGTAAAGACACCCACCCATTGCTTCCGTGTAAACTTCACGGTCCTGTGGAATACGTCAGCGTAGTGCTTTACCAGTGCATGCCCCTTTGCTGATGTTTACATTAAAATGAACATTGTTTGACGATGCTGTGATTTTCGGGCGTTCCGCCAGACAATTTTGCGTAATTGTATCCATCCATCCCTTACCTCCTCGTCCGGATCTAAACAGAAAAAAATAAGCATTCCGAAGAAAGAGAGCAAAAGATTAATTTAGCCGTGGTTGGATCATTGATACATATGTTTACGCTCATTTTAAAGTGCATTACTAGCTAGTTTACCCTAATTGAATAGTGTACCAATTTTGGTCCGTGGAGCAGAGTGTTCGATTATTAATCTGGAAGCATTACTGGGAATCATGTCAGGCCTAAGGCAGATCTCTTGCAAACCTCGTGGTATACGTCATTTGTATTTGCACTATGACATCAGCTTCTGATGGCGCAACGAGTGGAATGCTTCCGCTTCTTGTTTGTCGCCATGGAGACAGTACATCATCCCGATAGCTTTCGGATGTGCACACCAGGCCTCACCACACAGTCAGCTTGGTTCTTATCTAATGTACATCCTAATGTGTGGTGGGTTAGGTAAAAAGAAAGAAAAAATCCCCGGGTTTATCTCGTATTGAACTAGGGCTTTAGGGCGTCTTTTGTTGTCCATGCTTGTTTAATGATTTAAAACAGGGAAAGGGATATTTGCTTGATGAGGAGATAATAGAATGGGCAAATGGATATTTATTAGAATGATAAGAGTGATGGTATTGAGGTTTTCAGACCATAATTAGGCTTTTTATACTCAATTTTTTAAAACCCCGCACTATCCTTAACCCCAGACTATTTTCTTTTGCTGTTCTCTTTTGCAGTTTTAGTCCCGTACGCCTTAGCCAGAGCGCTTAGCCCCACCTTTTTAGATTTAGCCCCACTAGGGCTAACCCTCCTTTTTCCAGGGCTAAAATAATCCCGTAGTATCATGGAAATAGCCCACTCTGGTAAAATGCAATGTGAACAGAAAGTGGGCTAAGCTTAGTCCCGTACTGTCGTTAGAGCTAAACGACGCTTTAGCCCCACCAATAGTATTGGACTAAACAAAATTGTTTAAGTGTAAAAAGCCTAAAAGAGGTGAGGTGGAAGTGAGCAAAATATATTGCTCATTTCTCTATAGAAGACCTTGCTGTCCTTAATTCTACTTTCATTCATCATCTTGCGTCCAAAATAGGATAGAGATTGGAATGGATGTTGGAGGGGATATTCCAAAATCCAACCAGCTTAGGACACTAAATTATGAATCTTTCAGTTCATAGCCAATAATTCAATATTTCATATCTCTGATAAACCCTAAAAGCATCAGATGTATGGTAGCTTGATAATGAAATGTAGTGGCATGAAAACATAACTTTTGTATTTTTTTTGAAAATCCTCTTTCATGGCAAATTCATCAAGGAAGAACCATGTCATCAGAAGGTGGAGCTGATAAAGTAACTCTACGACCTTGATAAGTATAAATAATATCAAAACTGTTCATTCCATTATGTCAAACCACAAATTTTAATTTACAGATATCACTATTAAGACTATATTGATGTCTTTTGTGTTCTGGGCATGTCTTTTATTGCCACTACATTTTGCTAAGCTACCTAGTTTAAAGAGGCAATGAAAATGCTACATTGTTAATCATGCATGCTCAAAACTGCATGGCACAACATTGATTTTAAGATGCGAAGTATATGATAATGTTTCCACATCTTATGAAGATTATAATGTACATAATTATGTATACAATAATTAACACATTTGTTTTAGGAGTGTTTGTTGAGGTTCAGCTTTTTTTGAGAACTGAGATACTGAGCTGTCAATTTAGGTTTTTGTTATCATTTTTTCCTTGACAGTTTTAGCTGATGCCCACTTTCCTACAAGTTCTATCTGTACACATGGACCAAGAGAAGTTCGAGCTGATGGTGAGGTTTTGGGAGTTCACTTTCTCTCATCATATTTTAAGAGTTTTCTCACTTAAAGGGATTCGGTAACTTTGTGGAGGCTTGATTTAATAAATTGTTGAATTTTGATATCTGTCTTATATAATGATGTTCAGAAGGATAAATAAATAGCCAGGCATAGAAAGGTTTTCAAATATACAGTGCTATTATTAAGATATCTGTGACTGAATACTTCCATTTACGAAAGCGTATGGCCATACGCTTTAGTCTAACACTGAGTCTATGGGGGAAAATGAGTCTGGCATTTCCGGTCCTTGCATATGTTTACTTTTGTGAAGCACATGATGATTTTGAAGTGCTATTTTTTTCCTGGGCTTCATTTTTACACCATATTACATACATTGATAGCCAGGCAGCTCAGATTTTATCAAGCCTCTACAAAGTTACCAAATCACTTTAAGTCAATGTAATCCTTTATATTTGCATAGACTATGTCTGCATTTCATCAGTTCTCAAAATTATCCTGTCTAATATATTCATACTTTTTTTTCTAGATAAAGAATTTTGCTGAAACTTAACAGGTGAAAAGAGGTCTTGTGATATGTTTTATGCTTTTGCTGAAACTTAAACAGGTGAAAAAAGGTCTTGTAATATGTTTTATGTAAACCGTACTTTGAAAATATTTTGGTTAATCCTGCCACCAAATTGCTTGCATTTTTGTCCAGGTCACAGTATACCCGCTCTTCTGGATGCCATCCTCGCTCTGTTGCCATTGGATACATATGTACCATCTCCTGTGAGTAGACTCTTTGAATGACAGTTCAATTTTATCATTGGGCACCTACAATCCGTATCTATCATATCAGCACTATTTTACTGAATTTATGCAGTAGTTGATCTGATAGAAGAAAAGGTTAAGCACATAAGCGCGATAGATTTGATCAAGAGTAAAAATTCTGTTACTTAAGTTTATTTTATCTTTAAAGATAGGCATTTCAGACCCGCCCTTTTATTAAAATGATTTTGTTGATGGGTGAATTTATTTCATCCTCTAGAAATAAATGGAAAGAAGATGAAGGATCTAGGTGTTATTCATTCTCAGGCGTCTTTTGCAGAGGTCAAGTGTTACACAAGACTCATGACGCAACTAGGACTTTGAAATCAGGCAGGTATCATGCAATTTACCTAGAGTTACATCATTTCTGTTTAGATTTCATGAAAAATACAACACCCAGCAAAAGATATTCAGAATGTCAGTCTCATTTATGCATTAGCCTGGTATTATTTAGTTAAGTCCTAGTTGATTGCATTATTTCATTCAGTTATCACTTGGATAGCTCTGGTCAACTCTTTATCTGTATACACTTCGGCAATAGGCAAACACTTATCATCAACATTCTTTGAACGAATGTGCTTCTGTTGATCAAAACAAAGGCACCATTATCACTGAAAGCAACAAGAACAGTGCAAAGGTTATGTTTTCAAAACAGACTCTGTGTCCCAAAATATTTCACATTATTTATCTCTAATGATAAGCATTGTAACTTTTATTGATCTAAGCCAGCACCACTTCAACTCAAAGGAATGTTTACTTCAAAGAAGAGAAAATAAACGTCAGCTTGTGTTTGATGTTTGATCCGATCAAAATAATGCTCTTCTTTTTTGTATTTCTTTTGTTTTTGAAAACATACAGTCTGGACATGTGCCAGTAAGTTATTGCCCTGTTTAAAAAAAAAGTTATTGCCCTGTTATAGTAGCTTTTGCTGTTCTAAAATGACAAAAGTTAATATGAGACATCTGTAAAATTAACTTAAAAAAAAAATATTACCAGTCACTCCCTGTTTCTTAAAATTCAACATGTACATGTATATGTATGATTATGAGGAATTATTTCTACACATGACTGAGACATTTTTTTTTTTTTTAATTACTGTAATACATTTTTTTAAAAATTACTTTAATACTATGTGAATAATATATACATCATCAGTAAATAAAGTTTCATAGGAAACAGAATAGAACTAATGAAACTAATATCCCGCTTTGTCTTTTTAGAATCTATGGAAATTTAGTTCAGAGATTTTACTTTATCATTTATTATGGGGATGAACCAAATATAGAAAAAGGTCAGACCCTCCTTTGTCCATTTAGGTGTCATTTTTGCTGCTTTATTTTTTTTGCTTCACCTAGCAACCAGTATTGTTGTAATGGGATGAGATCATTCTTCCTTGTGATGTAAAAACTGGACACAATGCCAGTAAAAAAAAACCCAGGAAGAATTGAAACCAGGAAAGAGAAGTTGAGGAAGAGACAGGGAAGATAGAAAGAGGGAGAGAGAGAGAGAGAAGTAGATAGAGAGAAAGGGAAATGAGAGAGAGAGGGGGAGAGAAGGGGAAACAGAGAGAAAGAGAGAGATGAATGAAAAAAGAGTGAGGAAGAGAAAGGGTGAGAGTAACAAACGAGAGCTGGAAAGGAAGAGCAGGAAAAGGAGAGGAGAGAGAACGAAAGATAGAGAAACAGATAGAGATAGAGAGGATCGTTAAGAAGAGGGATAGTAGGAAGGGATAGAGAGAATGGATGGGAAGAGATGAAAGAGGAAAAGAAAGAGAGCAAGACAAAAAAAAAATAGAAAGGAAAAGAAGGGGAGATGGAGAGGAGAGAGAAAATAGAGAGGCAGAGGGGAGAGAGATAGAGAGTGACAATCACATTAATATCATTATGAAATATCAAATCCACTTGAAGGAGCAGGTACATATTGTAAAAAAAGTCTCTCCAAATTTGGTCAAATAGAGGAAGAATGGTGTGTAGCATCTAGACATTTGTTTAACCTGCTACTTCACACCAAATGGGATGTCCTGGTTTCAGGGGTCACCTGTAGACGTCAAAGCTGGTGACCAGTCCAGAACAGGATGTGAGCATTCTGTGCCACCGGTTGCCAGGCTGAGGCGCTCCTAGACTGTTTTATGACTCAAAATAAACCAAAACAATGCATTGATTGCGGAGATTGTCTTGGTACCATGGAAACTGTTGGAATGCCATTTATCCGACATTTGCTCTGGCGACATTTGCTGTGGGCCTTATTTTGTCAAAGATAAAGTGTTGGGATGGGGTTAAGATTAGGTTTTAGGTTTGGATTAGGATTAGGATTGGGGATTAGGATTAGGGTTAGATATAGCGTTTTGTCCAGGATTGAAGTAAGGTATTGGACTAGTGTATGATATTGATGGACATGGTCGTGCGGTACTGAGTACTTCTGGACATGGTCGTGCAGTACTGCATATTTTTGGACATTTGCTTCAGACTTCAATTTGTCCAAGATATAGGGTTAGGGTTAGGTTTGAAATTAGGATTAGGATTAGGGATAGGGTTAGGTAGAGTGTTAGGTCCAGAATCGAAGTTAGGTATTGGATTAGTGTATGATATTAATGGAGGAGCAATTCTCACAAGAGCATGTGTGTCATACTCTCTCTCTCTCTCTCTCTCGAATGCCATGTCATGATTTTCTCACGAACAGTAGTTTATCAGTCCGCAAGCCAGAACTTTTCCTCTGGACCATCTCCTGAGAATACTCCTTTGAGACACTTCCTGGTGCAGTTGTGTGTACACACTCTTGTGAAATGCACTCTTTGTATCAAAGAACAATCACACTGATAAAGTATTTTGTAAGTGTGAATAGGGTATCACACACTCATCAGCTCACTTACTTGAGTCAACTAAATTATATAAATGGGCCAATGAATTGATATCACACATATCTCTATACATCGGATATGCTTATTTACCATAGGAAGCAGAAGGAAAAGGCACAAGGAAATAATCCAACCCATGTTCTAGAAAGTACTCACAAAGTCAGTCAGTTCTTCCAATCTTCTACGTGAAAAATGATGAAGCGATGAAAGTCCAAAGTCTGCAAACTTTTTGACACGTGTAAATGACTCCTCCAGGAAATCTGTTATTTGTAAAGTGACAACCGGCTGTCAAATAACATGATTCTGGTCACGATGGTGGTGTAGGATGTGGTATATGGTGCCCCTCATTAATTTGTCAGGTTAATTGTTTTGTTTGGTTGTTTTTGTTAAGGAGGTTGAGTGAAATGATAGGATGGAAACTATTTAATCCATTCAGGTAACTTCAGATATGTAGAGTATGATTATGACTATTTTGCATAATGAAGCTGTTGAAAATGTCTCTTAAAGTGCTTTACAGGTATAATTGAAAATCTGTTCATTGTACCCTCGCCCTCGTACAATATGTGCGCATTCTCCAATCAGTAGCATTCTAGCAAGCTACCATTTTACTGGTACTCACAATATTAATGCCGACCATACCTCATACCAGGGACCCATTTATCACCTGGGTTGAGAGAAGCAATGTAGAATAAATGCCTTTCGTTTGTTAAGGACTTAAGTGCCATGCTGGGGCTTGAACCCTGAACATTGGCGGTTTTAATTAAATGCTTGAACCTCTTGAATAGGACTCCTATATTGTACATTTTTTGAAAAAATGAATAATGGCAAAAGTTTGCTGAATAATGAACTGAATGTCGGTGGGGGAGTAATTGTAATTGAAAAATAGAATTTATAGTTTTTTATAACTTTTTTCCAGTTTTCTTTTTTTGTAAGTAATCTCATAGATATGTTATGTGATAAGTGTCGATCAAGAAGTGATGTTTACCATGTTTTATAGTTGCTCTCCGAAATACTGTGTTTATCGATTTTTTAAATAAATAGGCTTTAGTCTCGGAGAACCCACGCCCATGTGCGATTAGTAAATGCTCCATGTATTGAAGTCATGCATTATGCATCCAATCAAAAAGTCATTGTTTTCAAGCTTTCTTTCCTTTCATTTTCCGACATGACATCATTTTTGATACGCAAATGATTGCTATTCAGGATTAACTGGCTCTTTACTTTACAGAAACATTTTCCAAAAAAAATTGTAGCATCCCTCTCTTTATACTTGAAATGAATCTTCAAGTTGTTGTAAGCTGTTTTCTGATTGTAAAGCCTATCAAATATAAAGGTCTCTTGAAATTTTCAATTACAATATTCATTGATTTTTGTGAAGCATACTTGTGTTTGGTCTGAGCTCATTAGAGATAATTTGATTTTTGTTAAACATGGATTTCTAATAGCTTTCATCCTGAACTATCTCCAGTGTGATATTAAAAGTCTGGTTAATTGTAAACAAATTTCTCAAGTACACAAATGACTTTATGGTGAAAAGTGGTATTTTCATGTATATATGACAAAAAACAATTTTGTAAAGTGATGTTTGTGTTATTTTATATATTAAAAAAAGGTATATAAGCAGGCTTAAATTGATATGGATCGATTTAAGAGAGATAAAGTGCTTAGTAATTTGGTATTGAAATAATGAAAAAATAATGAAATTTTGTAAGGATTGGGAGTTGCCTGTACCTGATATTAATATGCATTGCTGAACCATATACATAATGCTGAGCATCACGTTATTTGTGAATTTTACATTATAACTTGAAATTTCGCAAGGGGCTTGTATAGTTACTTTTAAAGTGATCTAATCTTGATGCAGAAGGGATGCAATTTTTACTTCTTCATTTCGTTTCGAAGAAGAAAGAACTCTTGAAATAATGAATATAAGTTGACTTTTTTTATCCATTTAAAAATTAGCATTCTATATGCTTGTGAGTTATCAGTGTTCATGATATGGAAGCAAAGTGAATGATGATTAAAGCAGTATACATTTTGTCTTCCAATTATTTGCTTTCATTTCAATTGTAAAGTTATACTCTAAAAGCTGCTCCTATGAAAAAAAATCACAATTCTTGTGGTCAGGGATAGCATTTGCATTGAAAATTGTAATAGGGAAACTTTATCAAAAGAACCAGTATATGAAGGCTACCTGCCTGTAAAGAACTATAAAGAACTATAAAGATTGTTGTTTCCCCAAGGCAATCTTCACAGATTGGACTGTATTACAGTCAAACCTGCTTTAGCAACCACCTGTGTATAAAGACCACAATTTGTGTTTCCCATGAACAGCATTTCCCATTGAAACATGTATTAAAGGAACCTGTCAATAAAGACCACCTGCTCGTAAAGACCGCTTTTCTTGTCTCCCTTGAATGGTCTGGTCTTTATAGGCAGGTTTCACTGTTCATTCATACAGTGTAAATTCAAATGAGCACATTGATTTGATACATGTGTTTATGATACAGTCTGATCTCATTTGCTACTGATTGAGAATGGATTGGAAAAGCAGTAGACACAATGTTGAAAGGGAGCAATTTTGCCTAACTCTATGACCCAACCTGAGGTGGAGACCATGCAACCTGTTGCTTAGTCTGGAGACTACCCATAGCCTGTCTCTGAAAGCCCTTAATTGGTACCACAATGGAAATGAAAGTAAAATATGTTGAATACGGTCTTATAATGTTCCATGTATATCAAATTTAGGATAATTTTTTTCTGACCCCTTCCAACAACCCAATAGTATAAATCAAGATTTTAATTTGCTAATGATAAACCAATTTTAAAAATATAAAAACATAAGACCTGTTCACATATGCTGCAGTAAACAGCCATGTATTATTTTACATGTAAATGGAAGTGGGAATGAAAAAAAGTAAGTTCTACTGGCAACAAAGGTCCTCCACGTACTCAGTTATCTGTGTGTTTATAAGATACACAGTTGTGTAAAAAACCAGGTGGTAAACCGCCGCGGATAACTGGGGCATATGTGAAAGAGGCTTTGGATAGTTTCTCCCCGTCCCATACAATTTTATTACCAGAAAACAATACTATCTTTCTCCCTGTTCAGGCAGAAAACGTTTATACCGAAACTTGATAAAGAAACGTCGTATAAAATTTTCATCATATAACCTACAGACCGTTCAGACACATATCTCGACCGATTAGAAAAAGCATTGTTTAGATGCACAGTTTTCCATTGCGCATGTTTTTATGGTTGCCGCTAGCCCCTGCCCCCTGGTAAGGTCTCCTTCGCGGGCGCTCACGTTAAGCCCCACCCAGTTACACTGTTCTATGGTCGCCATACGTTCAGACACACACGGAAAGGTGATTCATTATCGAGTTCTAGTTTGAAAAGATGCTCTGACTCTAGTTTTGTTATACAACGTTTTGTTAGTCAGCATTCAGACACATAAATCCATCGTATAACTATACCGTTTTGGTATAAATTTTTTGTGTCTGAACACCCTGTTTGACTTAAAGAAAGGAAGACTGACCATATTATGTTATGCTAAGTGCAACCAGGGAACTTTTCCTGGTGCAACCAAGTAACTCCTTGCATGGTGCTACCATGATATTTTCCTGATGCTGTCAAGTGAAGTAATGAGCAATCAGTCTGGGGACGACAGTTGTGTAGATGCCATCCTCTTTATGAATGGGATGGAGATGTGTTTTGATCATGATCTCTTCCTCTTCATACAAACAGAGATTGAATATATTGTGAGTACAGGTGTATTTGCTGCCAGAGAAGGCATCCTGCTACCACAAATGTAAAATGCCATTGACTTTGTACTTGCAGGTAATTGGGAGTGATTGTCATAGGGTGGGGAAAGTTGTCTGGGGAAGTGCGATGTCCTAGGGGATAGTTGTGGGGGGTAGGGGGGTTGGTGGGCATTGTAAAATGGGGGTACTAGTAGTTGTCCAGTTACAATGCCTCACTAAAGAGTTACTAGCCTTCACCCTCGTAACTCCTTGGAATCACGTACATGTATCTCACATTGTACAGTACTAAATGAATATTAGGAACTTCATTGCCATGCTATCTGGAACATTTTTGCTTTTCCCTTGGAAACACCATGTTGGATTTGAATAGTTACGATTGATTATAATGCTGTATAGTACTATGTCAGGAATGAGACATTACTTCACCTATTGTTCTTTCTTCCTTGTATTTTTCTCAACTTCATTCATTTTTCTGTATGGGCCAAAAGGTACATCTGCTGATAAGAAGTTATACCTCATCCTTTCATTTTCATCTTCTCTCTTGTTTAGGTTTAATGATGTTTTGACGTATCTATTTGGAGCCAGAAGGGCATTAAGTCCCATCTTTTGTACAGCCCTTATTCTAGCTCCAAACAGACAATATGTCACATGTTTTTCCTTTCCTTCCCCTTCTCATTGTGGTCATACCAAAAAGAAACCAGAAACCACCTGAAGTTTGCCTTTTAGCTGCTTATCCAACACTTGTGATATCCTAGGGATATCCTCTTTTGATGTACTTGACCTGAACTTCCATTCACTTGTCATATTGGTTCTTTGCATGTACTTCAACTGTTTCCATTTTGGCTATATATGGAATTATATGGTTCTTCGTCAGTGCACTTTATTAAGCACGTGTGCCTGGTACCATCAGCCATGTCAGCCCCAAATGCTGTTCTCTCTACCCTGAAATGCCATTCACAAAAACGGAGGGAACACTCCTAATGTTTCACTTGAATCCTGGCGGAACCATTGACATCATTCTTAGCTAGTATCATTGAGGAAACATCCAAAATAGCTGTGTCAATACGCGGATGTGCTTGCAGCGCCTTACCGGCAAGGGTTGGCAAGGATATGGCCAAGAAAGAAAATAAGTGAGGGTGCCTATGTAATATGGTGACATATATGTACTTGTAGAGGTGGAATATGCCAGGCTTGAGCATTACCTTAAGAAAACTAAAGCATGGACTTAAAATTTTATGGAGAGATTTAAAGAAAGCGAATAAAAACTCAACGGATTTAGAAGAAAAAATATGATTTAGATCCTTAAGTACATTTCTTTTTCTGCAACCATGATCCAAATGATTGCATATTTCATTTAGTTTGTCTTTTTAAGGGCTTCATTTTCAATGGTCAATGAGCATTGTGTCATTTTCTAGAATAGTCCCTCCTCTAACACAAGAGCAACAAATGCAGTCATTCAAGCTACATGTACATGTATATATTGCTTTTCCATACACTTTTTTTTTCTGAGGTCAAGTCGAGAAAGACAGATATGCAATCTTTTTACATTGATTAACTTGCGACTCAGTGGTTGGAATAATTATAATGACCTTTACATTCCAGTCTTGCGTGTGAAATTAAAGATATTTACTAATGATCCTCTTAAATCTGTAGTTTTTGAAGTGATTACAGAGCTAAGCGTTCACATCCTGTACATTTTGTTTGCTGTGGCAACTGAAATAACTGAAGATTAAACTATTTCTTTCGTGAAGATAGCTTTTCACTTCAAGTGGGATAGAAAGGCCTTGAATATAGTCCAGATTGTAATTCATTTCAAACTTGTTCTGACATGCATGTACATTGTAAGGCGACCCCTAGATTTGCATCATTATTAGGTGGAATGTCATTTGAACAAATGATTTCATCATCTGACCAGTAGTGCTGTGCTGGTACACATTAAAAAAAAAAAATTAAAGGAGAATGAAACCCTGGGGAAATATCCATTTTAGTGAAAAGAGAGGATAGAGAGAAGCAATTTAAAGAAATTTCCATCAAAATTGGTTACGAAATGAGAAAGTTATGAAAGTTTGAAAAGTCTCAATTTACTTTCTATGGCGATCCTCAAATTGGCAATGTTGTTTCAAAGTGATTGGTTTAGTAGTACAACTGTCAATATGTTTTTTACACAAAATTTCATATTTTCTTCATTATCTCTAAAGATGCTGCTGGGGGGTGATTCACTAACTGGGATCGATATCATTCCTAAAATCAATTTTCGGGATTGATTTCATTCCCAGCTTAAAATTAATTCCACCTTACTGATTCACTAAATCGCTTTTAGGATGGAATCAATTTTATCATGAATATATATGAGCGCAAATGAATATTTACGAGCGCACTCATTCCAACCAATCAACGTACTCAAATTTCAGTCACCGCCCCTCAGTCACCCGACCTAATTCTCTACTTAGCGCGTAGCTAGTGCGCGTTACCTAGCTACTGCATTAATTGCGCGCACGCATCGACTGGACATACACAGGGCTAGGGCCTATGGCTAGGGCAATGGGCGTGCAGGCAGGCACAGCGTAGCCGCGCCGAGGTTGGGGCGCGGGCAGGCATGCAGTGGAGTGACCGTTTGTGATTGTTAGGAGCGATCCGGATCACTCCCAACCTTAAAATCAATTCAGAGGCTGGAATCAATCCCAAATACCTTGGTGAATCAGTCACTAAAAGCGATATCGCTCTTAGGATGGATATTGTTCCTAAAATTGATTTTTTCTTATTTGGGATTAATTTTAGCTGTTAGTGAATCACCCCCCTGGTCTTTTTGTGAACTCAACATATGTTGTGTCAAATACATTTTCCATGATATATCTTGAGCTAAGAAGGAGACAAGCTGCACCTTGAGAGATCATGGGGAAAATATGAAATTTTGTGTACAAAACATATGGAGAGTTGTACAACTAAACCTGTCACTTTGAAGCAATATTGCCAATTTGAGGATCGCCATAGAAAGTAAATTGAGACTTTTCAAACTTTGAGAGATAATGGGGAAAATATGAAATTTTGTGTACAAAACATATGGAGAGTTGTACTACTAAACCTGTCACTTTGAAGCAACATTGCCAATTTGAGGATCGCCATAGAAAGTAAATTGAGACTTTTCAAACTTTCATAACTTTCTCATTTCGTAACTGGTTTTGATGGAACTTTTAAAAAATTGCTTCTCTCTATTCCCTCTTTTCATTGAAATTGATTTTTCCTCAGGGTTTCATTCCCCTGTAATGGTTTTGATTGTGCCAAACAATTTTTACACCGTTTGTCCTTCTACAATACAAGCTAAGGTCTATGGACCTTTACTATTTTGCAAGGGATGGTTGTTTTTTTTTACATGTGAATGTGGAATATTAATTCAACAAGATTATAATTCAGAAGCATAATGTAGATATATACTTTATTTGAATTTTAAAAAATCAATTAATGAAAGAACACTTCCAAATTCAGGCGTACATGATATTATAAACATTTTTTTTGTTTTACCCTTCCACAAGGTTCCATTATTATATAACACCACAAGGTATTAAAATGATGCAATAACCATCGGAAATGAATATTACATAATACATGTACATGTAAGTACACCAAGTAATCGTCACCTGTCTCACATATTGATTACGCAATAATTTGTGGATCTGTGCAATTCAGTCTCTTCGATAAAGATCTAGAAACCCAATATTTGCAAACTTTTATTTAGAGCCCACGTAGGTATTTTTACCAAAATCTATATGCAAAAGGGATTTGAAGGACTCAAGAATGACAGTCCCTTAAGAACATTATATAGGCCCGAAGACTTCCACATTTTAAGCAGAAGATATCTCTAAATCAGTTTATCAGTTAGCACTGGAGATTATGAGAGTCCATTGATGCTAATTTAGGAATGATATGTTATCATTGTTAAGGCTAATTACATGAGAATCTAGATATTGACGGAAATAAAGGAATCCCAAATCATGTGACTGTTTTAAAACCATTATCCAAGTTCCACATCCGCTGAGCTCACCAGCCGTCCTTGCAGAGATTAGACAGAATCAAAATATCACCAACTGCTGGCCCAAGGTTGTCCTCACACCCGCGGGCAAACTAATGGCTCTTTTACACAAGAAAAAACAATGTGTAGAAAGAACTATTGCATAATAACATATGATAATCATATAGCAATGGTGCATGCACAAATGATAAAACACATGTGTAAGAATATTGTTTGAAAGAATTTTGTATGTAGAAACTAGATTTGGGAGATGTGCACATTAGCAGGACATTTTATTTTCTTTAGGTCATCTTACCAAGGAGTGTTCTGTGATAACTCCTTGATCTTACACCATGTTGTTTGTTGCTCAAGGGTTAAAAATTTACAGTTGGCTGGTCATGGTTAAGTCCTATCAAGTTAATGGTTATTGTATGATAAGATGTTCACATTGCTGACTGTTTTTAGTTTTTCATTCAAACCAATGCTCAAACTCCTGTTTCGCTCATTCCGATGAGAAAAAAATTACCCATAATGTAGCTGTACAGTTATTGTCCAAAACACATATAGTTTTCTTAGTCTGATCGAGTCTGTTGTTTGGTTCTTGTTCACTCAACTATATTGCTTACACACACGCGACCACAGGTTTTCCAAACCGCCCCTAAACACGTTTAATCCAATTGGTCAAATTTACACCCTATTAAAATGTTTTCGGGTGCTTTCTTGAAAATTTTACCCCCTAGACAAGAGACTCGTCGCTCAAAATCCACACAAGTAAGGGAAAAAGGATATCCTAAATGCGTATTGAAACGATTTTGGCCTCTTTGACATCCTATACGCGTCACACGCTTCACGCGTCTTAACCGGCAAGAACTACCCTTTCCACACGTTTTTCTGGTCGCGTGTGTGTACAGCAATATAGTTGACTGGCCCCTCAGGCCCTTTTACATGGAATTCAGACGACAAAAAATCATTACTTAGCGTACATCTCTACAAATATCGTCCCAAAACTTTGTATAGTGTTTCTTGTCTGAATGGGGTGTTAGATCTGTGGTTTCTGAGCAGTGAAACTGCTACATATAAATTCCTTTTAATACCCATTGTACAAGATAAGGATATGATTAGTAAATGGGCATTTATTTTAGAGTCCGCACACCGAAGGTCACTTCTATCGTCAAGTGGTGGAAGGTCAGGTGATTATTTTGGGAGGAAGGGCTTGTGGACAGAACTATTCGTGGGTGGTGGTGGTGATGGTGGTAGGACCGGTGGTGGAAGTGGTCATTTCGACAAGTTTCCTCTAAAAACAAGATGTTTATGATGCTTCATGCGTGTAGCTGGACTAATTGTTTTTGTCAGGAGATCGATTGTCGGCTTTTGTTGGGTGGGATTGTCTTGGGATTTGATTGGAAAAGGAAGGTGGAGGGGACGGAAGGTGGGGTGGTGGTAGGATTTTCATCAGGTGTGAGTTTGTGGGTGGGTATAGACGATGATTGCTTGATGAGCCATGAGGGGGGTAGTGTAATGGTCAAGGCAAGATACCTGAAACAAGTGTCTGAGCGTGAATCATGAGTGAAACTACAACTGAGTGCATTTATTGTTGTCTCTGTGTTTACTCGTATATGAGGAAGGAAAGTGGGTATGATATAGGAAATGGAAATAGGCTGCGAAGGTCCTTGATGGTCCCGTCGTCATTCTGATATTGGAAATACTTTTTCATAAAATACTTATTTCTTGATTTAAAAGAATCCATTGTGGTGATTGTTTAATTGATTAATTTTTAATACAGTTAATTTAATACAGTTGAATGAAAAGTTGCATTCTGTTTGTACTGGGTAGTTTCATTATATCAAATTATGATGAGTTTCTGCCGAACACATGCAACGCTTTGTAACACAAGTGTTACAAAGAAATGTATGGGAAATTCAGGAACAGTTTTCAGAAATGAACAATTTCTATTATTTCTTATGAATTCATTAATTATCCACAAACATTTGGAAAATGTGATTTATGAAATTTAGGTACATATACCAACATTTAAAGAATTAATTGGCAGGTTCATTATTTTGAAGGTTTTCGAAGGTTCTTTAAAACTTCTTAAACAAGAATATGAGGGCAAGTTAAAGCTATCTGTCCCAAACGATGCCAACCACATTTAAAATGTTACTATATCTCACGGCTGTATCAAGATGATGGCCTTACTAGAGCCTGGATCAGGCAAAATATGAAATGAAATGATATTTTTACGTCAGTTGATGTTCGCAATTCCATAATACAATTCCATAATACTTTGTAATGTATGGGACGTATATTTGACTTCCCCGTGAACCTTCAGAGTTACAAAACTTTGAAAATAGCAAATATTCAGGATGGCTAGCTTGAACCAGAATAGAAAGGGTGGGAGGTGTCACTTTTATGAGACAAGGGGAATGTGAAATAAGTTTGAGAATCAGATTATCATTAGAAGACGAGTGGGAGGGCCATCATATACTGTTTCACATTTTAGGCATGGATTCACAACGTATGATTTCTGCTTTGATTTTTTTTTCCCCCAAGAGTGGCAACACGACTCCAAGATGCGATTCCTAATCGTCTAGCCTTTTGCTTAAACACATTCATTTTGATCATTGTGGGGGGTGGGAAAATTAGAGCCAGATAGTGGATTCTCACCAATCAAACGCTTCTGAACTTTATTGGAAAGAACATGAATACTTGCGGAGATAGAGCAAGTGCGTGTTGCCGGTTATTTTATAGCTATTCAATTATGTGTCTATTCAGAGAGTGTTATCTTTGATAGCTTGTTTTAGGCAAAAAAAGGGTCTCTTTTCTCTAATAAAGAATTGTTACTCCCTCTTACCCGCCCCCTCCTGTTTCAATGCTAGATAAAAATATGTCTCACTCTGGCCAGCATTTTATTTAGGGTTTAATATCAGTGCAGTTATTATTACAAATAATTGCTGCTCATCGAGTTGCATCACGGCCACTTGAAGAAGGCCAGAGTCAAGCTGCTTGGAAATAAAGATGATTAAGAGTGAGAGATTGTTAGAGAGAAATCCATCTATTCTGTGCCATTGACATTTACATAATGCAATTTTGATGAAAGCAATCAGAGATCTTCTACAAACTATTACGGGATGATTGTCATATTTTTAGAGCAGTTCATGTGAATGTGAAAGTTCTGTTTAGAGTGTTGGATCGCAGTGGTATTCTTGAGGGATTTTTTTAAAATTCCATCCTCTATGGAGAAAATGGGGTTTGAATTGAGCTTTGGAAAATACTTGTATGGATTTATTTTTTTTAAACTTGGATATAGACAGCAAATCTGAACATTGTATCCTTCACTCATAATTGTGATGTCTAGGAGGTGCTAGATTTTTGTATTAAGCTTTGGCTTTTGAAGATATAACTTGTAAATAGTAATTTTTTAATAGATTCGGATGTTAATGCACTCTGTATCTCTCTCTCTCTCTCTCTCTCTTTCTGTCTCGCTCCATCACAATCAAGTATACAGTCTTTTCCCCTTTCACTTTCTCTATCTCTTCGCTTTCTTGTACTTGGTCTTTTATTTCCTCCTCTTTCTCTTTCTATGTCCCTCTTAATATATTTCTGTCCCTCCACTAGGCTTTTTACACTTGATTTTTTTAACCCCGTACTATCCTTAACCCTGAACTATAATTTTTGCTGTTCCCACTGGCAGTTTTAGTCCCGTACTATCTCCCTACCCAGAGCGCTTATCTCCATCTTTTGACATCTTTTGACATCTCCATCTTTTGACATTTTATCCAGGGCTAAAATAGTCCCGTACTATCTTGGAGTTAGCCCACTTTGGTAAAACGCAATGTGAACAGAAAGTGGGCTAAGCTTAGTCCCGTACTATCGGTGGGGCTAAATCCTCATTTAGCCCCACCGATAGTACAGGACTAAGCCAAATTTGGCAAGTGTAAAAAGCCTAAATCTCTCTCTCCCATTCATCTCTCTTTCTGTGTGAACCTACCTGTCTCTGTACCTACCTGTCTCTGTCTCTCTTTTCCCCTTTCCCCCTCTGTGTGTCTCAATCACCCCCCCCCTTCTTTCTCTCTCTTTCTCTCTCTCTCTCTCTCTCTCTCTCTCTCTTTCTGTCTCGCTCCATCACATTCAAGTACACAGTCTTTTCCCCTTTCACTTTCTTGTCCTTGGTCTTTTTTTTCTCTTTTTCTTTCTATGTCCCTCTTAATATATTTCTGTCCCTCCACCTCTCTCTCTCCCATTCAACTTTCTTTCTCTCTCTGTGTATCTTTCTGTCTCTGTCTCTATTTTCTCCCTTTCCCCATCTATGGCCCGAATTCACAAAGGAGGTTTAAACCACGGGTAAGGTTTAAACCTCCGTAAGCATACTAAAATAAGCGTGCACGCGCTCAAAGAAAATATATGATTGGATCGGATTCTGTGCACACGTACACTTAAAAAAATCCAGGAGGGGGTTTAAACCATGGTTTAAACCAAACCTCCTTTGTGAATTTGGGCTTATGAGTCTCACTCACACCCCCCCCCTACCCTCTCTCTCTCTCTCTCTCTCTCTCTCTCTCTCTCTCTCTCTCTCTCTCTCTCTACCTCCCTCCCTCCATCCAGTTAATAATTTGTGACTGGTTGAAAAGCTCCTTTCGCTCCATTTTGATATATAGATTTTTTTCCTTGCAATTATCAAAGTTTTATAGTCTCTGGAGAGATTTTGTATCAACTTCAAATTACATGCGATGTTTGTCACCATCTCTGTGTCCCACAAGGGCCTACAATTTAATTGTTCCCCAGGTTTGAAAAGATACAGGTTAAAATTATCATGTCATCAGGGTTTTACAAAGTACAAATTTGAAGGTTCCGAAGTGTTGCATGTTTTCTTTGAAATAATTAGCATTTATATAAGAAAATTAGAAAAGGGATTAGTTTAAACTCATCGGGAATAGAAATGTTGATATATTTAATTTTATGAAACAGCTGTATGAATCCTAATGAAATAATCTTTGGAGAGACCAGGTCATGTGTTATGCACTGTGTCCTTTTTTTTTTCATACTAAATTACTAAAAAGCATTTTTTTTTTTTAAACAAGCAAAATATAGTGTACACATGCATGAATATGAAACTTATGTTAAACTGAGCAACAAATACTGCATGATTTGACAAGTGCATGCAATCTTGCCTCTATTCAGCCAGTAGGCATGGGGGGGGGGGGGGGTTAGGGGTCTGGACCCCCTCTTTTTTCTATTATACCTACACATTTTATGGTGATTCCCTTCCTTTTTTTTGTGCTTGTCAGAATTTTTTAGGGAATTGAGCACCCACCCTCCCTTTACAAAAATCCTAGAGCTGCCCCTGGGAATACAAGTTCTCCAATACCTGCATGTTACATTCAACATCCAGAATTTGTTACTCTGCCATCCATCTCGCCCACACCAGGTGGTAGGGAAGGTGAAATTGGGGGGTGCCTTTGTTCGTTCCCTTTATCATGACAAGAGGATGAGAAGTTCATGGAATAGGGGTTCATCTTGAAACTCATTTGTGAAGTCGGCTTTTGAGATGGATCGGTAACGAGAAGAGACGGAACAGACAAAGAAACGCCTAGCTCTGGTTGATTGCATGAAGTAAGTGGGGGCGTATAACCAAATGTCACTTGTTTTATCTGTAATAGGTCGGCAGTAATCAGAATTAGGCCTATTGATAATGGATACTCAATAGATCGCTCGGATTTTTTTCCCCTTGAGGATTACGAAACAGGTCAAACTCCTGAAAAGTGAAGTATTTTTGTTTTCTTAAAGTATTTCTAAGAGTTCAAAGATTCACTCCTGTTTATACAGTGTATGAGTAATTGTGCGGTGACAAGGATAACTTGAGTTTCTCATGGATTGCTACAAAGCTTGAATATTTAACCTGAATTTAGGAAAAGTTTCCTTTTTCCCTTGCTAGTCTCTAAGCGTTATTGCCATTTTTCCCTTTACCCCCTTTCACGTGCAATTACAGTTGAGTTTACATGAGGGAGATTTATAGTAGGAATCTGTTTTAAAGTGGAAAGGCTTTCATTATGCATCACCTGTAACCATTTCAAGATCCATGTGTTCGTTAAGTTTTTCATTTTTGTCCACTTTCTTTTTAAAACAAGTCTAGTGCAATTACTTGCGTTAACAGAGTGAGTAAGATATCGTCTCCTTGTGATCACTTTAATGGTGTGTACTCCAAAGGGAATAGGAAAAAGGCAGGTCCGGAACCCACCCGCTTCCGACTTTGCCTAATTCCCGCAAAATTCTCAGTAAAACTGACACTCTAGTCAATATTCATAAAGTCAGAAGTTCATCCTGCTCGGCATGAGTCACTATTGCTACTTTTACTTGGGGTTACGCAAATGGAAGTGGGATTAGAAGAGTTATAGCCTGTTCAGACCACGAAAAGTTATACGAGATTTGTATAAAGAATCATCGTATAGCGAAAGGAGCATACAGACTGGACTTCAACATAGTGTAAGGAAACTGGTTTTGGCAAGGAGTTATCACAGAACTCCTTGGTTTGGGAGAACTCAGCTGACGCCATATGTTTTGTATCATGTTACGTCTGGAACATACAAAATTACACCTGATTGGTCACATCAGCACGCACACATAATAAGGCCTGCCCAGTTATATTATAAACAATATTATAAACGATTCTCATATGAAACGACATTCAGACTGCAAGGCAGTTAATGCTGATTCTTTATTGAGTTTTCGTTCGAAATGATACTCAAACATGTGTTTCGCTGTATGACGTTCTATTATACGACATTCAGCCTCTGGAAAATGAAGTACTTATCGTATAGCATACAATTACCTTAGGTAGTCTGAAAGGGGAGTTAATCTCTTGTCATTCGATCTTCCTCGTCTTTGAACCGGGATGAGAACATAGAGAAGTATAGTGTACATCATCGTTGTCTTTTAGGATCAGGGCCACTGGTTTTATTGGAAATGAAATTGATTTATAAATAAACTGTGGTATCAAATTTTCTCTGGCTTTCACTTGTCATCTATACCCCCCAGGTCACCCATGGAGTTATGGTTTGATGAAGATGCTAAAATGTCTCAGCATTGACATTTTTCAAATGCTCTTTACTTTCCCACTTTAAACTTTCCCACTCACCTGTTATTTCTTAAATGTAAAACAACTTGTGTTACAAGCAGAGAGCAGAATGTATCAAGTGAGTTGTTCTGACAGTTATGAATAGTAAAATGATCCCCCCCCCCCGCACCCCGTGCACTTTGAAATGTACTCCTTCTCAAACTAGCATATAAAGATGAAACACAAATTGGTAGTCATCCCAATACGTATTTCATGAGATAAAAGGTATTCTTCAATAACCTGTAATCATTTGTAGCAATGTAGCAAGATATGCATTGAGAGCTTCATCTAATTATAATCTTCCTCTATCCTTTTAAGCCCAATTAATACCAGTAATCACTAGAATTAATGATCGACCTGCATTACATAATGTCGCGACGGTGTATGACGCAAGTGCAATTGCTTAACCAGGCCATGTTTACAGTGTGAATGCTGTGATGTTACGCGAATGCTCGCGCACTGTTAATCCAAGGCTGCTCCAGATTAGTTAATCTACCAGACAGGTTATGAGGAGCTTTCACACTCCTAACAATCAGGAAAATGTTTGACATTTTTATTGGAGTGAATAACAGTTGTACGATACACGCTCCAGGGAGCGTTTCATCAAGCATTTTTGTCAGTGATTTTAACCGACAGCTGTCATAAACTACTGAAATCCTTGCATCTGATTGGCTGAGAGCAAATTTGTCAGTAAAAATCACTGACAAGACACTTGATGAAACACTCCCCTGGAGACAAATCCTCCATTGTCAATATCCAACACTGTAACTGAATTGTAAACTTCAACCCTCGACCAAACTCTATACTTTACCCTGATACTTAACCTAACTCTAAACACAATTGCAACCTAACCCTAACCCTATATCTTTCACGAAGAGCAATTGTTGCCGGAATACATTTCGGAGCACTTGAATAACTTCATGTGGAAAGTACCCGATTAACCCGAAAAAACTGTGAATACTATTTCTCAATCTAGAGGGTGTGAAATTGCCTTAATATTAGTCCATACAAGTACGTAGAGCTTTTGCGCTGGATCAGTCATGGGCCCTCTTGCATAAAAAGTTACGATTCAACGCAACTCGAAAAATTCAATGCAAGTCCAAAATACGCGATCCTGATTGGTTGAAAATCAAGTTGCGTTTAATATTCTTAATTTGCGTTTATAATTGCAACTTTTTTAAGTGACATGTATGCCTTACTTCTAGCAGGGAAATTGTTCAAATAATTTTTACACTACTTCATGCGAGATGTCATGGTCTGGTGAATATACCTCGGGACTATGGATGAGTGAACACTAACTAGAATCCCAGCTGTAGCATTAACATCATTCGGCAAGACATTTATCTGCATGATTGCTATATTGTCTTTATTCAGTTGTACTGTAGAGGGTTATAGTCAATATCACCTATTAGTTTGCAGTCACAAACGCTGGTCAGTAATAACAGTGTCTGTACTGTAAGACTACCATATAGGCCCTGTACTATAGCTGCTCCTGACACGACCAGTAGGTACATGTAGCTCTGTTAGGCTTCTCTCAGGACACAATGATTTTCTAATAAAGTGTCAAATTAGGATCTGTGACCCCATTCTCATTACTGAGATAGAGCACTCTCTAGCGCACGCTAGATCACGCCCTCTCTAAGGTGAAAACGCAGTGACGTCTCAGAGCGATCCACGGAGGTCCACGGTGATCCCAAACTGGACCACCTCTAGGGGGTGGTCCACCAGATATAGCATGATCTAGAGCGCGCCTATTCGCAGTTTACTGTGCAGAGAGTGCCAAAATAGATCGCGCTACCCTCTGCAGTTGTGAACAGTGGACCTCCCTGGCTCGCGCCATGGGTCGCCCCAAAGTAGCGTGATCCACTTTCCAATCTCGTCATGAGAACGGAGTCTTCACTTGCAGACTAATCACCTATAATGACGATGACTATGAAATCGTTCCCTGTAGAAAAAGGGTATTGATATCAGTCGTACTCATCCAAATTATTTTAATGAGCCTTCAGCACCTATTTTCTTAAATCCAATACCTTTTTCATGCTGACTGATTTCACAGTTCTAGTTATTGTTATCAATATCATTGTTGCTCATATGTGACTGGCCCTTTAGTCATGTGAATGGGTACCTGGGAAGAAGAAATTACCTGAAAGCTGAATTTTAGCACTTATCCTGGCAGCTCAGCTGAACCTGGTGTAATGCTAATTATGACAATTGATACACATTCTAGTATATTGATGCAGCATCTAAAATGTGTTTGTATGAATAGTGAATTATATTTCACTAGGAAGTAACGTAATCATTCGGTTAGGGGCTTCTTCCTGTATAAAGCTAAATATTGCAAATGAAAACAGAGCTGGTTGCTATTTTCTGTTTGAGGAAGGCCAGTGTGAAAACATTTCCTTCTCCTTATATGTCCTCAGCTGTCCAAGCAAAGTGCTGTTTAATCAGGTAAACCTTAAGCAAGCAACTGATGTCATTATAGAGCTATGCATTTCATTCTGATGTTCCATGTCCCTAGATAGTACCCTGCGTAGCTCAAAAAAGAAAAATTAGATGAAGCTATTTCATTACGAATGGATCGTTTTGGATCTTGTGTTTTGAGGAGTATGACATCATCGCATACCCATCGCTATTAGTCAGAGCTGTCACCGACTTCCATGACGGACGATTCAGTTACTCGCTGCCAATAGACGAGGCGCTAACAAGTCGTTATATTTAGCGGGCTGACTTCCACATCCGTCACCGAAAATCATCTGCTCGGTTGATCGGAAGTTGCATGTGCAATTATCATTCACGATTTAATTCCATCCATATGGTATGGTGCTCTGCAATTGGAGAAAAACCTGTATTTCAATTAAGAGCCCACTGTAGCTGATTCTTGGACAATACGGACATGTGGCAAAAAAAAGGGTTGTTACGATTGCTGCGGGGTCATTTACACCAGTGTTGACAATGGAAGCTATAAGCGGAAGATAGCACTGCTCTGGTTAGGGTGATTCATGCCATAGTTGCGCACACTTTCACTTTGGTGTCCAGAGTGGTTTTCCATGTGTCTTCATGTACCTTTGACTCATTCAAGGGTATCCCCTTCTTTCTTTCAACCATTTTTATTTTTATCCCCCTTCCTCCTGAACACTACTCGCTGACAATATTTTCTAACTCACTCACTCATCTCTCTCTCTCTCTCTCTTTCTGTGGTTTCCTCTGTATATATGTCTCCCTCTCTCTCTCTTTCTCTGTCTTCCCTGTCATACTTTCAGATTCTTTTAGTCATCTTCATTGCTCTCCTTCTCTCTCTCTCTCTCTTTTCTCTTTGTCCCTCACTACATCTTTCATTCCCCATACCAGTGCAAGGGGCAAACAGCCAGGGACCAATGTTGCTAAACATATTGTATGTACATATTTGGTATGGAGCTATGCAGTGAATATTGGAATAAACTTTGTCAGCAATAACCATGTTTCACAAAGGGCAATAGAAACAATAGAAATATCTGCTGAGAGCCAGAAAAGTGTTAACTCACTTTTTTTTTAAACCTTATAGAGTTGATGCCCTTCTGGCTATTATCAGACAATATCTTAAGTTTATTTTAAAGTTTATATTTACCTACCCGCATTTGCACACTCATGTGTACACAGTTTCATTGATGAACAGATTTCGGTATTGAGAAATTGCAACGCCTGAACATAGTGAAGGTTTTTGCCCAAATAAGTTTTGAACCATGATTTCCTAATAATGATTGCCTTTTATCCTGGTTTTGACACTCTCCGTGTATAGGCTATACCTTTGATTCTACATCACTTTAAGATGTATGATATATCTCCTGGTGTCATGAGATATAATTAAGATTAAGTTGATGGAGTTATAATCACAATTCAAGCACTGATTATGACAGATCAGCCTTTGGTATGACAATGTTTATTAATGTAGCATGTGCATGAACTTCACACCCAATTAGCATCCAGGATGACTTGATAGTTGTCAATTCTTCATGATATTCAATTTATCTTACTTCATTTTACCAGGGTATATAGAGTTAGACATGATAGAAATCCTAAAATGTCAAACTAGATTCCACTAGGTGTTGAATTGTCTGAAATGTTAAACCCATTTTGAGTTAAAAAGGTTTCCTACTGGATTACATTTACACTTGTTTCAGTTGCAAATAGCTTAGGCAGCGAAATACACGTACTTCTTAATGACAATAACGCATTTCTTAAGAACCATCCCATAGCATTTCTTAAAATGACAACCCTTATCTGTTAATCTTCAAAAACCTTACCAATTGCAGGAGACACGTGCATTGCATTCCATGTTGTTTTTCAATTTTCCTAATTTGGAACAAT
The DNA here is from genome assembly GCA_025618425.1 of Heliocidaris tuberculata. Taxonomy (NCBI): domain Eukaryota; kingdom Metazoa; phylum Echinodermata; class Echinoidea; order Camarodonta; family Echinometridae; genus Heliocidaris; species Heliocidaris tuberculata. The sequence goes on from CM046847.1 coordinate 23,794,311, forward strand.
TTCGTTATTTCCTGACGCACATTTCTTTGACATGCATGCAAAAATGGATCGTTTCAGTTTGACGTAAGTTACAGATGCAGTTGGCCAGCATCCAAACGAAGTGTGTTTTTAACAGCTTGTTGAGGAATCAAGGAGTTTGTTGTCATCGTCAGAACGATGGTGTAAAGAATTCTGCAACATCATTGCTCTCTTTTCCTCCTTGATAATCAGCCTGATAAAGCTACCCTTCCAGTGGTAAAGATGGGTTTCATGGTTAATGGGACGTGTCAGCCACGAGTCGAGGCAACCCCCGCATTGGTCTGGATTTGTCGTCGCTGCCAAACTTCACCCTACCAGTCGCCCAGAACGCTGAGTCGCTCATTGCGCCTAATGCGGTTTTCATTTGTTGCGCAATTGTCACGTTTGCATATGACTTTCCTACATCATGTATGTTACGTCAATTTAGAGAGCTCCATCTTTGACTGGAGAAGCTGATATGTTTGTCCGACACCACACTCCCAGCTCTCAAACATCCCACGTTCTTTAACACCCACGTGGGCATGTGGTAATATGGTTCTAAATTTGCTTCAATTTGTTCCACTTTTTGCATCAATTTATTTTAAGAAGTTTGATGGCTTTCCCAACCATGTAGTTGCTTGATTCATTAAAATTTTAGTGGAGAACCCTTGGGATTCGTGGATTTATTTTCATCTTTTTTTTTCTTCTCCAGTTTCGTGTGAGAAGTACTTCAGTATGATAGTGATAACCATGTCTTTTTGTATGTGTATGTTTGAATCAATTGTATCATATCTCTTTAAAGACAAATGATTTGATGATGCGATATCTTTGGGTACTCATGATGAAAGATCATGTGAGAAAAAGGACTCACAGTGACAGAAAGAGAGCATCAGATGTGTGTAGGTCAATTGGGGGATACTGTCATCAGCTAATTCTTTAAAGGAGAAATCATAGAACATGATATATGAAATGTTATCAAACACACTGTAAATTCACCAAAGTACCATATTATGATATGAATCAGTAATTAATAGTGTATTAAAGATAAAGTGGAGTTCTGGTCATGCGATTACATTGTGAAAGAAACTGTCTCTAATAGATTGGGAAAGGTTGATCATGTCTACATAAGAATTGGTGTATACTGGCCCTTTTTGGCCTAAAAGTAAGAGTTAAAGACAAATGTTTACTTTGGAACACACATGACAGAATGATGTTTTCTTTGAAAGAATAGAAAAGAACCTATTTGGATTCATGAAAAAATATCCACAGGAAGATTTTCAGATTTCGCTTATTTTGCTAGTCTATAAAGCTATTAAAGGACCCGACACAACAGGAACAATGAAATGTGACCAGGCACCACAAAACCACCAAACAGTCGCCAGATATGAATTTTTAGTTAAGGTCTGATTATGAAAGAGGAGATTCTCAGCTTTAAAATGATATATACATGTAACTCATCGGCACTGGATGTTCCTAACCCACAAAATGTAGCATACCCAGTCGCACAGAATGTTACTTTTGAGAAATAAGGGTTTAAGTTTGCAGTCTATTGAAGCACTCTGAGTTGTGAGGTATTGTGCAAAGGTGACAAAAGGAGGATCAGAACTCAATATAAATTTCTGTGAGAGGATTATCAGATTGTCCTAAAACTTGGCATACTAATTAAGCACATGTAACCAAATCCGGAGAAGAAAAACGAAAGTCTACAATAAACTGTCAAAAATACCACTTTCAGATTGTTTGGTGCCTCCAAATTTTTGAATTACTTAGAGAAAGTATACTCTTTTTAAAAAAACCCACCTTCATAGAGCTCGAACTGAAAATCACACTGTAAGTTTTTGGTGGTTTTTGTGGTGCCTGGTCACGAATGATAGGGAGGGTGCACAAAAACAACACACTCGCATTCAAATTCAATGATAAACATGGGCCATGAGGATATTCATGTAAACACTTGTAGAAATTGATATTTGGAAAAATATTTGTTGATTTATTATGTATTATCAGATTCGCTGCTCCTGACCGGCTCCCGTACTTTCAAATTTTCCTACCCTTTTCGATGATCTTTTCTCATCACTCGTGAATGTGATACACTGTTTCCAGAATTGTCCTGTTTTTGATACCCTAAACGAGATCCCTGGATTACCCATCTGGTGGTGAAAAAACAACCCTTTTTTTTTTACTTGTTTTCATGGACGCGGATGCATGCCGTACAGGCCTCAACGAGACATAAGCCCCGCCCCCGCCTTTCCCAGAAATCGACCTTCTCTTTAACTATAAGTTCAGAACATTGTTTCCTATAAGTACATGTACACATAATGTTGATGTTACCGCTACAGAAAGAACTGGGAAACAGGTGGACCATTATACTTGTAAACACAAATGTGTTAGATGTGACATCTTGGTAAGTCACTTTCAGCATGTGTTGATATGTTTCCCAGGGTTGTTATTTGTCCATTTGCTGTTCATAATAGAGTGTTGTTGTTTTTTGGTGCAATAGACTATTCGGCATGAAAGCAGATATTGTTAAATGGTAATTTGCATTTAAGAATCACAAAAGGATTTAGATAATTGCATTACAATGAAGATAAATTGGGTGTGATTCAGTGAGCATGACACAAGAGCCTTTTGATTAAAAAAAAAAAACCTTTGAACAAAATTAAAGTGCATTACCTTTAGTGCAATATACTATTTCTAGACTTTATCATATGTGACACTGGGTAATGCCAGGACAATGCAGTTTCTGTTTCCCATTTGAAACACTAACTTAAAGGCATTGATTAACTTTGCCCAGGATTGAAAAAAAAAATCACTGTTCCAGCTAATGCTGTAATCATAATTACAAACCTTTAGCTCAGACAGGAATCGCCTGAGTTTTATAAGCTGATCGGTCGTTTATATATCAAGATATTTACGATTGAACATTGATGTCGGGATAGAGTACCACCGAACCCTAAAGAACTCTTACGGTTGGCATACCTCGCTCTATCACAGAATACCGTACGGGCTGGAAACCCGCTCTGAAATCGCCAAGCGCTGGTGCTTGGTTTTTGTGACTGCAGCGCAGCGAAGAAGACGAGCGACTTGCGCTAGTGATTGATCGCGATTTTCTCTTTTTTAGGATAATAAACGGGTTCCATTTTCTCTCATACTTTCACATATCCTTGATTATATATGTAGTTAGAGGACTGCACACAATTCACTGGCATTTGAGCTGATTTTACAATTTTTCACAAAGTTAATCAATCACTTTAAGGAAATCTGCTTTGTTGAGTAGTGCAATATACTTTTTAATATTGTCCTGAACATCTTGAATCAACAGGAATGTGAAGCTTTATTGAAGTGACCAGATTCAGTCTCTTTAGCATTGCTTGAGGCTATATTTTTAAAGTTATTTTGTGAAGTGGATGCAGTTATCAAAAAGTTAATTAACACTTGGTATGTTCACATCAATGGAAGATAGGGCTTTAACTACTTGAATGCACTCCTTTATTGAAACTCACAGAAATAATCATACTGAATCAATTAGTATGAGTGGTCAAATAATTACTGAATGGGCTTACAAACATTCTAAATGATTCCAAATGATTTTTTTTTTTAAATGATAAAGTGAGAATTTTTTATTATCTTTTATGTAGGCTTGGGTGACATGGCATGTATCGAGCCATCTTCTTGAAGCTGCAGAATCGAGTCTGTGCTTTTAGATTATGCTTGGGGAGGGTTAGGTTAATAGTCCAGAGGTTTCATTGGATTGGGTTTATCAACATTTTCAAAGCATTTACTCAATTAGAAAGACTTAATATTATAAGGATAGTCTGTCTTATATAGACTGGCTCAAGCCATCTTGTTAAAGTAACAGATATGAGTCTGTGCTTATAGACTATGTTGGAGGGATGGGTTTATGGTTCATTGACAAGTATTGCTGTCAAGTTAAATGTGTAATTTTCAGGCGATTAAAAAGTGACTGTTATTGAAGCGTCACATTTTATGGACAGTTTTTTTTTATATAAAAGGTCAGTGGAATATTGATAGGGTTGAGGAAGGGGTAATGAACCATTACATCGTGGATGAATTCCTCAAGTCTTCACAATTGGCTATTTAAGTTTATAATTTATTTTCTGAGCTATAATAAAAGTCATTAAGTTCAGTAGGACAAGAAATCAATCCTTAATTTTCTGTACAAAAAAACAAAGCTTCTGTGCCTTTTAATCATGCCTTTTAACTATCCTGCAGAACAATTTTTTTTAATGAGAATATAATCACTTTTTTCACAATTTAGAAACATATCCTTGTTTGGATATAGGAAACAAAAAAAATTGGGCAGATTTTATTTGTACAATTTATTCTATCAATGATTATTTTACATAATGATGAGAGTAGTTCATCAGTTTTCCATCTGACATGATTGCACCAAAGATAAGCTATAGTTACTAAAACAATCATATTTCAATAACATTAGTTTGTCATGCATTACCTGTTTACATTGTCTTTCATGGTGACTGGTTAGAGACAATCCTTGACAAATATTTACTATAATGAGCAGTTACCTCACATGCCTGGCTGCAACTCGGAGTCAGTGACTGCAATTTTAGTAGGAGCAGAAAATCAATCTTGATTGAAATAAATCGTATTTATCAGATGTAGCCTTCAACTTTGATTGCACTGATTTTTGTTTGTTTGCCTCGCAGGGGTAACACGTTTTAAAATAGATGGGATCATTTACTATCATTATTAATAACGGTGTTTTAACGAGAGAGAAGGAGTGGGCGGATATTTACAAGAGAGGGATGCCCGTCAGACTTTCGTTAACGTAAATGAAAATGACACTGACTTTGGGTAAAATTAGCTTTTTACATATTGACGGAGATAATCTTCAGTCCAGATTTAGAAAATGTATCAGGTTTTGATCATGTTATATTTCACCCAAGCTGTAGATATTATATGAAACTTTCTTTTCCGTTGGTGTCTTTTTTCCTTATTTTGCTTTTTTTAATTGTTTTAAACAAAAGCTTAAGCAGTAATTCCTCCAGAAAGGGATGCCGGAAGCATTCAGCCCCTTACCCCCTTCCCACCTCTACATGTATTTTGGCCAAATCCCAATTTTATGTGAATTTTTTTTATGTCTGTTGTGTACTTAAGATGTGCCTGTTTGGGTTTTTGCTCAGGGAGGGGGAGGCACATGCTCACTGTGCCCTCTTACCTCCCCCGAACTTCCAATTGCTGGAAGTGCACCCCCCCCCCCCCCATATGTTTTTAGGCCACCTCCTATAAACATGTACCCTATGCAAACCCCCTCTATTCACAAAACTCTTGATCTTCCACTGAATGAGATGAGTTTATTAGTGGGTGTTATTTGATTTTTAAAAAGGGATTTATCAAGGATAAAATATGTTAGAACTTACAAAATGCATGAAATCCATCATATGAATTGTCAAAAATACTGAAGATGGAATACCTGTTAAGAAAAACCATCTCCTTTCAACTTTTCAGCCATAGAATTTGTTCTCAAAAGAAAAATATATTTGGGTCGCTAGGAGCAATTTTTTTCTAAGGGTTCTTTTAAACAATAGTATTTGTCTTACAGAAGGAAAGGGGAAAAATTTAGGGGTCCTATTTCAGTTGTTATTTCAGTGTTTTATTTCAGTTTTTATCTTGGGACTCTTTTCAAATATACTTTAATAGAATTTGCTCTTAACAAAGAAAATAGGAAGGTGCTATAACATTAGCGATAGGGGCAAAATTCCCTTCGAGTCTTGGTCACTGAAAATGTTTTGGGGTGGTATTCTGAGCACCATTTTATCTCTAAAATTTTTTATTTTATCTTTTTAAAACAACTGGTATTCTGAGACCACTTTTTATCTCAGATTTTATCTCATATTTTATCTCTGTCTCCTACATCTCGCGTGCCTATACAGTTGTACGCATGATACAAGCACCCTTAAACGCTTACGCCCATCATTTTTATGGGAAGGATATAATAAACTTAGAATAGGGTAGGGACTATTTTATCTCTAGGATGCATGAAAAGTGCAACATTTTTTGACAAATATAGTGTTAGTCATACGATCAAGATGATAAAAATATACTGAGTATTGACTATATTTCTCAAGCAACATTCTCATATGATTATCGAATTCTATTTCAAGATTTTTGTCAACTAATATCATACTTGTAGTGATGCTTGTGATGGTGTTGTAAAACCTTTGAAAGTACCTCAGTCCTTTTCAAATCCTAGCAAAGGCACGTTTGCGCTTTGAGGCACGTGTATCAAAAAATTAGATGTTCTCTGTAGGTTTCCATGGTGAGTGAGTATTCACAATTAAAGGCTTTCGGTAACACCATATGGGAGCCTCTGTGAAAAGGCTGTTGATATATTCTTTCGTGTAAAATAACCCACTCATGGGGCGTTTAGAGGTATTTTGGAGAAGTGTAAGGAAAGGAAAGAGATGAAAATGAAATTAAATTAAATTAAACACTTACACAAGACTATTTTTGAAAATATTGAAGTATTGAAAATTGTGAAAATAGCACATTCGTGCTCTCTTGCCCCAGAGACTGGCAGAGAGCAATTCTATTGGCTGAGCATGATGAAAGTGAAATCTAACAACATTTCTTATTGGTTATTAAGGCATCTTAAATGGGCATGTCTTAGATGAGATAAAATGATTCTCAGAATACAGATTTAAAAAGATTTTAAGGGTATTTTATTTCACTGACTTAAAATCTCACATTTTATCTGAGATAAAATGAATCTCAGAATACGCCCCTGGTTTGCGAAAAAACACAGTCCAGAAATATATGGTTGTTTCATCCTCGCTCAGCAATCACCGATGGGCATGATTCATTGATAGACCTCACTGGGTAGTAATGGGGCTCCTGAGATGGTGCTATGTTTCCACTTGCCTTTGTGTGTTCAGTATTTTGCTGTTTATGTTCAGGTACACAGGCATATGAGATGGGGATGCAGCTCCCCCCCTCCCCCCTCCTTGAGAATTGACATTTCGTATATTCGGGCAGCCAGCACGTTGTATCCTGGGGGAGGGGGGGGGGGGCACTCGAATTTATTTCAGATGGGTGTGCCGCAGCCGCCCTCGAAACGGATGTCTAAGGAACAGACTTAAACGGCAAAATACAGGGTCTTAGGAACTACGGAACTCACTAGCCGAATGAAAAATAGGGTCTTGGGAACTGACAACCTTTATTTAAGGTCCGTATGCGTATATTTCAAAGCACTCAGGATCCAGAGCGAGCAACATTGGAATGGATCAGAGTGTGTATTACTGGGCATTGCATTTCCGAGGGTCTTCAGAACAGAAGTTAAAGGAAATTGGGTATCTTGAGAAAGGCGATCGGCCGTTGAAAAAGGGGGTCGTCAGAGCGGCACATACCTGTCTGTCCAATATATTGAGTGTCAAATTTGATTGTCAGATTGACAAAAGTTTTGTGGCACGAAAATAGTTGAATCACAATTGACATAACATTTTATTTTTTGCGATGTGTGAGAGTTTCTTCGTGGGAAATTCAAGTGGCACCACAGCACCATATGTATTCTGTCAGTGGAAACGCAGCCCAATGTGTCTGGCTTGTTATGATGTAAGAGGGCTTAGAGCAGGAGATGATGGATGAAGGTTGGATCATTCCGACCCTCAGAGGAGTTGTAGAACATGAAACCTTTCCAACCCCTACTACTACCATGATGACGCAAACTCGGCATCACCCTCCATACCAATGAGCCTTTGATTAGGATGGAGGGATGATGCCAAAGAGAGTGAATTCAGGCTGCTAGTTTCGACGGTGAAGCATCTGATCATGATGATAAGAGGAAAAACAGATGAAGAGAATTATGTTTTTCAAAAATTAATAAGTAATTATAATCAAATCCTCATTGCAAATGAGGCTTTCATTAGGATAGAGTGATGCAAGTTGGTGAATGTGATGTCACTGATTAGGATGATAAGGATGATGAGGAGGAGGAGGAGGAGGAGGAGGAAGATTATGATGATGATTATGGTCAAGATTTGAGGAGGAGCTAAAAAGATGAATCTTGAATTGACATTAAGGGGAATATTTATAAGTTGTAAAACAAATGATGATGATTACAATTAAGGCATCATCAGCCATAAGAAATAAGGCTCTTATTATGGTAGAGTGATACAAGTGAGTGAAGGCCTTTATTAATGGTGATGAGGATGAGGATGGATGATGATGATGATGATGATGATGATGATGATAATGATGATGATGATGATGAGAGGAAAAGCGAATAAAGATGAAGATACTTGATCTTGAATCGATGATGAAGGAAATTATCATACGTTGAGGATGCACAAAATTGATGATTTTAGAATCAAATCATCATCCCAAAATACACATTAGGCTTTCCTTTTGATGGAATGATTCCAGTTAGTGAGGGTAATGTTGCTGATGAAGGTGATGATGATGTTAATGGTGGTAGTTGGAGCAATTGATAGTAGGATAAATTATCTTGAAGAGGATAGCGATGGAAGGAGGGGAGGGGAATGGAATTAAGGGAGAAGAAGAGGGGAGGGGAGGGGAATAGAAAGGAGGGGGAAGAGGTGATTTCTTGTTACGTCATGCATTTGTCTTGGCCTGGAAACTCCCATGTTCAATTCAGTTCTATTCAGTTCAGTTATTTTCCATTTTAACAATATAAACATGTATTTAGAACATGGGCAAATAATAACAGCAAGAAAATCAAAGTACATGTATTTAGTAAAAACCCATCTGATATGCAAGTGTTTTGGGAATATCACTAACAAGCAATTATTAAAGTCTCTCATGTAGACCTGTAAATCATGAGGCTCCCTGATTCCGTGATTTTACAAATGTTGAACATCTACAACATGAAAATTCAAATGATGTTGTTGAAGAGCAAGATTTTCATTACGTTGATGATGACAATGATGTTTAGAAACTGGGTGTTGAAATTAATCAACCATGACAACGTGTTTTTGATGACGCCATAAGATGTAATAAGGTGTGGTTTGTTTATCGGCCTTGTCATGTGCAGTCATAATGTGATGTGCCCCAGTACATGGACATTCATTAATTTGCTACATTTTTAGCTAAATTAGTGCATGAAATTCAAGTTCACATGCCGCTAATGGCGGTGATGAGTCAGATTAACTCACCACTGCCATCCTCCATTCGGGTTCATACTCATTAAGTTCACCTGGTATACGAGTTACATATAAGCAATCTGTTGCATAACTTGTATAATTGTACATCAGCAGGGTCACCTACAGATTTTTATTAGCGAATGCATATGGGCGATTCCACAATTAGTGAGACATGACCGGAAATGTTAATATCATTATTCTTCCATGTTTTTTTGCCCAAGATGGTTGAAATTTGGATTATACATGTATGTCTTGATTGAATTAGGGAATCATTTTCTTCCATTGATTTGATTCTTGCCTGCCACCTGCATGGAGAATCTGATACTACACATGCATTGACATATGTGGGACTACACAGAAAAATTATGTATAAAATCTTGGGTTTAGCATACTTTTGAAATCTTTTTTTTTTTTAATGGAAATGCTCTAAATCAGTCAAATATAAACTATATTTCCAAATGTTTAAAGAACGGATGATATCAGTTAAAAGGTGTTAAACCCCCATTATTTCATGATTTTCCAAGGTGTGATGTTACTGAACTGTAACATTACTGACCCTTGTTTTTTAATGTCACTTGAAAATAAAAGGGTCAATTGATAATTTCTTCATACCAAAACATAGATTAAAACCTGGAAAATACTGAAGAAAAATCATTTCATCAGCTAATTTTGATTTTTAGATTTGTAATGTCCAACCAAAAATGACCCCAATTTTTCATGTCCTGTTTATTGTCTGTAACGTTACTAACCGAAGTTTATAACTTTAGCTCCCAGCAAAGCAGAAATTATACTGATTTCACACTAGTTTAAAGGTCTACACCAGAATTATTCTTGGTGTAATTGCAGAGATTGAAGATATGCAAGTTTTCTTTTTATGACACCCAAAAGGTTTTCTTTAAAAATGTAATGTTACTTAATCATGAAATTGCCCATATTACTATTCGTGTTCATATTGGAGGGGAAAAATATTGGAAAGATTGTTATGGTGCATTTACTTTCCAACAAGTTTCATTCTCCATTTGAGGTCGTACTCAGTAAAAATTCACTTCGTTCATGATTTAGTAAGCCCGTTGCATAATTTTACTCCAGCGCCTACATTTTAATTAGTTAGGGAATGCATATTGTACCAATGGTGTTCATATTGGAGAAAAAAATTTGAAAGATTGTTATGGAGCATTTATTTTCAATAAGTTTCATTTTCCATTTGAGATTGTACTCTGTAAAAGTTCACTTGGTTCATGACTAAGTAAGCCTGTTGCATAATTTTACACCAACACCTAGATTTTAATTAGTTAGGGAATGCATATTGTACTAATTCTGCTCATATTGGAGGCAAAATCCTTGGAAAAATTGTTATGGTGTATTATTTTTTCAGCACGTGTCATTTTCTGTTTGGGTTCATACTTTGTAAAATTTCACTTCATTTACAGCTTAGCATACTGTTGCATAAATCTACACTATCAACTATGTTATAATTGGTTTGAAAATGAATATGTTACTAATGATGCTCATAATTGGGGCAATTTCCTTGAAAGACGGATGTGGTTCTTTTCCTTTTCAATCACTCCTTCTAGTTTGGTCAAGTTGTATAAGATGATGAAGAAAACGAATTGCGCAACTTAACGTTATCGGTTAACACAACTTAATGTTGTTCAGTTATTACATTTGTGTACACTATTCTTACTTCTTTAGAAGTGCATAAAATAAAATACTTTTTTTTTTCTCAGGAGTTCTTTTTTGATGTGCTGTTGTAAAAAATGTTATTTCTTAGCATTCTAGTTTCTTGTAAATACTTAAGCTCTTTTGGAGCTTTTCAGAGCTAGATTGCTCCCTGTTCCATAGTTATTCACTATGATGTTTGTGTGTAGTGATTTGTTTAGAGTTTGGTTAGTTGTGAATTGAAAAAAATTAAAAGACGATAGAGGTAAGAAGATCAGCCCATGACCTTTCAATGATTTCTGTAACTTTCCTGCCATTCATGCCACTCACGCCACTCAGTTGGTAGATATTGAATCAATTTATGAGACATGAAATATGACCAGTAAGCATCCCCGCATTTCCGAATTTAGACCATCACTGAATAAAAGATGGATGACATGTGTTAGAGCCTGACTTAAAATGTCCGTACTGCATACTAATTGTTAGTAGCTAAAGTGGGTCCATTCAAGTTTGACCGTCAGAGTTGGGTAATTCGACAGTTGCTCTTAGGACTTTGCTCTTTCTGAAAAAATGCGGTATACGCCATATATTTCGCGAGGGGTTTATTTTCGCAATTCGCTAGGTGGTCGCGAATTTAACAACGTGCTCAAATATTGCCAACATAAGTAGTCAGTTGAACTTGTTGTCTCTTTGACAGAAATTAACCACTTAAGCTTTGTGAAAGTACATCATCATTGCTGTTTGTAGATCTGAGAATTTCCTGGTTGCGAATTCGACCACTCTCGAAATATTCTGGCTAGTCCTATGCTCGAAAATTTATGGCCGAGAAATTTATGGCGTATACGGTATCGGGTTGTAGTTGGGTGTGGGGGTTATAGGGTTGCAATGGAGTTTGGAGATTAGGGTTAGGGGTATAGTATTGGGTCCAGAGGTAAAGTTCAGAATTTAGTTAGTACAGTCAAACCTGCTTTAGCAACCACCTGTATAGAAAGACCACCTCTCTATAAAGACCGCAATTTTTTGTTTCCCTTGAAAAATGTTTCTCATTGAAACATGTATTAAAGGAACCTGACCATAAAGACCACCTGTATATAAAGACCGCTTTTCTTGTCTCCCTTGAGAAGTCTTTATGTACAGGTTTTACTGTATTAGACAATGACCGTGGAGCATTTGTCTATGAAGCATGTGTCATATGCTCTAAAGAAAATAGAGTGATCGCTGACGTGACTCCCCAGGGGAGAGAAAATAGGGTGAAAATTCACTCATATTTCTATCAAGCACTCTGAAATAATTTGATATTCACTCCTAAACAAATGATCACTGACGTTACTCCCTCCATGAAAGTAGACTGAAAATTCACACTTTTTTTAAGTGAGAGTAGATAATGCCACTGGTGCATTTGTTTTGCAATTCAACATTGCTCATCCTCATTTTGAGATTAATCCTTAAGTGAAGAATGTAGCTTGCATTTCAAATCATCTTTGATTATCCAGAATGAGAATAATTTTTCTACTGTAATACCCAGTTTTGACAAGGAAAGTGCAGATTAGTTGTCTCAACTGTCAGGCCTTGGGGGCCATGCAATTAGGATGGTATTATTTTCGCAGAACAACTTGTTGGTTTGGCATATCTTTTATCTTCTGAGATGTTATTAGTCCTCCCCCCTCCCAGTCTACCCATAAATGAATATAATTTCAACTCAGTTTGAAGGATAATAACTATTATTGCTACATATTTAGCAGTGAAATGCAAACTTGCTACCGGGGTGTTGGTCAATTTCCTTTTGAATTTTAATGGAAGCATTCTTTGACAATGATGCAAAATTACACAATTTCACCCTTCGTCCCAATATCTGTTTTATAATTCTTGTTTTATTTTCATATCTGTATAGAAAAGAAAGAGAAAAGAGACAGTTCATTTGAAATCGTAAGTTGTGGCTACAGGAATTTCAAAGTTTATTTCATGCAGAGTTTGTAATCGACAGAAGTGCTTTCATGTCATTTAGGAAGTACGAAAGAAAAACAAGATAAAAATACATGGTGTTACATTTGGAAGCTGCAGATAAACAACGGTATTATTTTTATCTCATAAGCAATCACACAAGTGGTTTATTAGTTACCTCTTCCACCATCTTCAAGATTAGTTACCAATTCGATGCTTCAGGCAGATTTAATCGTGTCTCTAAAAAGGATATTGTAGCAATCCTTCTCATGTTTACTTAATATCTGACTTAATGTGACACTTTTAGTTTAGATTATGACTAGACTGTTTACCATATGTGACCAGGCACCACAAAACCACCAAAAAGTCGCACTGTGTGATTTTCAGTTAGAGCTCAATCAATGTGTTTTGGGTTGGCATGGTCAAATTTTAGTTTTTGGTATTTCCTGAAAGAGTATACTTTCTTCTAAGTAATCTAAAAATTTGGAGGCACCAAACAATCTAAAAGTGGTATTTTTGGACAATTTTTTATTGAACTTATGTGTGTCTTCTCTGGATTTTGTTGTATTACTTTTCTTTTTTACGACCCTGAATACTTGTCTCATTTTGATCTCCCATAACTTTTAAACAGAGTAAGTTCTTGCATTAATACTTGTGCACTTTGATGAACAGGATATGCCTAATTAGTATGCCAAGTTTTAGGACAATCTGATAATCCCTTCATAGATAGTTTTATTGAGTTCTAATCCTCCTTTTGTCACCTTAGCACAGCACCTTGCAAGTCAGAATGCTTCAATAGACTGCAAACTTTAAACCCTTATTTCTCAGAAGTAACATTCTGAGGGACTGTCCATTCTACTCTTTGTACAGTGAGTTAGGAACATCCAATGCTAGTGAGTTATATGTCATTTTAAAGCTGAGAATCCCCTCTTTCAGAATCATACCTTAACTAAAAATTCATATCTAGCGACTTTTTGGTGGTTTTGTGGTGCCTGGTCACATATACATTTACAGTTTGCTTGACACAAAATGCAAGTTGCCCACACTGCAATATATTGTCATTCAGAGCAGAGAAAACCCAATGTTGTAACATTACAAAAGTAGTACCAGGGCCCTGCTTTATAAGACTTGTTGTCAATAACAAGCTGCGATAAATGTTATAAGCTATTGAAATCCTTGCATCTGATTTGCTGAGAGCAAATTGTGTCATAGAAATGTGGCAGTTGTTACTGATACCAAGTTTTTAAGAAATGGGACCCTGGTGTTATTTTATGTGTTTTAACAAAGAGCTGTCCCATGTCCTGCAATACAGAGGTATATTTATAATACATTCTTCTAGGATAATGAAGTATTATTTGTATGAAGGGTTTTTAGGCCAATAGAAAAATTGGCGTATCTCATGGTTTGCGCAAAAGTACCCGGATGACCGTGCAATATATTTCCATATCTCATAGTTTGGGGTGTGCGTGATGCGTAAAAAATTGAATGCGCGTTTAAATATGCAAAGGTTAAGACAATGGATGTATGCGCGCAGCCCTTACAAAATGCTTGGGTAAGGACAAAATGATGTTTCTCTACTTGTGTTTTATTGTGAAGTCAATACAAAGACATAAGGACATGTAATGGTGAAAATTGAGGAACTAGGTTTCATACAGATAATAATGATAATATTGAATGGCTTTTCTTTTGTGGGACACAAGGGTATATCGCACTCGCTTTGAAAATATTTCACTCGTATATATGCTCATAGCTAATGCGTATGTACCCTTGTATCCCACTCAAGGTCATTCAATATATTATAGAAATATTAGAATGTGGCAGCTTATAATGAGATTAAAATGACATGGTTGTATTTCTAATGGATTTCTATCAAGTATACTTTTATTTTGAACCGGACACAGGCAGCACTCACAAAAAGCGTTAGTATCTTGAGTTTCCTTCTTCCTTTGTTCTTGACAATCCACTTTACAATCGAATCCCCTGTAGCCAATCAGTAGTAGATGTGAACAGAGGTTATCATTGTGTAAGAAGCAGAAAGGCATTAATGCATATCATTTTACATAAAGTTAATGCCCTTCTGCCTCTCACCGGGGCCCTGTTTCATGAAACTTGTTATCAATAACAAGTTACAGTAACTGTTATAAGCTACTGAAATTACTGCATTTGATTGGCTGTGAGCAAATTCGTCATAGAAATGTGGCAGTTGTTATTGGTAACAAGTTTTATGAAATGGGGCCCAGGTGTCTTAGTTATCAGTATTTGTCCAGTCAGGCTTGGGATTAATTTAGAATCATAGACCCACTAAAACTTGTAGATGAAAAGTTGGCATGCGCAGATAGGGTAGATGAATAGAATTCGACTTTGTCTCTTTTGCAACTTTACATTTTTCCAAGAGCAACATGCTTCGTAATAATATTGGCGGATATTGGTAGCAAACATGTATTCTCACTCGTAGTGATCAAATACCTTGATTGGATATGCTGAAGAATTTACAATTTTATGTTTCTATGTTTCACAAACTGGTCATACTTTGTTATGCAGATGAATGCCAGACTTTATCCTTAAACTTTGTAAACTTTTTTGTATTGCAGTAAAATCTTTTTCAAGAAGAGTAATGCACAATTGTACTGCAAAGTGAACATTTGGGAATATTCTATGTAATCCATGAAAATCCCCCCTTTCATGAGGACAATCAATCAATTTGTCCTCATGCTAGGTGTATTCTCATGTAACGTAGATGACGTGAATTTGTTCGTGTGTGAGATGACGTAACAATAGGTTAAAAGCCTGACGTTATCTTTCATGATCAAGGGACTCTGTCCCATGTTGCTCAAAAATAAAGACCCTTTCTTCTCTCACTTTGACAAAACAACGGCTAAGCGTAATGCAAAGTATCTCGGGACATGTCCGAAATACTGAAGAAATTGTCCATTCAAAGTGGCATTAATCTCTTGGAGCTACTTACCGAGGGTGGGGGTATTTTCTCGATGTGAATTCAAATGTGGACGAAAATATCATATTGCTGTTCCTGTAGTCGGTACAACCAAACATGCACTACTCCCACACATTCTAGTGTCAAATTCTCTCAAATTTACCTTCATAACCCGCACTCTTTTTTCTACTTGTGATGAAGCTGACTCCCCGGGAGATTGTAGATATGGCCAGCAGCGGAATCTATTGCTTAATAAAGGACAGCCGCGTCACTCGATTCCCCAAAGCCACCGGGCCTTTGATTTGGCAGTCAACTGCTTAACGTATGTGCCACCAATCTCGTGATTAGCCTGATCTCGAGTTTGAGGAGGCAACTAGTTTCCTGAATTAACTTCCAATTTATGTTGAGAATAAGAAGATAGGGGATATTTTTGTAATGGCAGCTTGTCTTTCTCTTCGTATTTTCTTTGCTTTAAAGGGTTTTGACCTTCACAAGTCTTGTGATTACCTGTAAATGTGGATCACCTAAAACCTAAATATTATCAAGAAATATTGTCAAACTCTAAATCTGAAGTTTGAGCCCCTAAAGTTCCCCAACTTTACAGAATAAAACAAAGAAAATATGAAAAGAAAACAAGAAATATCCTGTGACGTAAATGTACTTGCTAAGAATAAAATGATATGCTTTTACAATAAGAAAAGAAATATCTTCAGGCAGGGTATTTGAAACTTTAAGCATGACCTTTTCCCCTCAAAACTGCAGAATTGGCCAGTTTTGACACTTGTAATTTTTACAAAAATTAAAGAACTTTCCCCCACCCCCTCTTTCTCTGTTTCTATGCTTTTCTTTTGACATAAAGAAAAGTTGAAATTTGTTTCGGCAAATATCAAAATTGTAAGGGTGTCCCTTTGGTGATCTGGCGCATGCTGCAGTGACATTTGCTTCAGGTTTTATTTCATCAAAGATGTAGGACGGTAAGGGTTGCAGTAGGGTTTTTGTTGGGGTTAGGGTGAGGTTTAGGTATAGTGTTTGGTCTGGGGTTGAAGCTAGAGAATCAGTTCATCAAGCTAGGAATGGACCGAGGAGCAACTGCCGGCAAAGCATGTGCCGTAGCCGTAGAGAACCACCCCTACAACCTCTGCAGGAGCAGGGTGCCTTGGAATCCTGACTTGTTGTCTTTTCTCTCTATTCCCCCTTTCTCTATCTCTTGCCTGGTAGTTATCATGATGTAACGTTATGATAAATTTAATGGGCAAAATTATGTTGTGATCGATGTTATACACCATGCTATAAAATGGCCATCCTTTTTAACTTCAAGTAAGGGTTACAGATATTGAATCTGTATTTAACTCTTTTCATTGGATTAACCGACTACTTGTCAAATTCACTCGATCAAAATTTTCAATTTAAGGACCTGGAAAGGGTTTCCAGTTCAAAGGATTACATTAAATAGTTTTTTTCCCCCCCAGCGATTGCTCACCATTTGGGTGGGTGGTTGAACAGTTTACTAATTTGGGTGTTGACATTTTACTGATTTGCCTGTTCAAACGAGCCACACGCCTAGGGCTGTAACTCTCAATACCTGTCTAAAAGACCTATTTCAATAGTAAAGCCTTATCATGGTACATTAAAACCTCTCAAGAGAAACAGATGGAAGAGAATGATGTATTAGATGTATTTTCCTCACTTTTCTCTCTTTATTTTTCTTTATTTTCTC
The DNA here is from genome assembly GCA_025618425.1 of Heliocidaris tuberculata. Lineage (NCBI taxonomy): Eukaryota > Metazoa > Echinodermata > Echinoidea > Camarodonta > Echinometridae > Heliocidaris > Heliocidaris tuberculata. The sequence goes on from CM046847.1 coordinate 23,811,694, forward strand.
ATGTAATGCAAAGGTTATTGAAATCAAAAAGTTTTTTCAATCTTCTTTTCACCTGGGGTAGTATTCTGAAAGCTAATTAAGACAAGTCAGTGGTTAATGTCTGCGCATGCAGATAGCTGGCTGCATGAGTGTATAGTTTGAGACATTGGCACAAGGCCCATCAGTAAGTGTTTATTCTTTACAATTTAAATTTGATTTGACAATTACCATACCTTTCTATAACAAGAAAGGAAACAATGTTCACAACATTGAATGTAAAAATTGAACATATAATATGCTTATAAATATCATTGGCATCAAGTGCTATAGAAATATGATCATTATTGTATCCACGGTCTGTAACATATACCTTGCTATCTATCTGAAATCAAAGTTCCATTTTTCAGTGCTAACCTAAGATGTCATGTTTAATTTAAGATTGAATCTTTCTGTATTTAGGCACCCATTTTTTCCAAATTTCAAACTCTTAAGTTGTCACAAGTCTGAAATACAAATGGTTTCTACACAGTTCAACAAGCTACCCCATGTGGTTCTGCAGTGTTAAAAAAAAAAAATCACAGAAGAGAAATTCAAACTATTATCAGTGTCTGGATATGAAAAAAAAGCTGAATCATACTGTTGTGAGTAGAAACCTCGTGTCTTACACCAGTAAAAGACTTCCACAGCATATAGACGGATGCTATTACGCAGTAAACTGCCTGAAAGTAATCAATAAACGTTAGCAGATTGTTAGGTATCTCTTTCAGGCATGTCCTCACTCTTGTTTATACTTGTCATTAACCTCCCTCCCATCTACCAATCATCTTGTTAAACAGCAGGTGGATTTGCGTATATATGCTTGTACTAAGCAGTCCCATATTTGACCCTTGATTACCACGAGACAAATGTTTCCTAAGCCCTTAAATAGAACACGTCCGACATCGGCTCGATCCGGTGACGCAGGACCCCTATTGTCGCCACTTGCGTTATCAATTTCGCGGGGGTCGCAAATAGTCCGCAATCGATGCGAACAGGTAATTACATATTTATCGCATCATTACGCCATAATATGGAGGCGAATACTCCAGGCAAGGGCGTTGGTTTGCGCAGAGTTTGAAAAATCAATAGTTGGATACGTGAGGTGACGTGAGAGAAGGAATGCCGGCTTGCTTGAATCATGTGGTAGGATGGCTGTGTTGTGGAGGGTGGTCTGTTGTACTCGTCGTCATCAGCATGAATGAATGAGCAAAGTCTAGATGACGTTTGCCCTCTTTTGCTCTATTAAGTTCTGAAGGATGTTTGGGCTGATATGATTCTCTATTTACATTCATTACTACAGATATGGAGAGGTCTTGACTGGCATAACCCATGTACTTTTTGACTTTAGGCTCTAATTGCACATACATGTAAGTCTTTTGTATAGGATTGATTGCAAAACCTACATCTTTAACTTTGTATTTAATAGGGAGATGTCTGTCCTTTCAATTTATTTTAGAGCTGTGTTATTAAAGAGGCTAAAGGTACTGGATGTGATTAAAGATCCCAAAATGAATGGCATACCAAGGTAACCTGAGTTAAAAGCAAGGAAAATATTTTTCTCAGTATCTGAAATTTGTATAAAATGATTACATTTTCTACTAAAGTATCTGAAATTTGTGTAAAATAATTACATTTTCTACAAAAGCATGTAAAAGGGAAAAATGCAAAAGATGCAAATTCCTCTTTTATCACTCAAAGATAATATACAAATATACAGGGCCCGAGGAAATCTAGTGCGGTCTATGGGGTCGGTCGAAGTGACTACAGTCGTCTATTTCCTCGAGGGGCGAGAGCCCCATCTCGCCCCGAGAGAAATAGACGATTGACTGTAGTCGCTGAGACCGACCCCATAGACCGCACTAGATTTCCGAATAAAGGCCCTGTATATTTGTTTTATATCCCTCATCAACAATTAAATATATTTGGATTTAACTTTGATCTAGATATGACAAATTAATGTTAGATGGTATAAATCTCGCGTTGTTGTTAAATCTATATACGGTTAGAGTAAAAGTACACAGTGGACGCTAACTAACTTAGAATAGATTGACGCGATTAATAATAGTCGCTGAGCCTGAGACCGACCCTGTAGATCGAAGTAGATTTCAGAATAAAGGCCCTGTATATCAATTTTCTTTTATAGGCCTCTAAATTTTAGGACTAGGTAGTCCATAACATCAAGTTAATTTTAATCCTGTTATAAAGTGTTAAAGGGTAGGCCTAGATCTAGATCTAGGCCTATACCCCCGTAACGTAATCGGTGAAAATCCGAAAGTGAAAAGTATATGGCTAGTAGTATTATAATGAACTGCACAGGCACAGTTAGATTAAAACTTTAGAATTAAAAAAACTTAATTGATTAATGTTAATTACTACTACTGTTAGAGTCTGGTAGACTAACGGTAAATAGATCTATATTTAGGTCTAACTTTGTTACTAAATAAGAAGTAACACAAACAGTACCGTATTAACAAACAGTTAAAAAGGGTCAAACAACATACCGGGTAATTATGACAGTTTACACTCAAATGAAATGTTACCTGATGATAACCGAACACGGTAGATAAAGTTTACCTGATAACTGAATATAGGCTACTTCATTTCTTTCCAATCGTGGTTTGTTTTTGGTCCTCGTCAATTAAAATCAATTCTTTTTTTCCTTTCGACGGACACTGGGATAGACATAGTCATAGCCATAGCATAGGTCGCCAGGTTTTGATTTCGACTGATATCATGCATGCTCGTTATTGTTACGACGCGCATAATAGTCAGTACGATTGCGCATGCATGAGAAACAGCTGATCTACTGACCTACATCCAATTACATTTCCATAACCAACACGTGTCCTGACAGGTCACTTTTAAACAGTAAATCGAACACAATTTCATGCAAATTGTCAAGAATCTTTGACAAGATAGGTTGACAGAATTATTAATTGCAAATATTTACTAGGCTTAGTGTTACTTCATGCATATTTTACAAAATTGACGGCTATTTTTTGTTCAGTGTCCGCGCCCCCCCCCCCTCACTTTTCTTTATATGGATTTATGAAAATTCTCGGGCTCGGCGTAATTTCACTGGTGCCCGCGCCGTCCCATCGGGGGAGTTAGCCGAGGGAGACTACTGGCTGCTCGCCGTACGCGTCAGAAGAAATGATTCTAGGGAGCAAGGGGCATGATAGTAAAAAAACTATCATACTCTGAAAAGTTTGACGTCACTAAACCTATTTTTCTCCCGGAGTAATTTCTTTTTCTGGTAGAATTATGATTAATCACATGAAGTGCTCTCGACCAATCCAAGAGCAAGAAATTTTCAATGAGGGATATAAATACTTTTATCCCTGTACTTTCCATTATGTTTTTCCATGCAGTTTATAGATAGATTTATCCACAGATCAATTATTTTGGGTATTTTATATCACTGTAAATCATAGATATTTAAGAATATTTTAACTCAACATACCTGTATACATAAAGAAGATGAAAGAGGTGGTGTGCTTTTTGTGTATTATTAAAGCTTAATTGTTATCCACTGAACCTTTTTTTGCAAATTTTCATAAGAAAACACAAACACTACAATATTGTACATCTGACCAACGACACAAACTACCAATAGGTCGCAAATCCACCAACAGAGCAAATAAGGGGAAAGGACAATTCCTTTGAATAGATTTTATTGATTGCTTCAAGTATGAGATGGCATTTCTGTGGGTTTTATTGGGGTAAATACAAGTGTTATATATCATGGGCAGGCTTGGAAAATAAACAAAATGAAATTAAAATAAAAGAATTTTCCACCGTATTTGTTGTTTTGAGCCACCTGTTCATATATGTACCTGTAAAAGCTTGCTCACATATGACTGGTAAACCCCTGAGGTGTTTCTTTCTTTACCCTCTCGTGATATCCCTTCACATTTTGTGGTATGGCTCAATAACTATTGATTCAGAGCTCTTAAAAATATATCAAATGCATGAGTAGAAAGAGCAAAAATCTCTGCACACACCACATTTATTTTTGTTGCATGTTTGCGTTTGATGCCAGGATTTTAAAAAAGAGAATAGGCTTCAGAATCCTTAAATAGGCAACACATTGAGAGTTTCAAAATCATTAGTTGTTTTTTTTAAATCAAAATATGTAAATTTTTCAACTTTTCAACAAAGCTCCTAACCATCTATATGTTGTTTTCAAAGACATTGCATTTTATTAGAACCATGCAGCACTAAAAGCAAAAAATATTGTTGCCAGTTTGAAGAACAAAATGTGATCAATTTGGCCCTTAAATAATTCCTGTTGTAAAAAGGTTAAATTGTAAATGAATGGTGGATGGAGATGAAAAAGTAGTACCATACAACAAAGATCCTACTTGTACTTACTTAATCTGTGTGTTATAAGATGCAGAAATGTGAAGGGCATATTACTCTTACATGTATGTATATCAGTATGAAAAGAAACACAGTGTCATATTTGAACAAGCTTTTATTCTACTATCGGCCTTTTCACACGAGAGTAAAATTCATCGTATGGAAATCTGATTAGTTTAAAGCTGATTAACTGATCAGCTCTTAAGCAAATTTTCTCTGTATGAACATCGAACTATACGATGTTCGGACAGATACGAACTCGCGATCTAAAGACCGGTCAGAGCAGCCTACAGATACGAAATCGTATAGAGGAGGCAAAAGATTTTGTGTGTGAACGGATATACGTCTTTAACTGGGCGGAGCTAAGAATGGGCGCGCGCTTTGATTGACATGACCTGCTATTATTATGCGCAATAGCCCTCCTGTGCATTTAATCAGCAGTGAATCTCTAACGATTGCACCAAATTTTTCTCTGTGTGAATGCCATCATATAACTTTGAAGCTGATTAGTTTAGCTAATCAGCTTTAAATATGCTAAAAGCGGGGAATAATTGTCGCTACATTCACATCAGATCAAGACAGCAAATAGAAGCAAATATCAACTAAGTACTATTCTCAGAATTCTGTTGGTAATGCTTTACTTTTATAGAGAGCAGCATTTCACTGGAATATATTTACAATTTTGGGAAGTTTTAACTTTAAAGATAAATTTGTAAAGGTTTTATGTGTGAGCTACTTTTCAATATGAAATTCTTTTTCTACTCTCCTAGGCTTTTACACCAAACATTCCAGCACATTTTTTTCAGAATAGCATTCTGCTAGTTAATGTATATTACTAGAAAGGGTAATAGTATTTCAAGGTCAATAGAATAAAAGAAAAAATTGATTATGCCATACAAAGGCGTAAAAGATAATTATTTGTGATCTTGAGTAACAACTTTTGATAGAAACAAAAGTTAGATTTCAAGACCAATGTGCCTTGTATATTTGAAAACTTTAGTAGTTTTAACCTTAGCATAATTAGTATCTCAAAACATTGATGTCCGCCTGTTCTCGTAACAAATTAAGCTTACTATAAATTAAATTAAAGATAAACTTTCAAATTTCATCAAAATTTGGTGGCGTAAATGCAATGAAGAGGCTGATAGGTACAAAAATATGGAGATTTACGTCAGCAAAGCTCAGTGAAGGACTTTTTGTTTGTATTGCCTGTATAGCAAAAAAAAAAAAAGGAACTGCTAATGGATCTATTAGCTATTTCAAACAAGACCATGAGTTGATGAATAAAAAAATAATAATATGGTTATCATCTTGGGAAATCAAGTGATCTGTTGCAGCAATAATAAACAGAAACATTTAGGTTCAAAAGACTTATCCAAGCGATAATATTGTTCTAGGAAAGTGACACCCTGGACACTGGAGGACAGATAGCCAAAAATTGCAGAATGTGTTATTCAGGGTTCATTTCTTTGTTTCGCTTTGTTCCAAAAGCGTTAAAAATAGCATTTATGCAATAGCGTATTATGTAAAGTATGCTACATGATTTTTTTGTGTAGATAGGTTAATATTTTTAAAAGGTGTTTGTCTAAAAAATTTATTTGAAGCATCGTTACAAGACGTCAAAAGGATAGACATGTACATGTCTTGTGTTTGTGGGGGCAGTACGCAAGCCAAATCCCTCGTGAGTGTGATATGAATTGAAAGTAACGTCAGTCCATGGCTTTTGTAATGTCTCCTACGTTTCATTATCGTAGGTGGTTCACTGTTCTATAATGTACATGATTGCAGTTAAGTCCTTCAGAATTCAAGCAAATGTACATGCAATTTGTATTTTTAGTATTTTTGACATCACACCAAGTCAAACCTGTTGCTATTTTAATCACCAAATGTCAGCTAATTACTTAAAACTCACTTTTAAGAAATAGCTGCATTTCAAAAAGAAAGGGATTGGATAACATGCTAAAGATACTGTCACAAGCTGGCTTTGGTGTCTGTATAATTTGCCTCAGGATAGATAATGTGCTTCAGCAACTTCTTTTGTTTGAATACAAAGATAATGTCTTCTGTTTTGAATGCTACAAATATAAAAACAGATTTGCTATAGTGATCATCTATTCTAGATACCACATGGTTCATTTATTGGACTGACTGACCTACTTATACCTGCATAGATTTTCTATATTGACAGTGTATGATAGCATGTCTGCTTCCTCACAAATATGAACAAAACAATGAAAGTGTTTGCTCTAATTACTGGGATAATATATTATATCAAGAAAAATTACAAGTTTTGTTCTTTCTTATCCACCCTAGTGTTCTTATTCACCCCGCTTATAGTATGTAATGTATTCTTAGGCCTATGGTCACAATTTTGCTGGGGGGGGGGGGGGGGGAGACTAGTCTGCAAGCACAGACCCTAAATTGACACTTTATCAGAAAATCATTGTGTCTTAAGAGAAGCCTAACCCAGCTACCTACTGGTCGTGTCAGGAGCAGCTATAGTACATGACCTATGTTAGTCTTACATTGCAGAAACTCTTTACGACTGACCAGGGTTTGTGCCTGCAAACTAGGGGGTGGGGGGCTGCTGCATGTTGCCTGAATATCAACTATCCTGTTACTTTATTTTTTCAAGTAAGCTAAGCAAGAAAGAAATATTGTCTAGCTTTTCTTATTATAGTAATTTCTTAATCAACATGGTTTGATGATGGTGTATTATACCTGACTGTCTTAACAAAGGGCACTAGCTCAGCCACTTGGTTTTGAACCCGGGTCCTCCCAGTTACGAGACCATTGCCCTACTCCTGAGCCATCGCACCTCTTCTTTATACTGGATTAGATATCAAAATGACAAATAGACTGCCCGAGTAGGAGATGTCATCTACCAGAATATGAGGTGATGGCTGCCTGAAAATCGGTCATTGTAAAAATACTCTGGAGAGGAGGAGGGCGGCAGTCCCCCCCCCCCCCTCGACTTGTTCACCTATGAATATATTACACAATTAAGAGCAATATTATTCATGAATTTGATGGACGTTTTGTCTCTTCTTGTTCTTCTTTCAGGCTCGAACGATGGAAGTGATCCCATCAGACAAAGAGAAGGGGATCAAAACTCCAGTTTGGGATGAATACCAAGAATTATTGAACAAGCACAATGGCTCAAAGGTAATGATATTAACCTTATTATTTTTGGGTGATCCCACACATGCTCCAGTGACATCTGCTCTTAGCTTTATTACATCAAAGGTGTAGGGTTAGGATTTCAATGGGTTTTATGTTAGGTTCACGGTTTGGGTTAGGTGTAGTGTTAGATTCATCCATCTCTACCAGTGGATAAAGCAATGCCCTCTACGTTTGATGCGACCGGTCGCCTTGTTAGGGCTTGCAGAAAAACACCGCCTCTGTACTGTTTCAATACACTTTTTATGCATTTTTAGAATAAAATAATTCAGCACTGAGCAGTCTAAATTTTCCACTAATTTAACTGTAAAAACAGGCAAAACAAGTTTATCGTTACGAATTCTAAAGGCGATTTAATGTGACAATCAGTATAATGTCTTTTTTAATCAAAGAATAAAATCACGTTTCTTTTGCAAATGTCACCAGAGCATGTCGAAGAACTATGTGCTCTCTGCAATCAGAGTAAACTCTTGTTTGTCACTGAATTTCAAATAAGATTACTAGACATGCTTAAAATTTGTGATTTTTCTTTCTTAGAAGTTAGAAAATTCTGCCTGCATTCTTTCGCCTCTGTAAATTGTGTCTCTCTCTTTTTTTTTTTTCCTTTTTTATTCAACAGGTGAATATGGGAACAATAGAGAGGTTTGCATTCTATGACACAGCCAAGAAAGCATATGCTGTCGTCGCCACAGGGTAAGGATTGTGGGTAGAGATATTGAGGGTGTCAGACATTTTAAGTTGTAGGTGTGATATTATGGAGATTTTCATTTTTTAAGGAGGGTGGAATAACTTTTTTGTTTAAAGGGTAAGTCCACCCTGCTATTTAGTTGGTTTTAACAAAGGCAGAAAAATGGGAGAAACAGCACAGTGAAAGTTTGAGGAAAATCCTTGTAAAACTATAAAAAGAAAGTTATGAATTTTTAAAGTTGTGATCAGTCAAATGCAAAATGGCTAGGCTGTGAGGAAACTTTCAAGCTCCTATTCTACATCCTATTATAAATACTCTGTTTTGTTATTGATATTATTTGGTTTGTGCCCCCCCCCCCCCAAAAAAAAAGAAAATTCTTAAATTTACATTTTTGGGGTTATTGAAAGAGGAAGTGATCTATTTCATACATGGGTTGTGTAAAATATTATGTGCATTGATAATATCTAGGGTGCATGTATAATTGAATATTTTCGTGAAAAAAAAATAGAAATTGATAAATTTTTTAAGCACTGAGCAAATGGGAGAGGGACTTCGAGAGATACATTGCAGAGTTGCCCATTAGTGTTTGATCGATCACTGCCTTTTATGAACTTTCTTTTGTCATCAGATTTTCCTCACACTTGCACTACTGTTGCTCTCATTTTTCTGCTTTTATGAAAAGAAAACGTAATATCAGGGTGGACTTCTCCTTTAATGGATTCTACGGAGCTGGTGGAACCATCTGGAAGATGAAAAGCGAAAGCTCAAAACTTATTGTAACACCGTAACACCAGAAACGTTTGAGACCTGAAACTTTTGTGAGTTGTAAACAACAGCAATTTTTGCAGCAAGAAACTTTCGCGATTTGCAAAAATTGAGTGTTATGTAAATCATGACTCGGTTGCTTCGTGACGTGAACTTTGCGAATCTGAACCACTCGCGAAATTCGCGACCTGAAACTTCGCAATTGAAAATTCGCAAACGTTAAATGCATGCGAACGTTTCTGGTTTTACTGTATACATTAGAGGCCTAGAAAAGAGAGAGAATTGGTGTGCACAGATCATATGGTCTGTTCGGAGCCAGAAGGGCGTTAAGTCCCATCATTGGTACAGTTAACAACCTTCTGGCTCCAAACATAGATATGTAAAGACTGAAGTATGGCCAGCCAGCATGATTCTAGCCAAAATATTGTTTAGAATCAAGAAGCGAATGTGGCATAATTATGTTATATGGTGCATATACATAATAACATGCTCAATCGATTAAACATTCCTAATAATTTTATAAATTATGTCAGGGAAAGCACCCATGTGTTCCTTTTATTCATGTAGATGAGTTTTATTATGAATAGTATATAATATTGCAAAGTATCTTATTTTTAATTTTAATTTGGTCGAGTGAGCTGCTGCATAAATGTAACAGTGGGTGTAATGGGACTGTGCATTAGCTGTTTGAAATGATCTACGATTACATTTTGAATGGATCATTTGCCTAGTCCCACGTAGACACCTTTGTTTAAATTTCTTGACTTAAAAACTCATCTTGTGTCATGAAATCTAGATGAATGAAGCTCTATTAAGAACAAGATGAATGTGACTGCGTCTCCTATATGCCTCCCCCTAAATTCAGTTGATGGCTCAAACTGTTCTTGAAATATTGTGATAACCAGAATAAAAAGCCTCTAATTACATGTTAATTGACCTCTTTGACATTTGACCTTACACCTTATAACCCAAAAGTCTGATCACTTCATCTCCTCCTAGTCATGAATACAAAATAGTTGAGATATGGTGATAACAAAGGTAAAAAAACCCATTAATTTCACATACACCTGTATAATGACCTCTGTGACCTGTCACCTTTGACCTACGTGAACAAAGATCTAATCAGTTCGTCTCACTATGGTGATGCATACTAGTTCCAAGTTTGAAGTTAATGGATCAAATGGTTCTTGAAATTTCATGTTAAGGCTAAAACCTGCAATTTCAGAATTGACCTCTGTGACCTTTGACCTTTGACTTATGTACCCCAAAATCTAATCAGATCATCTTTCTATGGTGATACATACTAGTACTAAGATTGAAATTCATACCTCAAATGGTTCTTGAGATATCACGATAACAAGGCTAAGGCCTGTAATTTCAGAAATTGACCTGTGACCTTTAACCTACATACTCCAAAATCTAATCAGATCGTCTTCCTATGGTGATACATACTAGCGCCAAGTTTAAAGTTCATTCCTCTAATGGTTCTTGAGTTATTGCGAGAACGAGTCCAACACCTGAAATTTCAGGAATTGGCCTCTGTGACCTTGACCTTTGACCTACGTACCCCAAAATCTAATCAGATTGTCTTCCTATGGTGATACATACTAGCACCAAGTTTGAAGTTCCTACCTCATGTGGTTCTTGAGTTATCGCTAGAACGAGAAAGCGGGACGGATGGTGGGCAGAGGCATAAAAATTTGAGTTAATGATGATGTTTTTTGTTCAAGTTGCCTAAAAATGAGACCAAAGATTAGTTGATTTCCACCATTCAAGGAATGATTAAGTTCAATGGTTTAACAGTAATGTGTGAGTGAGCCGCATACATTGGGGCAGGATTACACTGGATGGCAGAGGTGGGTAATTTGTCTAATCCTGCTTCCTAGATGCATATTTTTTATACCCATGCCTCATTTAAATAGCGTTATTTGAACTGTTTCGAGTGTGATGACTGAAGTTAACCAGCCTTCTGATGTCAGTAAGGGCTTTGTTTTAATCTCCTTTTGTCCTATATTTGTCATTGGCCCGTATTCTCGAAAGGTGCCTAACTTAAGCCCCCGCCTAAGTGTGTACATTTAGGCCACCGAATTATGGAGAGCCAAATTTCACCCTCTATAATCCTACACATTCACCATAGTTCTGGGACTAAATACAAATACAAAAACCGACACGATAGAATTAATTCCTGATGCTCATTTTATGCCAGAAAATAATTTTCTTTCTTTATTTTGTTACATAAATATCGTAATTTATACGGGACTTGGGGTTGATGAATGGCCTTCCATAAATCAGTGGCCTATTAAAGTTAAGCCAGGCTTAAAGGGAAAGTTCACCTTAAAGATTACTAGAGTTTAAAAAATGCAGAAAAAATAAAGAAAAATATTGGCGAAGGTTTGATGAAAATCGGTCAACTAATAAAAGAGTTATGACTATTTAAAGTTTTGGATTCGTGACGTCACATGCGAGCAGCTGCCCATTGGTCATGTAATAAATATTCCATATATTCACATTTTTTTTTACGTTCCACGATAAATTAATATTGTTTCTTTTCAGAATCTAGTATTGAATAACATTTCTGACAATATATCAAATGCACAGACGAAAATATTCTAAATTTTCTGAGAAAACTGTATTTTATGGAATATTTATCACATTACATAATGGAGGAGCTGCTCGCATGTGACGTCACAAAATCAAAACTTCAAAAGTCCATAACTCCGTTATTCTTGAACGGATTTTGTCCAAACTTTCGCCAATATTTTTCTTTATTTTTTCTGCATTTTTTAAACTCAAGTAATCTTCGGGGTGAACTTTCCCTTTAACTTAGGCCACTTTCGAGAATACAGGCCATTATCTCTAATGTTCAGTTCTAAAAGAGAAGGTTGAGTTCTGGGAGAGGTAAGAAATAATTTGTGAGCTTTCTTATTCTTTTTATGTCAGTTTGGAAGATTATGATGAAAGAAATGTCCCCTGAAAAGGAAAGCTCTTCAAATGCCCTCATATTCAAAATATGACGAGAAATAGCTAAAATGTTAGGGCCAAATTTCATGCCACTTGTGTGTGCAGTCCTATATACCTATTTCTGTGTGCAGTACATGTGCTTTTCAGCGAGGTTGTGTCAATTTCTTATTATTTTGATTATTCTGAAACCTCAAAGTATAAAACAATTGCCATGTAGACATGATCAACCTTTCTCAATAGACCGGTTCTGTAATGTATACAAATTTATGCGCATTTCTTCTCTGAGCACCTAGTGACAAGCTGTTCCATTAACCTGCTTTCTATTAATGAGCCTCAATGCTTGGAATCCAGTTTGCATACATTAATTGTTGCTATGTCCGGCATGCCACGGGCAAGCTTTCAGGTTGTCAAAAACAACTTTTGTTTGAAAGGTATGTATAAAATTTGAATACATTACCGAACGGGTCTGTTGCTTTGAGACAGTTTCTTTCACAATGTAGTTGCATGACCGGAAAAAAACAGAACTTTGTGTGTCGAACTTGCAATTAGAAGTGTTAATTTTTCACTGCTTTATTGTAGTTAGAAAACTTATGGAGGTTTTGATCATAGCCTACTTTCACAGATATTGAACATCATATTCTGTACGTTACTCCGACATGTGTCCTTCGACAATTGCTCTGGGTTTATTCCGTCAAAGAACTAGGGTTAGGGTTAGGGTCGCCGTTGGTTTTTAGGTAAGGTTTAGGGTTATGGGTAGGGTTAGGTTTAGGGTTATGGGTAGGGTTAGGTTTAGTAAGTGTGGTCCAGGGTTTAAGTTAAGAATTTGGTTCTTGTAGAGTATTGAAGCGGAGCGATTGTAACCAGAGCATTTGTCGTATGACCTTGTCGTATCTTGTTCAGTTGTTGAAAATTGAACTGCATGCTTGGGTCAAACTTGCATTCACAGAGTGTGATACTGCGACTGCTTCTTTTTTTCCTTTTTTCCTTTCTTTATATGTCTACAACTGCTTCTTCGTAAATGAGACACTTAAAACATTTTTGGACAGTCATCATTTTTGGACAGTCTCAAGAGATTTTGCAATTGTACATTTGATTCAATTACCAGATAATGTAGTCGAGTTACACTAAGCAAAACTTCGGAAGTAGAAACTTCGCAAAGTTGTTGACCCCTATAAAGGCTCGGTGAAAGTGGGTTGGGTAGGGATGGGATGGGATTAATCAAGCAAAAAGGAGGTTAATGCAAAATAATACCAGCACAATAAATGGGTAGGTCCACTGGCATTATGAAGTGAACCCTTTGTTGAAGGAACTGGTGAAAGAAAGTGGGAAATCTCGAGGTCCCTCTATTAATACTTTGTGGTTGGAGCTCCCGGTGGAGTTCTATAATACCTTGAGGTTTCTTCGATGTGTGTGTCCCAGAGGCAACAGGCCTACAGGATGAAAGAAATAAAGAAAGAAAGAAAGGGAAAAAAATGAACCGGAAGATGGACAAGTACTATTTGTTGCTCCTCCTGTTCCTATGTTACCCTCTTCCTATGGTATCTCTGTCTCCTGTCATCATAACGGTATTATTTCATTCCTCCTCACAAGATGTTAATCTTGTTCTACCATGGATATCATCTAAAACTGCCCCTTACACCCCCCCCCCCCCTCCCCCTCCAAAAAATATATATTTGGGTAGGCGCTCTGTCAGTTATTCTCAGTTTATTACTACGCTTATTTTCTATGTGTATGCCTTTTGTTCTGAACTCCAAATTACTTATCTGACATCCCGGGGGGGGGGGGGGGGGGGGGGGGGGGGGGGTACTCACGTATATTGGGTATACGGGGATGTGCCGCTGGGAAGGGCGACTTTTTGAAGAAAGATCCTTAGACATGGGTCCCATTTTCATTAAAAATATCCTTAGACATGGGTCCCATTTTTCCCCTAAAAATCCTTAGACATGGGTCTCTTATCCCGGCTCTTATCATTTGTTTCATTCCTCTCTTTTCTCCCTCATTTGTCCGGAAATCCTTAGACATGGGTCCATTTTTCACAAAAAATCCTTAGACATGGGTGCCTATTTACAGCAAAAGGACCCTTGGATGTGGGTATGGGTCTGGAGTTCTCAGCCGCACACCCCCGTCCGATTATAATCTGAGTACCCCCCCCCCCCCCCCCCCCCCCCCCCCCCCCCCCCCCCCCCCCCCCCCCCCCCCCCCCCCCCCCCCCCGGGTCTGACATATGTATTATGCTTCCACTATCAAAGGTAGTGCCACAGAGATGCAATCTACCAAAACTGTAAATATATATGTTCTTATTAACTCTTTCAGTGCCGATGTCACATATATGTGACAGACAGACTTGTCATTTTCATTCACCAATTTCTCGACCACAGGAAAGGTATATGGTGGTCAATGTATATCAAAATTTTTAGCATAAATCAAGCATTTTAAATATATGATTATAATTACATGCTACCATAGAAATTTTCAGAGAAAATTGCCAATTTTTAAAAAGATATTACCTTATTTCAACATTGAACAATAGTAAACAAATGAGAAACCCAAAAAGAATGGACAAAAAAGAAAATCAAATGTAATTTTCAATAATTCTTATGCATAAAGTTGGGTAAAGTAATAATGTTTGGTATCATAAGAAATGGTAATAAATTTCCTTCAAGTTTTGTACACAATATTTTGTGAAATAATAGATGGTTAATGAAGTGCAGACATTTGCAAAGTAAGCATTGATCACATTTTGGTAAAATTTTGAAGAGAGCTAAACCCCTTGGCACAGTAAGAGTTCAACTCATTGACTACTGAATTCTCTCATTCCCATAGGCTTAGTACAGGGACCATCCACTTCCCATGGGTCATACAAAATATCACAATTCTGTCAACTCTGCAACCGGCAAGAGCTAATCGATAATGAAATTCATGGACTGAATGGAAAAGAAATATCAAATAAATGAAAAAAATGAATCTTAATCGATTGAGAAGGATTACCACTCTTATTCAGCTTATATAACGGATGAGCGTTTAGACCTACTTTCTCTCTTGACATGCCACCTTATTACACCTCAGTCAATCAAAAAATAAATTGGTCATTTAACATAAACCCTTTCTTTAGATCCTCCGGTGGAAGATGGTGCGGTGACTCCTCAATTTGATTGTAAAATATTTAAGAGAGAGAGAGAGGGGAAAAAGGGAAAGAAAAGGTAAAAGTTTTCATAAATCATCATCATACTCTGCAAGTCTTCAGAGAATTTTTCAGCAGATGATCCGAAACGGGAGCTAGTGAGCGGAAACTGGGGGGAAGAAATAAATTAGAGAACGTGTTGAAAGGAAGGAATAGTTGTAAAATTCTGGCCCTCCTGGTAGTAAATTCTGAAATTAACAAAAGGTGAACTGACCTGCTTTACTTTTCCCCCATTTCGCTTACCAAACTGCATGACTGGTTATTTTCCTCACTAACTGGATTAAGGAGGGAGGATCTGTTATATTAAGATGAATAAGTATTTCTACCATGCATTTTCTGATACGGTTCCAGTCAAGGCACTCAAAATCATCATCATTATCTCGTCCTTATCCTGTAAACAATTGTTGTCATTTAAAAAAATCATTTTCTCATTGAATTGGAGCATATTGATTTTGAAATGATCTATGCTTACTATGTACACTCTTTCTTTATAACTACATCTAATGAATACATAGTACAGTTAACCTTGTATAACTCAAGTCCCAAAGTAGAACTTTACCTATAAATTCGAATCAATTTTTTTGACCAAACTACATGCAAAACATCTGTTTTATTTACATTTCCTAATTCAAATTTTGCCTAAGTCAAAGTATTTTTTGTGGTCCCAACAGATCCGACTTATGTAAAGTTAACTGTATTTCGATCACTATGAGAATAAATGAATATACAATTTAATAATTAGTAATCACGCTAATAACTCCTTGGAAGTATTTGAAATAAACTGAATGCATAAGCGTAACAAAACTGAGAACAGTTTTGTATATAGACTTTTAGGTCAAAACTTTACCACATTTTCAATACATTAGCAATGGACTTGAAGCAAGTAATTCACAGGAGACGGCTCACACCCATATATGAAGCATTTTAGGTAAAAAGTGTTATTTTATGGCTCCTGTCTTATAATTTGTTGATCCAAATTGATAAGTCCTCCAATTGATCTCAAAAAGTCGATACCAATTTTATATTCTTGATAATTTTATAATTGCAAATCTTGGTATTGATCATGCCAAAATGCTGCCATATTTCTTATAAGTATTACTGCTTTGGTTGATTTTTTTTTTAAAGTGAAATTGTGAATACGTTTTGATGGTATTGTGTTTGGCACCTGTCAAAAAAACTTATCATAGTTTTGCATTTGAAAGTACCTGCTTTATGTATTGATATTTTGCAGTAACAGTGTTGCGGTAATATATGAGTTTGTTTGTGGTTTAGTAAATGAATTAGGTACTTATTTGTCTCTCGTAAAATATATACTTAATAAATTTTTGATTGTGTAAAGGCACAGGTATGAGCAGATAGTGCATTGAAAGTGTTGAAAATCAGTCGTGTTTTCATCTTTGTGTCAAGTAAAACGTTCATTTTGAAATCATAAACTATATAATATGCTTTTTCAACCATTTTGCCATCAATCGACGCATAATTCAACTGACAGAAACGGTTTTATCTTATATGACCATGTTATAGAATAATGATAATGATTATCATTTTATTATGCTGAATGAATATGATTGTGCTATGGTCAGCAGTGTTATTCAATATCCAGTTTTGCCCGCTCTGCGGTTCCATCCCAAGGCGATTGTGGTCGGGGAAAATTGGGGGTGGGGGATCGGGTGGTTAGGCATTGTTTTTTGTGGGAATATTATTTACAATGCCCCACTCTGCCCCCAATAATCAAAGATTTTTGCTGTGTTTCGTGCGTGGTCGGGATCCCTAGGGGACTTATGGCCACAGCGCGCAGTAGACTGTGTGTAAAGGGCAATTACTCGCTGGGGAAATCTCATTGAAGTGTCGTAAATAATGTTACTCTTTCTCTCACATTACTTCTTATAATTAAAGGTACCCTCTTAACTTATTTGGGGCTATGACGCAGAATTCATCCAAATGGTTTATGAATGGCAAGGTTGTGTTTCTGAGAAAGGCAGAGACAGAGTGAAAAATTTTGCCCCTGAAAACGTGGGTAATTGGGTCGTTCTTGTGTGCATGCGTTTCGTAAGATACACACTTCTGATAAAAAGAAAAAGGAAAACAGCACGATTCTCTCTTTATGCAGCTCTTGTCCTTGATATTTTCCACTTTGTTTTTAACTCCTTTTTATACTGAGCCTGACATCACTTGGGCTGGGTCTGTGGAATATGCATCTCATACGAAAATCAATAGGCCTACAGTGTATATCCGACAGGTAAAAGTTGAGTCATTTTAGGAGACCATGGCCCAAGAAGATGGGGATGCTACGCAGAATGCAGTGGAAACGTGTTATAAAGAGCTCCGATTCCTGGTATGACAAGGTCATTTTGCTGGTCCCAGGTCTTTATATTCTTTTATTTTGTTACCCTGATATAAGGAGATTCCTGATATAACAATTTAATTTTCATGGTCCCAAGTTCCTAGTTATAGTGAGTTTCCACTGTATTTTTTTTACTGAAAAGGAAGAAAGTTTTAGCATACCTATGTATAATTGTTGGTATTAGAATTTGTTGTACATTCTTCAGCAATCTATTTAATGTCTTTGCACACTTTTAGATATGATGTTTATGATATCATTATACTATTGATACCATTTTAAAATAAGTCAACAAAGAGGGCAGCATTTGTTGAAAATACATGCCACTTTCTCTCTGCAAACAAGTAATAACGATTAGAGCACCACTTCGTCATTCCAATATCACAATAATTTTATGAATAATGTTATCATATTGTTTTTGCTGTCCTCCAGTGGAAAATCTCTGTCCATTGTGCCTTGCCCAAAACAACAGTCCTTTGTAGAACACAAAACTACAACAAGGAAAATATTACTATTTGAGGAAGATATTCATTTTATGTTCATTGAAAAGGATTTGGAACATTTTTATGGTCAGTAGGAGGATTTAGAACATTTTTTGTTCACTTTTGAAATATCATTAGGAAATAGTAAATAGCATTATGGGTTGAAATTAAATTCTCAATGAGTATAAGAACGTTTCGTAATTGACATTTCTGACTGGGTGATTACCAGAAAGGTTACAGCCTTTTTCTCCCCTGGCTTCGATATAATTTCACTGATGTCCCAATCAAATGGTAGGATTAAAGAGAGATTAGTCTAGTGTGTGCCATGGGATTAGTACGTAGCCCTCCCAATCCACAATATTCTATTTGACCTTCATCTTTGGATTATCTTTCAAGGTCATATTGGTTGTAATATGATCTGCCTGTGTAAAACATGCTAGTCTGTTTAAAACAGACCCAACTGAGATTTTAGGATGTGCATTCTGTCACTGAAGTAGAAGAAATATGTAAATGTCACACTTTATGGAGCAATTTCCATCCACTTCTGGGCATAATAGTTGGGAGGGGAGAGAGCACAGTTTGGAAAGAGCAGTTTCTGGAGACCATACCTGTGAATGTTATTCTTTTTTCGTTGTCTTTTTCCGACTTTCCTGTTGAATACTCAATAACTACCTCAACTTTATACATGTATATGAACCCTGCTTGTATGTTGATTTAGTTGTTGTTGTTTATAGATTGCTGCATGCCAGTCAGAAGGGCTATAGAATGGATGCATGGTCATGTAGGCATACATCTCTAGAAGTATACTTTTTAAAGTTTTCACCTTTCTATCAGCATAACACCTTTTGCCAGACACACTACCAAGTCCAGTTTCTTTATATAAATACACAGTGGCGCAAATCCATTTTTAAATTCAGGGGGAGGGGGGGTCACCACATGATTTAACTTTTGTACCTGTCCGAAATGTCTGAAAAAAAAATTTCTGACACCCCCCCCCCCCCAAAAAAAAAAAAAAAAAAAAAAAAAAAAGATAGGTTATCACATTTTTTGGGTCTAGTTTTCCTCCAAAATTCTCTGACAAGCAAAAAAAAAAAAAAGTCCCCCCCTGGATTTGCGCCCATGTAAATACAAACACAGAACAGAGGCATATTCTGAGACAATTTATAGGAAACAATACATGTACAGCTGGGGAAGAATTAGCAAAGACTTTTGGGAACTTTATCAGAAATGGGCCATACCAGTTATATGCTTAACTACCAAAAGCAACATTTTACATCAGTACAGTGGAGCAAAAAAAAAAGGTCCCTGGACCAACTGGAATGTGCATGTATATGGGGGAGGGGGGGGGGGGGCTTACATTTTAGCTTCCCCCATCATTTTCAACCCCAGATCTTAAGTTGTAGCAGTAAGAGTTTGTAAACATTTGTAAACAGTTGTACCAGCTGCGACATCACCCCGATCAACTTGACCCTTGAAAGGGTGAAAACGAGAAGTCGATAAGGGGGATTAATATCAGACCCTGCTCTAACCAATGACGTTATAAATCACATCCATTATCCTCCTTTGGAGGACTGCTTTCCATTTCATTTTCTGCTCTGTTCCTTTTCATTTTCCCTTTCTCTGATTTTTGTTGTGCGCTCTGTGTGCATTTTCCTGAATGTCTCCTGTAACAGTTGTTGTGATGAAACAATGATATTTCTCCTACATGGAGTTCATGATTATATGTGTCAGGTACATTAGCGTACTTTTGAATAGTTAAAGCATAGGGGGGTTCCCCTCGAACGGAAAGTGATTAGAGGTCAAAAGTTCATGTAGGCCAGAATGATCTTACCATTGTTTTGAGCATGCACAAATCCCCCACAATTTGTTTTTGCATCCATGTTTAAAAAACAGTCAGTGACCACATAAAAAAACAGGAAGATTTTTTTTTTTGTGGAATGGTTGGCTGTCAAGTTTTGAAAATATTTACTCTGAGATGTTCGGTCATAGTTCTGAAAGCCATCCAGGTCTGGAATTCACTCGGAAATGCAGGCACTTTTGTAGCATCACAAGCTCTGTAGAAGTTGCTCAGAGATCTCATATACTTCTGGTATATCCATCTCAGATTTGGAAGCCACTTGGAGATTAGATCTCAGGGGCTTCTGTACCAGTATATGTAAATTTCAGGAGGCAATGATGAGATCAGCTAATTCTGTCGCATCACATGTTTGCAAACCACTTTTGGATTGCAGGTACTTGTAAATGGTCTTGTTTTGCAGGAATGGCTGTTGAGCTTAAATTGTTGGTTATGTCCCATCAACTCTCCCCCCCCCCCAAGATTCACCATGGACTTCTCCGTGAAGATTGTGATTACTCCTAGCATATACTGGAAGGCTGTGATGCATTGATAGGTTTCAACAATAACTACGTTCATACGGTACTTGTGGTTTCGAAACTTTAAGTTAACGAAACGACGACTCACTAACAACGACGAGGGTTCACGAGGGCCCAAAACAACGATGCCCGTTGTTCTGAGAGTGCAAGTCGCACGATCATAGTTTAACATGAAAAGAGAGGATATCGTTAACAACGAGTTTGCTAAACTTAAAGTTTATTCTGTCCACACAGTCCATAACTACGAGGGAGGACGCCCACTGCTTGTAGTTTCGGCGTTAACTACAAGCTCGCTGGTTGTTCTGGAACTACAAATAAACTTAAGGTTTCGAAACTACAAGTCCCTTCATATGGTCTGAAACTACAAGATAACTTAAAGTTTTGAAACTACAAGCAAAACTTAAAGTTTAGCTCCCTCCGTGTAAACCTGACTATTGTCTCTTTCAGGTAGTAGCATTTTGCTGAGTGTAAACAGTGACAAAGAGATTGCCCGTGATTGCTAGTTGCCCTGATCAATGGCTTTCCTTTTTGAGAAAAATTCCCTTCCAAACTTTGGAAATCAAATGAGGACATTAAACCACCCTAGACTGTATGCCTCCTTTGCTAATTATTATAGAAGATGATGTTGCACCCATATCAACAATACAGGGTGTGAAACGGCTGTAAGGTTGTCATGTAATAATCTGAGCTCATGGTTTGATTGTCTTTTATTGCCTGCTACTTGTCAAGTTGTTATCCTGATTATTGTGAACTTAGTAAAAAGCATCAGATAATAAGTACTTTCCATACCAGCTTGTTTATCAGACATCACTCCACAGGATCGTCAGATAGCTCCTTAGATGATCACAATAACTATGATATACATATTACATGTATGCCACAGGCAACTGACGCATCAGGGTGGATCAGAACGCACTTTAAACACTTCTTGGGGATTAGCCCATAAATTCTTTCTTATGTGCATGCCTTGTGACTCTTGTCTCACGGACATGTTTTACATTTTTCGTGCAAAGTTGTTGCGAGATAGGCATCACTAAGCTTTGTTCTTATGAGAGATGTGTTTCTTTTAAGTCCACGGGTAGGCAGGTAGGGCATTCTGATGTTTTTACATATCGTGCATAGTCTGGACATGGACTTACTCTTGAAGTAGTATAATTGTTCATAAAGCTATCAAAAATTGCCTGCAAAACGTTGTTTCAAGTACAAAGATGATTGTTAATACGGGAATTGCATTTACAAGGAACTACAGTGTCTCGTCTTACCAGTTTTTAATTTTAACTATTTTATTTGAAATAGAATGTGTTGAGATTTTCCAGAAGTTACTAGAGCTCATTACCAGAGCTCTAGATTTGCTCATGTTGAGAACTACTCACTTCTTTGAATCGAATGCCATTAAGAAGTGAAACATGCAACAAAACTTTCATTTAAAAACTTTGTGGTGTTGCGGCTTGAGAGTGGACCAAGCTAGTATAGGTAACTTTCCTGAAAGCTATATCAACGTCACAGTGCATGATTTTTTCAGGATATTTAATGAACCGGTATCGAACCCATTGTAGAAACATGTCAGGCCGTAAGATTGGGGGTATTCCATGACATTGGTCTGTTTAAGGTTAACCTGTCTCCCCATGACATTTGTAGGTCACCGGCTTTCTTCATCAAATCCTACTCATGCTGCTTATCGTTATCCATGACGTTGGTTTCGGCATGCAGTTCATTGTTAATGTGAAGTGTTGTTGTACGTGGCACTAAACTTTCTCCAGTGGGAGAGAACTGACATTGTGTTTGTAAACCTGGGAACTTAAGAGGATTGGTTGAAAAAGAAAAATCTTGATGAAAAAATTGTTTATTTGGTTTTGTTTTGGTGTTATTTTAGCAACATGAAATATGCATTGTAATATATTATGCACCACTTTCTTTTTTGTATAGCTACTTTCTTTTTGTCTCCTTCCCTCTCCCCTGTTCCTTTCCTTTTGTCTATTGTCGTACATATAGTCCTTTTCTGCCTTTTCTCTCTCTCTCTCTCCCCCCTTCTCTATCCCCGCGTTCAGACTATCCCCCGTTTAGCGGGGGATGTCCCGCTAAGCGGGACATCCCCCGGCAAATGCATAGTGTGTACGCTCGCCTTCTCCCCGTCTCCCCCTCTCCCCCTCTCCCTCCAAACATGTTGGGTTTTTGGATGGGAGAGCGACCTTGGCTCGTAATCCGATATCTCGCACCTGTTTTTATCATAAGTGCGCATGCGCGAAAAGTGGAGACAAAGAACCTAACGCCCAGACAGTCGTGATTTGTCCCCCGGCTAGCGGGGGATTCGAACATAGTATGGACACTCGGTCGTAAAAAAGATAAGATCTCTCCCCCTTCCCCCGCTAAAGGGGGGGGGGGGATAGTCTGAATGCGGGGTATGTGGTCTAGTGGATAAGTAACCAGACTGCGAACCACATGTACAGGGTACATAGTTCAAATCCCTGTCACAGCACTAATGTCTTTTGGCAGGACATTAATCTACATTTGCCACACTCGATCCAGTTGAGGTAAATGGGTGCCTGGCAGGAATTAATGACTTAAAATGCTAGAGCGCTGTAATATCAGCCATGCTGAAAACCAGGGTAATAATTGTGGAGCATCAGAAGTGTCACGTCTGATCGACATGAGCCCTATAGAAGAACCCACTATTATTATCATTATTATTATTACTATCCTCTTTGTCTCTCTTTCTTTCTCTAGCTCTTTATCTTCCCTATTCTTATCTCTCACCCTCCCCTTTTCCATTTTCTTGCTCTCCATCTTATTCTCTCTTTCTTTCTATCTCCCTCCCACTCTTCATCTTTCTCATTCTTGTCTTTCTTCACCTCTTTCATTCCTCTTTCCTCCCAAATCCTTCTGTGGGTGTGTTTATGCTCACTTTTTCAGGCCAGAATGAGGCTTTTGTTACGTGTTTAGTTCGAAACATGGTTGCGTCTTTTCTCATTTTTGTATAATCGCCGATCTAAAACGCCGATCGTAAACTCACAAAAAGGTGCGTTTTGTATAGGCGTTTCTGCAAAAAGACGGTTTCTGGGGAAGCATAAACGCACGATCATTTGTAAACGCGTTTAAATGACGTCATAATAAACGTGTTTCTGGTTCACGTGAAAATCCGCGCGCCGCTAACGTTGCACAATATTATGCAATGCTTGTTTTTTTCTCAAGGCATGCGCATATATACATCGTCATCGATCCGCGCAAGATCTAACAGTTTTTTTAATGATACTAGTACTTCTTCCATATTTATATCATTGTGTTGAAATGAGTGTCAAGGGCTCAAACTACAGCGAAGAGGAATTGAGGGCCCTTCTCCTCGCTTGGTCCGAACCCGAAATACAAGATGAATTGAATGGGTTGACGAGGAACAAACCCATATATGACAAATTGGCAGAACAGTTTCGAAAAACTTGATCTGCCCTCCCGGGGTCAACGTAGCACGCGCAGTGCATGTTTGCGAATCCAGCTGCAGAGTCAGAATTCGCCTGGAGAAGGGAAGCATAAACAGTACCCCGTGGAACTGCCTACTTCATATACGATGAGCATTTCATTCTGCCTACAAAAGTAAGCATAAACACACCCTGTTTCTCTTCCAGTTTCTAGTTCTTCCATCTCTATCCCCCTCGCGTCTTTCTTTTTCTCCCCTGCCCTCCTCTCTTCTTCTCTCTCTCTCTCTCTCTCTCTCTCTCTCTCCTTTTCCCATTTTTTCATCCCACTTATATTCTTCCTCCCCACCTACTTCATATCCTCTTCAGTCTTTACTTTTATAAATGTTGAGATCATTTCTGTGAAACTTCTTTTTAGCACCATCCACTTGTTGCTATAGCCATATTTAGCTTTCACTGGACGTGTGTTTCCTTCTTTGGTTATTTGATTACTTCGGGAAGTTTTTTGGATGACTTTTCTCTGAAACGGGTTTCATAAACCTTGATTGTTTCTGCAAAGGATTGTCATTAACTCCCTTACACTGATCCTTTTTTTTTTAGTTATCGAGTGTAATATAAATACAAGCTGGTCAAAATCGTGCCAGCAGCACCGTGAAATGAGCTTCATTATGGCTCATTCTTGCTATATTGGTTAAAAAGAAAACATAATAAATGAGGTCAAATTGAATGTCACTTCAATGTAATTCTCAGAATTGAACTCTTATCGTGTGAAGGAGCATCAGTTTTCTCCTCTCTCTCTTTCTCTCTCTCTCTCTCTCTCTCTCTCTCTTAAGCTAGTTTTCTTTCAAGTTATAGTGAAATCTAAACAAGTGAGAGATCTGGGGAGTATAAATCACCTGATACTTTTCTTTACACGCAAAAGCTGAGTGCAAGCATTCTCCTCTGGTGTAATTAATCGATTTCAACTTTAAAAACCTCATAACTTTCTTTATGCTTTATCAGATTTTCCTCAGAGCTTCACTTATCTATTTCTGTAATTTTAACCCTTTCAAAACAAATTGACCGCATTTTGTGGTTTGGCTCAAGAACTTTTGATTCAGAGCTCTAAAAAATATACCAGATGCATGAGTAGAAAGAGCAAAATTTTCTGCGCTTACTATATCCATTTTTGTTGCATGACCATATTACGTGTGATGCCAGGAATTGTAAAAATGAGAATAACTTTAAAATCCTTAAATTGGCAACACATTTAGAGGTTCAAAATCATTGTTTTTTAAACCAAAATTGGAAAAAAATTTCAACTTTTTGACAAAATTACCAACCATATATATTGTTTTCATTACACCTTATTAGAACCCTGCAGCACTAAAAGAAAAATATTAATTTTTGCCAATTTGCATGCACCTGTAATCCAGCTAACAGTGGAAGTTATAAACTGATTCAGCGGACCCAAGTTCGAGACTGAGTCACGTCTTTCAGATGGTGATGTTAAAGGTCAGTCCCAGACTTAAATAATCATATCTGATTGATACACGTCTGTAAAAACCCAATTACACACACTCACATGCACACACACATGGTTAATGCTTCATTTAAAGGGCAATCCAACCTTGGTAATAAGATGATTTGTGTGAAAGCAGAAAAATAAGAAAAACAAGATGGTGAAAGTTTGAAAGAAATCGGATAAGGATGAAGAAAGTTATGGATGTTTGAAAAATGAGATCACTACATCTATGTGAATCTCAAATTGGCAATTTGGTGAGTCAATTGTGACATTTTTGTGGACAACTTTCCCATTTGTCGTACACAAAAATATCATTAATTTGCGGTTTTCTTCGAGGCGCTTTTACCCTCGGGGCAATACTCAAAATATATTGGAGATAGAATATTGTTATAGGTCCTCATGAGCGAAAAGATCCTACTGAGTAACGCATTTTGAAAAAAATTGACATTTTAGTCATTTTGTGTGTTAGAGTGAATGGGGGAGTTGTCCACAGCTACATCACAGTGACATTACCTATTCGGCCAATTTGAAATTCCCATATGCATAGTGATTACAACTTTCAAAAATTCATAACTTTCTTATTGCTTGTCCGATTTCGTTCAAACTTTCACCAATCTGCTTCTCTGATTTTTAGCTCATCCGGCCCGAATGGGCCGGATGAGCTTATGCCGTGGCGAGGCGTCCGTCGTCCGTCGTCTGTCCGTCCGTCCGTCCGTCCTTCGTCTGTTGTCCGTCCACAATTTCAAAATGCTTCTTCTTCGCCATTTCTTACCCGATTTTAATTCCGTTTGCTTTATATGATAGCACTAGGTGGGGGATTCGAAACTTCTACACAGAATTTTGAAACTCATTAAATATGCTAATTTATGCGCATTTCTCAAAAATCACAAAAATTGCTTCTCCTTCCTCATTTATTGACCGATTTCGATTTTTTTTTGTTCCATCTGAAAGACTTTCATGAGGTTCATTGAACTTCTACACAGAATTTTGAAATTTTGTCTACAAAATTAATTATGCTAATTTATGCGATATTTATTCAAAAATCACAAAAATTGCTTCTTCTTCCTCATTTATTGACCGATTTCGATTTTTTTTTTCCATCTGAAAGACTTTCATGAGGTTCATTAAACTACTACTCGGAAATTTGAAATTTTGTCTAGAAAATTATTTATGCTAATTTATGCGAAATTTATTAAAAAGATCACAAAAATGGCTTCTTCTTCCTCATTTATTGACTGATTTCGATTTTTTTTTTTGTTCCATTTGAAAGACTTTCATGAGGTTTATTAAACTTCTACTCGGAATTTTAAAATTTTGTCTAGAAAATAATTTATGCTAATTATTTATGCAAATTTATGCAAAATTTATTAAAACATCACAAAAATTGCTTCTTCTTCCTCATTTATTGACTTATTTTGATTTTTTTTCTTCCATCTAAAAGACTTTCATGAAGTTCATTGAACTTCTTCATGGAATTTTGAAATTTTGTCTAGAAAATTATTTATGCTAATTTATGCGAAATTTATTACAAAATCACAAAACTTGCTTCTTCTTCCTCATTTATTGAGGAAGACTTTCATGAGGTTCTTTGAACTTCTACTCGGAATTTTGAAATTTTATCTAGAAAATTATTTATGGTAATTTATACAAAATTTATTTTAACTCTTTGCCCTGTCCATTATGAAACCCATGGCTGCTGGATTATTTCAAAGGCTATACCTTTCTACATGATTTCTGTTGACATCATCGACAGAACCGAGAACCCAGAAGTGATAGTGGTCAACAATAGCGGGTTATGAGCTAATAAAGACTTGAAACAGTGAGGGACAATGCACTGAAGCCACCCTTAAATGTCCCAACCTTAAAATTCTTTTTTTACACCAATGCATAACTTATGTCATTCAGTGCTTTTCTCTTTTATTACAAATCTTAACCTTCAAATCTCTCTCAATAAAGATTTCACAGTTGGTAGAGATACCTCACCTTGACTAACTTTATGCTTTATTTCAAATTTCTCTGTCACACAGTAAAACTATTAAAATTTACATTCCCCAAAATCTTTTAACTGAAGTCGTGCAACTTGAGTTGTCAATTTCCAGACTTTCATTCATATCTACATGTCACTGTCTCCTTCCAAAACCACATTTAGCCAGATCTGCAATAGGCACTTCATCATCTGTACATGCATGTAACCAATACATGTACATTTCATCGATTCATTACAATGTCTACTGTGTTCAAAATACATATGGGACTTTCCCTTTAGGCCAAGTAAAATTAATTCCTAGCTTCTTGTCTGGATTTTTTTTAAAATTATTTTAATGAGGAGGAAAGTGTTCCATGTTATTTGTTATTTGATATTTTCCTGTACATAAGTGTCCCATTCTTCATAATTTTCTATGTTAAGAGCAAGAAGGACTATAGATCAGTGTATTCAGTGATACAAGTTAGCACCCTTTTAGCTCTCATCACTGGCAGACAATACTCAAGATAAGTGACTTGTTGCGATCCCTCTGGTTACAATTGCCCAGTGATATCATTTGTAAAATGAAAATGATATTGTAGAATATTGACCTTCAATATGTCCAGTTTGCACAGGATTTTTCTGGCTCTATTGACCAAAATTAACTGCATGAATCATACCCCCAAATCACATGCTTAGGAAGTTATCGAAAATTGAGGATTTTGGAACAAAAGAGGGATGACTTATCCTATTCTTTGTCAAAACTTGTGGTTTTCCTTGTCAGCTGTGACCATTTATTATTCCATGCCATTATGTCTATTGTATGAACCGTCAAGTGTAGAGGAATGTTAAATAAACACTATCATCCTGTCTGTTTTAACTGTGACTCATCAATGACAGAACAGGACTATCCTGAATTTGTTCATCTTTGTCCACGGCAATACTGTTCGGCGTTGGACAAAGAAGGGGTTTCCTCAAAATTATGTTGAAAAAAAATTGAATAATACCATAACTCACCCATGTAATATGCGATGGGTGGTCGTTTTTGCAAATGGGAGGGGCAGCTGCAGTCGGTTTTACTGGGAGGTTATAGAATATTGTTTGATATACCAAACTCTGAATACATTCTGCAAATAGCTCTAAGTCTATTCAAAGAATACAGACAAATGAGGGAAATTTTCTGCATTGAACACCTTTTTTCAAATATATATCATATAATTTAATAGCTTTAATGTTGATTTTTATTTTTTTAAAATATTCAATAAATTAAATTATATACCCTTTATATGTAGTCTGTTGTAGTTTTGTGTGTTTTGTGTGTGTTTTGTTGTTGTTGTTTTTGTTCAAAAGAGAGCAAACTTTCAATGAGTAGTATAACAAAGTGGTCTGTACATATGGGAAAGTAATTCATAATGTCATCCAGTCAAATCAAAACCTTGACCAGCTTTTGCTCCTCGTTGGCACCATCTACCGAATGTATACCTATACTTGTTGTCATGCCGAAATTAAATGTTTCTTGAACATTTTGGAATGAATGAATGAATGAATGAAATGAAAGTATCCAATTATTCTGCATTTAATAGTTGATTGAGAGCCAGAAGGGCTTTAGATATGTGCTAAATGATATGAATTCATGTCCTTTTTAGCACTCAGCAGAGAATATTACAGGTAATCCAGTTGTGACAAACCACATGGTTAGAGTGATATCATTACCAAAGTGAAAATGATTTTGTTCAATGTTTAATCTTGAACATGTCCAGTTTGCACTGGATCACCTGGCTCCATTGTCTTACATCTACCTTCAAATATCCCTAATAATTGAAACAGTAAGTAGTAAACCACTGTCATAACAAAGTGAGCAAGGGAAATCTGATATTTAGTTTATGACATTATGCAGAATAGTACGCAAGGTCTATGATCCATTAAATTAGAACAGGATTTGGTAGCTATAAAAGTAATTGTGGAGTAATCGGTGATAACTTCATGATTTTAACGGTCTGTTTGTTATTATTATTATTATTATTCTGTATGTACACAGTAAAATATGTATGAACAGTTAATAATAGATCAAGGGTTTGTTGGATACAGATTTTGTCAGTCGGAAATAAATGTTGGGAGCTTTGACAGACATGGTTTTCATCAACTGTTGACTTCTTTACAACTCATTTACTCCCTTTATGTTCATATATTCATGGTGTGCGAGCAATTTTTACCCTTTTTTATTTTTACTGTGAGGGGGTGGGGGGTCTGCAAATTCATTTAACTAGTGAATATTTTTCAGAAATCATGAGTGGCTGTTTTACTATTCTCTCATTTCAATGAGCATTATACTTTGTTAGTGTATCTGGCTAAAATGACTTGTCTGCTCGGGCCAGAAGGGCATTAATTCATACCATTTAAAGAGAGTTAATGTCCTTATTGCTCTTAAGGGGGATTCCCTTGAATTTTTGGATAAGCCTTTTGGAAGATCTCTTTTCTTTCTTTTTTTTGTTTTTGTTCCAAAATAAGAGATATGGTGAAAGTCATCTTCAGCCTCGATCTGAAGCAGCGTATTTAGAAATTGATTGCCAAAGTTGGCACATCACTTTATTTATGGACTATTCAACAGCAAAGGAGCATAGAATAATCAATTTTGACATTAACAGAAGAAGATAAAAGAAAAGGGAAAATGCATTTAGAAATGTCACAGACTTGACCAGATGAATGGTAATTAATGACGCACAGATAACAGAAAAATTCTCCTTAATATCCTGAAACAATCAGTAGGCCTACCTGATGCAATAATATGGCTCTGTTATATATGAAATCTCTTAATCCAAAAGGTTAGAAACACGCAATCCTCTCTCCCTCTCTGACCGCAGCAGGGTCCTTGCGTTGCCAATTGGATTTTTGCGGGGAACCATAGTGATTAGCCATTTTTCGATACAAACATTAGGTTGGCAGATTTCATATTTTGAAATGGCATGATGAAAACGTAGGTGTGATGGAAAATTTTTTGGACTTTGACGGTTGGTTACGTGTCAAGTTGACTCTCTCTACTTAACTCTGTGGTATTATTGCAAGTTTGTTTATGTTAAAGTTTACAGTTGGTATCCATTTATAGCTTTATACACATAAAATTTAATGTAAAGTCCTGTTAGGATGTCATTATTACAGTAATTACAATTGAGAACTTTTTTATAGAGTGCAGTTTCTCCTTATGTTCTTGTTGTAATGTACCATTTAGTTTATTTATATAGAAATTGCATATGTATGACAATATGAATTTAATATTGTCAGTTGAGTGCTGGAAGGGCGTTAACTCAGTGTTAAAGTATATAGTTAACGCCCTTCTGACTTCTTAAAGGGGATATTGTTGTTAATAATTTTTTTTTCTTCTTCTTATCCATCACTTATTTTTATTATTCCATTTTAAGCCTCAATTATTTTTTTCTTCCTCTCTATTATCTGTCTCAATCTCTCTTATTTTTATTTTTCTCAATCTACTTTGACTCTCTCTTCCTCACATCTGTTCTTCTCTCTCCCTCTCTCTTTCTCTTTGTTTCTTTTGTACCATTTAATGTTCCTGAAAAGTTTTGATGGTTTATTTTACCTGACTGCTAAGAAAGCATGTGTGTGCTTGTAAGTAAGCAACCAGGGAACTGATGGCTTTAAGTCCTCTCTGAGGGACTTGGTAGTGAGGATTAATGCCTTACCAGAGGACACTAGCGCATCCACTTGGTTTCGAATTCGAACCCGGGTCCTCCAGTTATGAGACCACTGCTCTACCACTGAGCCATCGCGCCTCCGTTTCTCTCTGTTTTTAACTTTCTCTTATCAATCTTCTACATTATTCTATGTTTCTTTGATATCTATCAATTTCTTTGTCCCACTTTTCTTCTCCCCCCCCCCTTCCTCTCTCTCTCTCTCTCACTCTCTTTCTCTCTCTCTCTCTCTCTTTCTCAGTTTCCTCCTTATGTTTCTGCCTCTCTTTCTCTTTTACTATCTGCAACCTTTCTGCTCTGTGTGCTTATCAACAAAACATTTAGGTTAGGCCTCTTTGATTTGTAATGGGGTTATCGCAGTTAGATGACTTTTGGATGGAGTCAAACTCAAAGCCAATGTCATGATTGAGATCGCAGTACAATACAAAGGCCTGCCTTGAATTGCCTATCATAGCCTCAGGGAGGAAGGGGGGAGTTAATGGGACTTGACCCTTGACCTGACTGACCTTGTATGACCCTGCTGTAGTGTGCAAGTTATTGTTTGTAATTACAGGAGTAAGTGACATATCACAACATGCCTTTGGGGTGTACATAAAAGAAGCTCCTATTGCTTTCAAGATTAGTCTACTCCACGAACCCTTTTGGGGCAATTCCGTGCAGAACATCCCATACGACATATGACATTTATCCGTACATTTCACCCGTAAATGAAAAATATCTTGACTTGACCATGACAGTACATGTAGGTGTTGATACCAGAAGAACCATTATTCAACATTTGGTCTTATTAAGATATTCTTCATTTTTTGAAGAAATATCTCGAAAAAAATTACATATGTCGTATGGGACACGTTGCACGGAATCGCTCTTTTCATCTTCAAGGAGTTTCATTAAAGGAGAAAAAAACGTTTGAGTAAATTGAATATTTTTCTATGTACTTTATCCCCTGAAATAATTCTCCATGTGTTTATAGTTGATGTTTTTACTCCTTTGTTTATTAGTTATCAACTTTCCTACAATTTTACAAACCCGTTGTCAGTATATGCAAAGGGGCAGGATCCAGAGCCACCCCCCCCCCCCCACGAAATCCCTTGTAAGTCGGCCTCTACCAGTTACTCTCGTTTAAGTTATTTTTAGTATTTAATTACTATCATGGCAGTTTCCATTGCAGCTCGTTTCATTACAAAGTGGGTTCTCATATCAAAACTACACAGACTATACCACAGTGATGGGGAAACCTTTGGAGAGCAATTAGACAATTTAAAGAAGAGGTTCTGTCCTAAGGAGAGGTTGAATGGAGGCATTTGTGGAAAAATCTTGTAATGAGGGAGTAAGTAGAGATCAAAGACCTCGGGGAAAAGTTCCCTCCGGTTCCGCTGAAAAGCGGGACATGCTCCGTCGTGACAGGCACAGGAGGGGGTGTGATTCGGAGGGTTGAAAGTTTGGGCCGACTGGTGTTTCATCGGCAGTGTCGCCATCAAATCTAAACCATCTTGACGACTCCTCCCCGAAAGGGGAACACAATCCCTCACTCACATCTCACGCACCCAACACCATAATGGCACTTTGTTTGACGGAGCAGCGAGTGGGCCACCCTACCCCTCTGCCCCAGATACAAGTATCACTTGTTGGCTGCTGACATCCTAGATGATGAAATCTAATTAGATTAGCTGGTAGAAGTAAGGGATATTTAAGTGTATTATTCACCTCAAGTTTTTATAGATGAGGTAATGTTTTCGTTGGGTTACCGGTAGCAAAAGCAGACGGTGGGAAAGGACTTGGCCTTTTAAGGGGACGTACAATGGGTTGATTGAAGTAGAGTAAAAGACTGCTTTCATTATAAAGTAGAATTGAAACTATTGTGAAGATTAAAATGATTGTTCACAATCACAGCGTCTCCATTTATCAAATCCAGTTCTTCTCCTTGGCCAGTAACCTTGTCATGATCATACACCAACAGAGCCAAGTTCAGTCAGAGGGTAGAGCATTAATTGTGGTGTATAGTGGTTCATTCATTTGACTCTCAATTCAAAACTTGAGAGTCTCTTCCTCATGCTTATGCTTAAACATTTTACTATTGTCATTCTTATTCAGGAAAGAGGTATCATTTTAAGTTTCTTGTATGAATTAGGAATAAAAGCATCATTTAAATCATCATGCAAATTTTCTTTTAAATTTGAATTTCAATGTTATCATACCCTTGTAAAAAAAAAGTGAAATGGACATGACTATATTTTCATTAAAAAACACTAAGGTTATTTTAGTTGTGCTTTGAAACTGTTAAGGGAGATCTCAAATGATCTTGTAAAAGCTAAATAATCTATGCATGGAATAAGAATTACAGAGAGTTGGGCCTCTAAGGTTCATGACATTAAGTTATAAATAACAGATTATTCCATTTGGGAACATAATGTCTTCAAAACAAAAAAATTATATGAGAGCCAGAAAAATAGTAAATGGCTCTGTAAACTGACCTTGTCCTATCTGGAAATTTCTTTTTCTCTCACCTATCCAGGGAGACGGCAATCTACGGCAACATCATCTTGACCAAGGGTAACACCTTCGTCTAGGGGCCAAGCAATTTATACCCCGCCCGAAAACCAGGTCCCCCTCCCCCTCTTCCTTCCTCCAGCCCCCTACAGAGTTCTCAAGGACACCAATCTCCAGGGGCGACAGACGAGGCACCATTCATGCAGTTTTCCTTACCAAGTGGGTCCTTAGGAGTTGGCAGCTTTTTTTTTTTTTGTGCAGTGCAGATGTAGCGTATGTATATGTATTAATAGAGAGGATTAAGTAATTGAATCCTCAATTAATACCTCTGTAATAAGTAACGACAGCCAGTGGAGGGCTGGGCGAGCCGGGCAATGAAATATCGGTGAAGGGAAACGGAGTAGCCGTGAGAATGAAAATGGTGTATAGGACCAGATTTTTTGTAAACAAAGATGGGTGTATAGAATGTTACTGAAGGAATTGGAATACTGCCAGGTTTGACTCTTGCCCATTAAATTTAATCCTGATTTCTGGTAAAGATGAAGAATAAAATTTCAATAGGATCCACTGAAACTTGATATATTTACATGTGTCAATAAATAGCATCTGTCAAATGATTCTACAAGAAACCGTTTTGTTGTTGAGTAATAAACAAAGTTAACATGGCATTCCATAAAATCTATGCTCAAGTCAGTGTTGTCCCTTGTGCACATATATCTGTGCCTTCAATTTTCAGGTTATGCAGTTTTCACCAATTTCATTATATTGTTCATACCTTTGGCTGGCCAGAATTTTGCCACGACATAGAATTATTACACGATAACAACATGATGTTTTGATACCTAATATCGAAATGTAGCTTCACCGTGACTAATCAACATTGTCTTTGAACACATCATTGTTGAGCATCTTGACATAGAATTCTTGTACATACTTGTAAGTGCTTGGAGAGTGGAGGACAACATCGATAAGAAAATGCCATGTGCAATAGCACATGCCTGATTATCTCAGTTAACAGTCATTGTTAATTTGCAATCATCTCATGCTAAAAGTAATTATCAATCATTGGAAGAATTTCAATCAATTTCTGATCACTTGAGCATAAGATACTCGTACGTGAGTACTTGAAATACAGCGTGGGAGACCATGTGGACATCAAGAAATTCCACATGTAAGATCACATGTGCATTCACTGCACTTTACAAGAAGCCCTACTGTTACGCAATTTAATTATCCCTCATGGTACAAAACAACAAATATTCTTAATGAGTTTTAAAGAATAACAAGTAGGCATTCTTGCTATAAAGTATTTGTAGAGATATGCTTAGTAGACTTCTTGAGTCTTGTTAGACCGCATGCGTAAGCTCTTCACTTTTACAAGTATCGTTATGTATCCCTGTTTTGTCGCAAAACCACACGTCCAATATCTCATCAAAATTTTTTGTCAAAGGTCGATGTGGATATCTGTGTCTACGGATGCTATGTTAACTAGAAGGTGTATCTTATGAATACTAAAGATGAGTGATTCAAATTGGTTTTCTGCTTTTAAACAAAATTATGAAAGTTGTTGATGAGCATGCCATCCCGAGGGGTTTTCTTGTAAATGTGACGTACGCAAAGTTTTATAACAAGAGTCAATTCTGATTTCATCTCTACTTCATCTCTACTTCACATTCAATATCATAGCGTGTACCTGCCAATGCTTTACACAGGTTTATTAGGGTTCTAAATTATTTGCAGCAGTCTGTTTGATGATAGATACTGGGAGGGCCTTATCAGTTTTTTTGCTGTTAGTTTTTAAAGGAAAATTGTATCTACTGGTACTCACTGGAAATCTTGATAGGAAAATTTTGATGGACAGACATTAGAGGTTAGATGTTATCTTGCATTAGGGACAATGATCAGTGCATATTTCATATTCTTTTGTATTTTATCATTCTCAATTCTATTTTTGTACTACTGGTATTTTTGAAATCGGATGAATTAAAAAATGTAAATGAAAATCTGATCTAAAGTGATCTTAACTGCTTCATTTGTTTATTAATGCATTGAATGGATACAGGTGGATACAGTGAGGTAAGGAATGTATAGTTGTGGATCAGATTTGTTTTTGAACTTTGATTATTAAATTCCGTTTTTGTCAGCTTTGAGTTTTGGAAATTTAGTTTAATTTAAAACATGAAAATGAAAAACTAATCTTAAATGATTTGAACTGACACATTTGTGAATCTCAATGAAATGAATGCATAGAGGGAGGGATAATGTAATTCGGAACATATAGTCGTAGATCAGATTTGTTTCAAGATCGGGGGCCATTTTCTCGAAACCGACATAAGTCTTAGTTGGAGGACATTCCATTGAAACGCATGTTAATTCTTTAACTTGCGTTTCTATGGGATGTCCATGAACTTGAGACTTATGATGGTTTCGAGAAACTCCCCCCTGATGTGTGTGGGTGGACTTTACTGAAAAAGAACAGGAACACTTTTTGTGTAACCAGGGTACTCGGGGGTCACTGTCCTGCTCCTTAGTGAATACAGGGTAGATTACAACCGGAACAAGTTAGTAGAATATATCAGTTTCTCTTTGAAGATGTAATTTCTCCATCCCGTTTTAGTTCTTCCGTGCAAACTTGACATTTACAGAAGTAATGATGACCCCAGAGATAGAAGTTCAAATTACAGCAGGCCTGTATGTATGTCATTGTAAATTCATAAAAATATTGAGATCTCAGATCTTATACCACCACTTTCTTGCCCTGCTCAGCTTAGACAAGCACACCTCAGAAGTTATCATCTAGGTATTACCATGTAAACCAAACACCGATCCCTGGGAGCTGGACAACCGCAGTCCTGCAAGTCCCTTTATTATGCCATCCGTTGGCGCATTAGTCCCTGGCACCACCCCGGTGTCTGACTTATGTAGGTCATCGACTCTCTTCCTCCAACACAATGGTCTTGGACTTGAGAGATGTGCTTTGGTCTAAGATTTACCACCCCCCCCCCCCCCCCTTAGTATTTTGGTTCCTCTTTGCATTTATAAATTGAACATTTGTACTGCCACTTAATTCATGTAAAGATATTATAAATCCTATTTATCCCATTCTAGGCTTCTTTTACTGGACACAAGCTATCTCTGAATGGATTCAGTAGAACAATATATACTGTCTTTTCTTACTCCTTTCCTTTTTCTTTTTTTTTTTTTTTTGGGGGGGGGGGGGTTTGGAGAGCAAATAAGTGCATGTACATGGGCAATTGCATGACATAGAGCTTTATTTCTGTTAATTTTGGTGTGATCTGCCCAAAAAGTACTAGTCTACCAGCTTTGTTTTGAACCTTGGATCAGATGGTCTTCTGCTTAACTACCACATATTATTTAATGTTTAGAGTTTAACAAATGATTATTTACTGAATAGAGTTGTACAGTATTGTCCCAGAAAAAAATTACAATCGGATTTTCAGCATCAATAGCTTTCAAAGTTGTAAATTAATGTGGTTTAAGATTATGAATCTGTAGCTAATTATCTCTATTTTGGCGAAAATCCCATCCAATTTGGTTCAGTAGTCACAAAGATTATAAGGATTTAGTAACGTATGTCAGGTAGTCCCTTCCATCCAGGTTTTGATAATAGAAAGACTCTCAAAGCACAATGAACAATTCCCCACTCCTTTTAAATGTTTTGAAAAGAAAGTTACTGTTTTTATCTGGTATAATTGTTATGGTAATGTTTTATTAATCATCATAATCATCATTTTTCTTGCAAATAAAAAGCATTTTGAAACGAAATAATCATGAATGTTAAAAAAAAGTTAAGCTGCTTTCAGTTTTACTAATGACATACGTTACGAAAATCCTTATTTCTTCGTGACTACCGAACCAAATCGGTTGGGATTTTCACCAAGATTTAGATAATTAGATATAGATTCATAACCTTAAACTATATTCAGATTAATTCATAATTTTTGAAAGCTATTGATGCTGAAAGCCCGATTGTAATTTGTTAGGGGACATAATGTAGATAAGAAAGAGAAAGGTGAAGCTTTCGACAATTTACAAAAGCTTTAACATGAAAAGAAGAAATAGAAAGGACAGGAAAATAAGAGGTTGGTAGTTTGCAGAGAGAAGAATCAGAATAGCCTATAGGATAACTTGGAGAGAATGAGGGCATTTACCCTTCAGAAGCCGGAGAAGTAGAGACTTCATATTTTGGTTGTCTGACCCCACCCACAACAAACCAGTTGTGAGTATTGATCCAGGTAAATCTTCCTGGTCTGATTGGGGTCTTTAGCAGCCTGGGCTATCTTTTATCCTAAGAAATCCAGTCCTCTGTATATTTATGTCCTGCAAAACATTGACCTGCAAAAAAATTAGAACATGGTCAACCCAGAGAATTTTTAAAGATGTTGGAGGAATTTTTTTTTCAATGTTGGAAATTTGATGATTTCTAACAGGTGTGATTCCCGTTGTACACAACACAAATGTTCCTTGGCTAGGCATTTCATCTACATTACCAGCCTTCACCCAGGACTGGGTGTTGCAGAGTAGATAACTTCTAGCTAGGCATTTCATCTGAGTTGCCATCTGCACCCAGGAAAGGTTTTAATACCTAGTTGGCTAAGAGAAATCCATTTCCAATGAGTGCCACTGCTTTGCTTACCTCTTATGTAAGCAATGGGAGAGATGCATCCTGAGGAGTGGAGATGGTGCACACAAGCCTAACATTGTATGTACATGTAGTGCCTTTTGTAAGTAACCATAGTTGTATAAAGGCTTGAAGAAGACTTTAATGAGAATCTCTTTAAAGTATTTCAGAGTTTGCAGTAGCGATAGGGATATTAAAAGGTCTATTTGAGAGACTTAAAGAGTACCAATCAGGACTTCACTTACCGTGTAATCTGTTCCACCATTTTCATTGCTTTACTACAAAGTCAAGGAGTTGAGGAGACATTGCGGCTCAGGATTCTCTTTTGGAGTCCTCAGATATGGGGTACCTGCAGACCTAACCAGGTTCAATTACCCCTGTATACCCTCTCTGCCATCCCTGCCCTGCACAGTAGGGTCCTCTCCTCGGTGTATTTAAGGGATTTGAGGATATCTAGAGATGGAACCATGCAACTCTCGATGTCTCTGGGTCCCTGCCCCAGCACAGTGGGGTCCTCTCTTCGGTGTATTTAAGGGATTTGAGGAGATCTGCAGATGAAGATTGGGATTTACAGGAGACTGGCTGGGTGGGTGGGTGGGTCAGAGTCTCTGGGAGACTCTGGCTGCGATAGACCCTGTTGATGTTCTTCCCCCAAAGCAGTCATTTTAGCCTGAGATAGCCCAGGAATGAAATGAAAACTGCCCCTCACCCCCCCCCCCTAAAAAAAAAAAGGAGATGAAAATATATTGACCTCCTGCAAATTTATGCAAGACTTCTGATTTGTCAATTTATGTTAGATACATGTAGGTACATGTAGGTATCTAGGTATCTTGAAATAAACAGCAATCTTGAAATAAACAGCATAATACATAGTGCTAGAAATAATACTCCGATCAGAGTCATGATGTGTTTCTAATTTACAACCTTTTATTTCAGATCATCCTAAGGAACAGCCTAGTACTTTGCATTTAACTCTTGAACACGGTATTGGTGATGTGTCGTAATTCTGCAATAGCAGCATTTTTAAAGAAATCATGAGGATAAGAGCAAATGTAATGTTTTGTTTCATTGCCTGTTATGATTAGTTATTTGTATGAGCATGAGTTAAAGGTGCCATTCTGAATTCTCTTGTCTGTCTCTCATATTGAGCTTGAAGATTAGAAAGTGGAGCATGGTTGGAGGAAAGAAATTTAAAGGGAAAAATCCACCCTGATTACAAGTTGATTTTAAAAGAAGCAGAAAAATTTAAGGAACAGATCAGAGAAGGTTTGAGCAAAATACGATATGAAATGAGAAAGTTAATGAATTTTCGGAAGTTGTAATCAATCAAACACAAATTGGCAACTTTGTGACGTATCTTGCGAGCTCCTCTCCCATTTGCCCTGTATCCAAAATATAATTAGTTTCCATTTTCTCTAAAGAAGATATTCAAACATAAAAGCACCTTAGATATAATCATTGCTCATATGATTTTACACAAAACCTGTATGAGACAAATCTATTCTTTCATCAGAAACTAAGAAAATTAAAATTTATGAAATTTTCTGTACCATATGGGAGAGGAGCTCGCAAGATACGTTACAGAGTTGCCAATTTGTGTTTGATTGATTACAACTTAAATAATTCATAACTTTCTTATTTCTTGCTCCAACTTTTACTAATCTGTTTCTCTCATTTTTCTGCTTTTATACAAGTCAACTTAATACCAGGGTGGACTTTCCCTTTAAAGGGATATCATGATGAGGTCCTTCCAATCAGAAGCCAATTAATGAAAATAAACCTATAAGGACCATGTTTGTTAGTTATTACTTTTACAAGATATAAAGAAACAAATCCAATCATATCGGAAGGGAGGCGTATACCCAGGATAAAAACGCCTACTGAGAGGAAAAAAGGTGTTAACTTGTATCCTTTTACACTGCCCTTCTAGCTCTCAACAGACTAAATGTTGAAAGTGCAACAAAATTTGTTTTTGGAGGGAAGAGTGCAGTTGTGAACTTTACATTGTCCTTCTTGATTTCAAAGGTCAATTCATGTCAATGTCAGTACCCGCACGAATGCTAAGCTCCGCCCACTTGTACATTTCTCAAACAATGTTCACGTAGTGCATCATTCGGGATTCTGTATACCGGTATGCCGTTCTTGTACGAAATGATGCCTTAACCTCTTGTTAGTTTCACTGTATGACATTCACGCAAGGAAAAACAAAATTATGTTCATTTATCGTATAGCAAAATAGTTTTCATGAAAAACGTTTTCCCTGTGTGTGAACAGAGTTACACACCTACGTCACAGGAAATCATGTTAAAGTACAGTACACACA
Source organism: Heliocidaris tuberculata (assembly GCA_025618425.1). NCBI lineage: Eukaryota > Metazoa > Echinodermata > Echinoidea > Camarodonta > Echinometridae > Heliocidaris > Heliocidaris tuberculata. The sequence goes on from CM046847.1 coordinate 23,852,078, forward strand.
CTTTTAACAGATTTAAAATTACTTTTCAAGAGCATTTTCTCACTAACGGGGCCGGGCATTGAAGTTATAATGCGGAAATCCTCTTTAATACAAATGTTGATGTTAAAAGCATTCAATACCAATGTGATCCGAGGAGATGATGTAACGATCGATCCTTCAAGAATAATATTTTAGCAAATGATTTGAAGCTAGAGTAATGAACCAATGATGTCACTGTAGTTGATTTGTACTCGCCCAACCTTGCTTTGTGTAATCTGTTGACACACTTACTAATGCCCAAGTTTGGTCTCTTGTTTTATTTTGGCCCTCCATTGCCATATTCTACCAGTAGATGCGTTTTTCAAGGCTTAGCATCACGTGCCCCCACACCAAGCTAATTCAAGGAAAGTCATGGACAAGCACATGCCACCATCCTGAGCATGGCCTCCAGTCTTGCTTTGCTGGTAGTTGTTATGATTCTGTCATACCCTGGGAAAGTCAACTCTGATCTTATGGATAATTGGGGGGGTCATTGTGGAGACCTGTTAATGCAAAATAAAGCTCGATGTGGCTTCATTCAGACATTCATTTCAACAGCGTAGATTTTTATGTACAAATTAAATACAAATGACTGCTTCAAGTTTGATTTAGAGATACATTTGAGAGGGTATGGCATTTTTTTTTTTTTTTTACAGATTTGTTTCTTTTTCAGTAGGTACATCTTCAAGATGATCTTCATGATGTTCAAGATTTCTTCAAAAGTTCTGCAGATATTGCTTGAAGTAAATAATGAAATGCTCCCTCCCTTAATAGGTTCTGGAATATGCTGCACAGATATTCCTGAATTAAGCCAAACTTACAGGTGTATTTCAAGAAATTACCCTGCGTCTAAACCCTAATCAATATCTCTTGATTTTCACCATGAATGTCCTCACTATTGATAACCTCCACTCGGAACCTCTTTTTAATCAGAATGTTTTTCAGCAACTTTCCCATCCATCGAAAAAACATTAAATGTGAAATTTCATTTGGTAATTGTTCAGTTGAAGGTAAGACTGTTCAATATATAGCTCAAATACCCCAAGGGAAGTTATTGTTTTACAATATTACAATCCTGTCTGACGCCCACCAGTCTAATATGGTGAAGTATTGACATACTAGGTTGGTTATAACAGAAAAAAATACTGTTCAAAAATGTCTGCTTCATTGTACCATATGATATTTGCAGAGAATTTTGGAAAAAGGGCATATGACTTTACTTATACAACACTCCAGTTAAAAAACAAAAATAGTATTTTATGTTTACATCTTTCACTTACAACACAAGATCTTGTTTTACAAATTATTGAGTCTTCGAATCATTACAAGATTGACCAAATTTGTTTCTCCACGTTCTAACTAATTCTCCCAATGACGGTTTTGCTTGGAGAGTTGGTTGGGGATCTTTGGCTTATCATTGATACTCTCTGGCTTTTAAAAGGATCATTTCCTAGAGAGTTTAAGCAAATGGCAAACTACTTGACTTTTCCTGATGACATTTTTCATATTCCCTGCAATATATGCAACAACTTACTTCACATCTCTTGTAGTAAGCCACAATGACTTGTCACATAATTTTTTTTTTTCGTTTCCCCTTCTCTCTTCTCTTCAGAAAATGAAACTGGAAATGTTACAAGATGTGTTGTTGCACCTCCATGAATCAAAAAAAAAAAATTTCTGGTTCAGTATCTCCAGTGAGGAGTTTGAAATTGCAAATATTCTTGTCTACCTTGCCTTAAGATGAGATCCTTGATTTACTACATTTTTGGCATGTTTGTGAAATCAGGAAAGCAGATAATCATTCACTTTCTACTTTTCATTACATTACACTAGCCATTTAAAGTCTCAGAAGCCGCCTAAGTCAATACTTCTTCAAAGTTCAGACACATAATCGAAATTGTTGTCCAAAAGAGTGGCAATGTAAGCCATCATTTTTGGTCACAATCATTGGATTTTTACGTAATGTAATGAAAGGTATTTTTAATTTCAAAGGTAAAGATGCAATATAAATGCCACAATTTTGCAGTCTGGATTATCCGCATTAGGACACCTCTAAAGTGTTCCCCTCCCCGATCACGATCACGGAATAGGCCTACATGTATCTGATTTTGTAAGTTTCTGTGTTATGTGAGTCATTTCAATCTTTTATTTTGCATGAGGCTTCATTTCATACTCCATACTATGATCCTCCAAACCTAAAGGAGAATGAAACCCTGGGGAAAATCAATTTTAATGAAAAGAGAGGATAGAAGCAATTTTTAAAAAGTTCCGTCAAAATCAGTTACGAAATGAGAAAGTTATGAAAGTTTGAAAAGTCTCAATTTACTTTCTGTGGCGATCCTTAAATTGGCAATGTTGCTTCAAAGTGACAGGTTTAGTAGTACAACTCTCTATATGTTTTGTACACAAAATTTCATATTTTCCCCATTATCTCTCAAGGTGCAGCTTGTCTCCTTCTTAGCTCAAGATATATCATGGGAAAATGTATTTGACACAACATGTGTTGAGTTCACAAAAAGACAAGCAGCATCTTTAGAGATAATGGAGAAAATATGAAATTTTGTGTACAAAACATATTGAGAGTTGTACTACTAAACCTGCCATTTTGAAGCAACATTGCCAATTCGAGGATTGCCATAGAAAGTAAAGTGAGACTTTTCAAACTTTCATAACTTTTTCATTTCGTAACTGATTTTGATGGAACTTTTTTTTAAATTGCTTCTCTCTATTCTCTCCTTTCATTAGAATGGATATTCCCCCAGGGTTTCATTCTCCTTTAAAGCTCATGTACAGTTTTGGAAGCTGAAATGAAATTAGAAAGAAACGTGTTAAATATAGTCTCATGTTGTTCTCCTTGTATTAAAAGATATTTATGCAAAATCATTTGGTACTTCATCACTGATTTCCGGTGACTTTTACTGTAAATATAGATAAGGAACACTAGATCACGGCAATATGCTGCCCTATGCTAGGACCTTTCTACCCCGACAGCTCCCCGCACAGCAATCTCAGCGCTCTGCACGGACATAGTATGTGTGCCACTGTGTGTAGGTTTTGAACGCGTCTATGGTATATAGTGCATGCTGCCATTGATCTAAATTATTTTTTGCCTCTCATTTGTTTAATATTCCACTTTAGGAGGTGAAATCTTCACAACATCTTTGTATTGCTAGTATCTTGCTACCAAAACTGTACATTACCTTTAAACAATTCATCTAAATAATTTGTTTTGCAGGATGGATAACAAGATGCAGTACATCAATTAATATTTTGGACAGGATAAGCTGAAAGGGGTTATGAGAATGTCAAACCTTCAAAATACATCAATTTATCGAAACGTCGAGAACCACAGAGCTCTAAATAGCGGAGCTCACCAGCCCTTTTCGGGGCTCTTTATTCCTTGAAAGATTACATGGTGTAACCCTGAAAAACTAAACCTACAATTCTATATCAATTTAGTCTGCAACAATTAACTAAACAGTTCTGAAATGCATCTTCTGTTTCTTCTAGAAAGATGATTTGGTGTAGCCCTTCTGACCTATATACAAGCCTTGCTTACTAATAAGGGACTAAATCTAAGCCATGCCATACTGATTTTCTTTTCCATGTACAAGTTTAGCTTTAATCATATATGATGAAAGCATTAGTTGTGACCTTTTCTTGTTTGCAGTTTGGAAATGAAAAAGCATTCCATTAAAAAAGATTAAAATGTGGTTCTGAAAAAACAAGATGTACATGGAAAAAGTAAGAGAAGCGCACCTTTCAAAGGGCCGACAAAGATATCTTATTTTAGGCTCCCTTTAGCCTATACTAAGCAATTTCTTTGCAATGATTGTTGACAAAAGTAATAATGTATTTTCTGTTTTAAAGGTAAAGTGCAGCATTTGTAGAATTTGAAGGGGTAAAAAAAATTGGTTTCCTTGATTTTAAATGTTTGGATACACCTGAGCTTTCTTGCATATAAAGGTGCGTCTAAACGCAAGTCAAAAAATTAAACGCAACTTGATTTTCAACCAATCAGGTTTGCTTTTTGGGGACTTGCGCTTTTCTTTTTTTCTTCTCCTTTTTTTTTTTTGTTGTTGCGATTAAATGCAACTTTTTATGCAAGAATTTTGGATATAGTGTTTTTGTCCCCGCCGAACGAAGTTCGCGAGGGGACTATGAAACGGGCTCCGTACGTGTGTGCGTGTGTGTGTGTCCGTCCGTCCGTCCGTCCGTCCGTCCGTCCGTCTGTCCGTGTGTGCTCAGATGTTAGAAAATGCTACTTCTCCGTCATTTCTTGGCCGATTTTGATTCCGATTGTTTTATCTGATAGGGCTGGGTGGGGGCTTCCAAACTTCTACACAGAATTTTGAAATTCATTAATTATGCAAATTTATGCAAATTTATTCAAAATCAACGAAAAATGCTACTTCTCCTCTATTTCACATCGGATTTTGATTCCGATTGTTTTATCTGATAGGGCTGGGTGGGGGCTTCCAAACTTCTACACAGAATTTTGAAATTCATTAATTATGCAAATTTATGCAAATTTATTCAAAATCGACAAAAAATGCTACTTCTCCTCTATTTCACATCGGATTTTGATTCCGATTGTTTTATCTGATAGGGCTGGGTGGGGGCTTCCAAACTTCTACACAGAATTTTGAAATTCATTAATTATGCAAATTTATGCAAATTTATTCAAAATTGACGAAAAATGCTACTTCTCCTCTATTTCACATCGGATTTTGATTCCGATTGTTTTATCTGATAGGGCTGGGTGGGGGGGGGGGGGCTGCCAAACTTCTACACAGAATTTTGAAATTCATTATTCATGCAAATTTATGCAAATTTATTCAAAATGGCTGAAGGTTCATAATGTTTTCATGTTTTATATTTCAGTTGTATACATGCATTGTTGGTATTATCTTCTTTTGCATGCAGTAACATTATTATTTTATTCACTAAAGTTTTTCACTGAAGTTTTAAGGTTCAGGCTAGTTAATTTCCACAGATCTGCACTTCCGGCGGGGACATTTATTACGCATTGCGTAATTTACTCATTCACTTGTTTTTCTAGATTTATCAAACACCAATATAACTGGAAGCACATAGCACAGCAAGGTCATAGAGGTTGTTCAAAATACATTTCACACACACACACACACACACACACACAGAGCTGTCCATGGATTGGACACATCTTGCTTGCATAAGGGATTTTACATCCTGGCCATGCAAGGATGCAATTGATTTTCACCTCTCTTTTGATATTCCACTTGAGGAAAAAATCTTTGCAGCAGTTTAGACTCATTGGTATCATTCTTTATATTGACTAACATCCAAGAAACCTGATGGAAAGTTGTTAGGGCCTTACCAAAACTATGTGCTGGCCACACTGGCTGCAGCTGCCATCAGAGTTCATGTACAGGACTTTGTCATGAGATGAACTTGAAGGCCAACGTTCATGTTCTTTCACGTCTTTAATTCTGTTTCTTCTGTTTTGTATGGAGTCACCCCTGAGAATAACAATTTTGTAACATCCATTAGGCCCCAAATTAGAGGTCTGTGCGTGCAGTCTAGCTACCATAGCATGAAGATAATTGATATTGATATTTTTGATATGCTGGTTTCTGAAGAAAAACAAATGTTTCTTCAATTAAAGTGTTGTTCCCTGCCAAAGAGGTCTGTTTTGACAACAACCTGTGGACTCGCTTTGCGGTTTCTTTTGAGGGAGGGTCGGGAAGAGAGCGGTGGGATAGGTTGTTTAAAAACAACCCAGGGTATTCCCTTTGAAAAGTTTTCCATTTAAAATGTATTATCTTTCAACAAAACAGGAACCTGTGTTCACTATGTCCATTTATTAAAGCAGAGCTTTTTTATCAGTATATTTTGTTGTCCACTTATCCTACACTTGAAAGGTGGAGCGATGTTTGGTCAGGGTCCTGCATTAGATGACAAACTTGTGTTTTTGTTTCTATCAAGATCAATATCTTACACTCTGAGAAAAAATGGTATTATCCAAACTGCAAAAAGTTTGCTGAGCTTGTCAAAACAGGAGCCCCTTTGAACATGTTAGTAAATACCTTTCTACCAACAGCTCCATGTTAATAATAATAATAATAATAATAGCTACATTTATATTGCGTACGTATCCATCCCAGGGGATGCTCAAGGCACCTACAAAGTACCATTATTGGGTCTGAGGAGGCACCTTTAAGAACCAGCAACTCTTTTAGGGTGTTAGGAAGCACCTTATTTCAAGAAGAAGCTTATTTGAAAGGTGTTAGTAAGCACCTCTTGCAGCCATGGCTTTTATGAATTGTTGGTAGGCACCCTTGTTGTTTTGGGAATCAGCCATCTGTTAGTTCTCCACTTAGTCATCAGAGGAAGACAACTGTGGTAATGTACCATTAAAGTACTATTAAACAAACTTCATTAAGAATGCATTGTAGAAGTTGCGGTCGCTTTTGCAGACGAGAGAAAGTGTGTCAGGATTATTGTTACTGGGGTGGTGTGATACCACTTAGACATGAAGATGAGCTACCGGTAATTCATTCATCAGGCCACTGATGATTCACTGCTCTGGTATATAAGCAGAGCAACGGATATGATTTCATCCACCAAATTGACGCTGTTGATGTTACCCCTAAGCCAGTCGCGCGGTTCCGATCCGGGGAGGATGTGCAGCGGTGTCTCGGAGCAAATACAAACAAAAACACTCGATCGTCGGTCTACGTCCGTCGGTCGTGTGTTTACTTCCTCCTGTCGTTTACTCCCATTCACCGCGATTAAGACGCCCTGTCATCGCATCGTTAAAGTCACCCATGTATGTGTTCAATAGTGCCCCGCTTGGACTGCTGGTGGTACCTATATAAACTTCCTCTGTATTGATTCTTCATAACAGAGAGGTGATGCTAGAGAGAGAGAGAGAGAGAGGGAGGGAGGGAGGGAGGGAGGGAGGGAGGGAGGGAGGGAGGGAGGGAGGGAGGGAGGGAGGGAGGGAGGGAGGGAGGGAGGGAGGGAGGGAGGGAGGGAGGGAGGGAGGGAGGGAGGGAGGGAGGGAGGGAGGGAGGGAGGGAGGGAGGGAGGGAGGGAGGGAGGGAGGGAGGGAGGGAGGGAGGGAGGGAGGGAGGGAGGGAGGGAGGGAGGGAGGGAGGGAGGGAGGGAGGGAGGGAGGGAGGGAGGGAGGGAGGGAGGGGAGGGAGGGAGGGAGGGAGGAAGAGGGAGGGAGAGAGAGGATGGAGAACAGGATGATCGATGGAATATTTCTTTTACCTGACTTGTTAAGAAATCATGTATATGCTTGGAGATAAGCAACTAGAGGACCTATGGCTTCAGTCCTATCTTGGTAATTGATGACCTATGCCTCATCAGAGGGCAATAGCACATTGTCTGGGTTTTGAACCCAGCACCTCCTGATTAAGTGGCCACTTCTCTTGCTCTGAGTCATCATGCCTCATGAGATGAGAGAAAGAAAGAGCTAGAGTGAGACACAAAAGATGGAGTATGCGAGAAAGGTAGAATGAGAAAGAAAGAAAGAAATGGAGTGAGAGAAGAAGAGAGAGAGAGAGAGGGGAAGAAAAATGCCTGAAAAAAGGTTAACGAAGACCATACCGACATGACATGCAAGTCCTAAAAATATCAACCAGTATGAAAACCAGGCAGAAGCCTCCTGTTTGATATTTGTAGTCTATTCACCTTCCATCCCCTCACACGCTAGTCTCCAGCTTTCCATACTCTTTAAGGAAGATTTTTAGTGACAGAGGAGGATGCACGTCCTATAACGTGCAACATCACAGAGTGGCATCCTGTGTATGTAGATCTACATTTTGGCACCAATTGGCACCAATTTCTGTACATTTTGAATGCGAGTTTGAGATAATAGTGCACATCTTGAAGAGTTCTGTATCTACCTTCCCTCGCCAAAAGTATTGCAACATAGACACATTCATTACCCAGGAGGCAATTTATGACATCAGTCTAATTAAGCGATGTTTTTATGAATTTCTCGTACATGATCTAAGATCTTACTAGCAGCTACATTTCATTAACATGTCAAGAATTATTTTTCATGTAAAGTTCATCAAGTTTGGGTATTTTGTCGGGTATCCGTGCCCTCTGATAATGGCGCGCATCCTCTTTGGCAGAACGAATGAATTTCACTATGTTGCAATATTTCTGGCAAGGGAGGGTACAATTATATTTATAGAGTACTTTATTGTTGAGTGAAACAAGAAAATAGAACTGCTGGGAAAAGCCTTTGAGGATGCAGACAAATTTCCAGTTATTGTGGTTGTGGTCTATGTCTGTGGAAATTCATGTGGATGGGCTTTAGTTGATTAGTTCACAGTTTCATAGGAAAATTGCCAGATAAAAAATGAATCAAGCTCTGATGTAAAAACAATGATTTTATGTACCTAAGGTATGCCACATTTAGTTTTACAAGGAGGCATATGCCAGATGTGCCCCTAAAAATCTGCCAGCGTATATGTGTGAGAGGGATGATGCTATCCAGATCTGAATAATTTTAATCATTCGATGATGGGCCATTTTTCTTGCCAATTACACCTATAGGGAAATTTTGAATTATAATCTGTTTTCATTTTGACAAGGTCTTCACCATATAGACTAGAAGTCATGTATTGAGTCCACGAATTGGTGTAAGAGGGGGGAGAGCGGAAGGGCAGACAGGTTCACAATGCGGTGAAAACAGGCAGATCTGATCCGAAGTAATCCACACACCGATTAATCTTCATTTCCCCTCTGTCCAATAGAGCTGGCAGATGAAAAAAAAGGACCGGGGCTTTGTTTCTCCGAAAATCTAATGTAATTGGGGTAGAAATGAAAAGAGAGGGGGAGAGAGGCAGTGATGGAGGGAGATGGAGGGAGAGAGAGAAATATACCCAATGGTGAGAGACCAGAGGAAGAAAGAGAGGGAAGAGAGAGAGAGAGAAGGGGGAAGGGAGGGAGAAAGAGAGAGACAGAGAGAAAAGGAGAAAGAGAGGGGGAGAGAGAGTGAGAAGGGAGAGTACGAAATGGAGGGAGAGAGGGAGAGGGAGAAATAGGGAGAGAGAATCATCCGAAGATAGCAAATGGGTCAATTTGATGACAGGGAATCTGATGGGGTTGAACAAATCTTGTAGTGGGGTGGAAAGGTAGGGGGAGGAGGGCTAGTGCTAATGATCTTGGGTGCTTGTTGGTGGAGAAGATGAATGTGTTGTTGTCATATGTGCATCATGTTCCAATAAAGAGGATCATCTGTTATGGGGGCAGCGTCTGAATGAGGATTGGTTGAGTGAGATGAGATGGGGAGAGAGGGAGAGAGTAATAACAGTCATCCTTGAAAAAAAGTTCATTGAAATAACGGTCAAACTAGTGACAGTGGACACCTCTCTGTTAGGGCAACCTGTCTATAATGGTCACTTTTATTGTCTCCCTTGAAGGGGAACCTTTTCAGAAAGGCCATCTTACTATAAATTTATAATGACTACTTTTTTCCTATTTCTCATTGTTGGCCTGTATGGACAGGTGTTGAATTTCTTTATGTGTCTTGTTTAAATAACAATATATATCCCTGCTTCTTCTTTTTTTTCAAAAAAGAGAACAACATAAAGAAAGGTTCCCCCTGCCATCCCATCACTGTAATTTCTTTCTTTAATATAATTTAAGAACCAAATATTAGAAATCCCAATTTTGAGGATCTCTATTATTATCCATTTTTAATTATTTTTTTCTCATCAGTCATTAGAAAAAAGGATTATTTTATCTTACAAAGGATCACCAAAAAGCCCTAATGCTGTACAGGTTTAGATACTGTTTTCTCTCTCTCTCTCTCTCTCTCTCTCTCTTTCTCTCTTGTTTTGTTTTGGTATGTGTCTTTTTTTATGAATGCTGAAAGAATTTACAAGACTCAAAAATACAAATTTGTCTGAAAGATAATCTGATCTACATAGGTATGTCCCATATCTGATCTTTATTTGATCAAATGTCTTAGTTTCCAGAAGCAATGATCAGTGAAACATTTCCCCTGTATTGACTGAAAATAATTCAGTTTTAGATTAGTGTTTTAAGTGAGGATTATCTCTGGAGATGCAGTTTTCTTCTGGATCATATTACCATACTGAATTTGATGTCACTGTATACTGGGTAGAGATTTTGCAGAAAAAAATCATCTCTAATCAAAAATACAAATTATCTGTCTGTTTTTGCATCATGATTTATTATTTGAAGAATTAGAGAAAGTACGCCCATTTATCATGTTTGTTGTTCAAGTTTTGGGGGCGAGGAATTACTGTATCATGAGAAAGTGGAATCTCATGCTCAAGAATTATGAATATTTGATCAAATTCAAACATATCATGCACAATCCTAGGGTTGTTTTTTGCCCACATGAGCCTAAAAAACGAACTTGGTTTGATACTTCGTTAGTTTGATAATTGCATATTTTGATGATTAGGTTAGTAGAATAATGGAAATTGTGCCCACATTAAATGTATATATTTTTTTTTTCTTTTTTCTTTTTTTTTAAAGAGCACATAATATTGTGGGAGAATAATTAGCAATTTATGATGTGTTGGAATCTCAGTCTTCAGAATTTATGAAGGATTAATCAAACCCTTATAGCTTAAATAACTTAAATCTCATAATCCTCACCGAAATTTTGACAGGATTGATAATTATATGCATTTGAAAAAAACTATTGTTATAATTTCCATCTTTCATAGAGGTACTATCTAACATTTTTAGGAAAAAAGGGAAATCTATGAATATATAGAAAATGAATTTTTCTGGCTGTATAATATATACTTGAAAGAGATGAATATACAACATGATTTCTGTTCATTTCTACTCATGTACTCTCCAATTCTTTTCCCTAAATTGATTTTGACCTGTTTGCACACATTTGAAGAAAAGAAAAATCATTTCAAAAGATATCTTGCTAGTAAGAGCAGTAGAAATGCAGTGCTTAAAGATAAAGTTCAATTCTTGTCGTGCGATAACATTGTGAATAAACTGTCCCAAAGCAATTGGGAAAGGTTGATCATGTCTAAATAAGAATTGGTGTGTACTGTGACGTTTTGGAATCATCCAAATGATTTCAAAAATTGACCCAATCTTGCTAAAAAGCACATGCAGTGGACACAGAAATTGGTATATGGGACTGTACACACATGTGGAATGAATGTTCAGCCCGAACATTTCAGATATTTCTCGTCATATTTCGAATATGAGGGCACTTGAAGAGCAATCCTTTTTTAGGGGACATTTAAACTATGATGTTCTTCCAAACTGACATAAAATGAATGAAAAAGCTCACAAATTATGTTTCACCTTTCCCAGAAGTCAACATTCTCTTTAAATATGAAGAGAAGATTTGATACATACTGTATATCTTCCATTTATTTTCAACATTATTGATACCTTTTGTGAAGTCCAGAATGCTTGAGGGAGTATAAGAAATGTGGCAACACAAATAAAAAGGATATGCGAGTTCGGTGATGAAACTACTTGTACTTGAAGTGTTTGACGTAAGACAAAATTTGCACACATATTTGGGAGGGATCTGTAGGCATCAATGTTGTTTTACTATGGAGATGTGCAGTAAAATAATATAAATGCATGTATGAAACATTATTCAAGCACATGCAGTCAATAAATTTCCTTCATGAATTTTAAGTATGTTTGTGTATTCATGGCAATTACAATGTGTTTCTCTTAACAGTTGTGGAAGTATGAATACAGGAAACGATATACAACTCATTTATGAATTTTGTTATGAATGTATGATGAAAAATATTGTATAAATGCAAATGATCTGCTTTATTTTTATAATGAAAATTGTCTTGGGATGATATACTCACTTCAGTATGTATTTTTGATTAAAAAATAAAGACTGCCTTTTCAAATTACACTTTAATTAACTGCATTCTGTTTTTGCTTGTATGTAATTTTGATAGTTGTGTTATTTGAGTGTATTATTTAGTTGAAAATCAGTTGAATTGTGATGTAGGTAGTACTGGCAGGGGCAGATCCAGAATTTTGTTTCAATGGAGTCCAAATTCCCCCCCCCCCCCCAAAAAAAAAAAAAAAAAAAAAAAAAAATCTCTGACAAGCAAAAAAGGGGGTATCAGGAAAACAGGGGTCCTAGTTTGTCAAAATCACTGTCAAGCAAAAAAAAAAATGTATATATCAAGTAAAAAAAGGGGTCCATCAATTCACAGAAACCTATGACAAGCAAATGAAAAGGTGCGGGGGGGGGGGGCTGGACCCCTGTGCCCCCTCCCAGGATCCGCCCCTTGTTGGTGATGAAGGTATGGACAATGGAGGAACAGTGGTGATGTGATGATGAAAGTAGTGATGACAGTGACGACAGTGAGCCTATGGTAACAATGTTGATTTCAATTGTCAAAGAAGATGTTGGGAGCATTTCCAAGTCAATTGAGAATGAGATTTGCGATGACATTAATCCCATGATAATAGGTACATTTGATTAAGATTATAAGTAATATGCCAGGATGATGATAATTATGATAGGTCAAATTTTTTTTTAATCACAGAAACATGATTTATGTAGTTAACTTCTCAAAGAATTTGCATGGATAGAAAGACATGTGAATAGTTGAGTATGATAAGGAAAAAAAATAACAGTGTTTACTTTTAATGATAAATGAAAAGTCTGGTAATATCATGACAATGTTCAAATATAAAAACAAAATGAAACCTGATGAAATCATCAGAGGAACAGGTAACAATGGCATTCCTTACCATCCTCCTCCCTAACATCATAGACCTCATACATTCAGGAACCATCTCCTGTTAAGTAGGCATGTATATGCCAACCCTCCCTTATTCAGATTTAAAAGATTTAATGCTTATTCATTTTAATGTGTATCCATCTAATTCTTTCCTTCCATATGTACCAATCTGACCGTTTACACATCTTTCTTTATGCTATTTTTATTTCCCATTCCGTCATATACCATGTAGTCCACGTTCCAACTTACAGGTGTCCGCATGTCATCCTGTGGTACGTAAGCACGAAAATGAAGCATCCTTTTCTCTCGCATGCGATGGCGTTGCTCTGCTGCTCTGGCCAGGCTCTTGCTCCCGCGTATCCCCATCCGTAATAGATCTCAGTTTGCACTCTGCTTCACCCCAAACGAACTATTTCATCGAGCCCCTGTCCTCGCCTTGAACGTTCCCTTCTAACTCATTTCGATTAAACAGATTGGTATTTCGCCGCGGCAGGCAACGCCAAAGAGCAAAAGGGCTTTCGCTGGGTTTCCAACACGGCTCCAGAAAGTGCTTATGTTATTAAGTGATGATGAGCGGTTCGTTAATTATTTGTTTGTTCCTTATTTATTACACCCTTATTTCCCTCACTCCAATCACCCCCATTTCCCTCACCCCTGTTAACAACAACCAAAAAAAATAATTTTAAAAATGCAATAAATGCACCTAACGCAAGATATGCAGTTTGTTTTGCAACGTTGGAGTTGAGGTCATAAAATCCATCTATGATTTAATGTCACTTTCTCTCCCCCCCCCCCTTCTCTCTCTCTCTCTATCATAAAATGCACAAACGCTTTTCAGATTGGGGCTTATACATACTCCTAGGAAATAGTTATAAAACACAAATTTGCTTTCAATTATTGATAACATAATATTCATTTTCAAATTTGTAAAGTAGATACATGTACGGAAAATGTATGTTCATTTTTTTTCCCATGCTAACGCGATTACTGATAGTTTTTAAAATGTGGTCATAAAAATATGAAGCAGCTACTGAAAACGCTTAAAAAATAAACTAATACAAAATCATTTCTACGAGCATGTAGTTGTTGATAGTTGCTTGACTCAGATTTCATTATCTTGCTTTGTTTCTCCTTTCAATGAAAGGTATTGGAATTTAGTGGTTGGAGATAAACGGTTAATTTGTTATAGGGAGTAAAAGTGAATACCACATCGTTTTTTTGTTGTTTTTTTTAATATAATTTGATTACAGAATGTGTATACAGTATAATAACCGGAAATGTACTCTCTCTCTCTCTCTCTCTCCCTCTCTCTCTCATAAAATGCACAAACACTTTTCCGATTATGGCTTATACATACTCCTAGGAAGTGCATATTTCTGGAAATGTGACGTCATATAACAAGACAACATCCCTATTTTCAATAACGAAATCCCCCCCCCCCCCTGTGTGTGTGTGTGTTTCTGTATCTCTCTCTCTCTCTCTCCCTTTCCTCCTTCAAATACCCTCATGATCTGAGCTAACACCCTTGTCTATCCTCGTCCTCCACTCCAAAGAGCGCATCACCAAAAAATATAGCAGGCGACTTTGGCGTTGCCCGGCAACCGTAATGGGCACTCATCGAGTTGTCTGCAGCCGGTGTGTTGTTCGCGTTATTAAATCTTCCGTACCGGAATTACCCAGGTTCATTCACAAAAAAAAAAGAAAAGAAAAATGAGAGAGATAACGTCTATATTTGAAGAGACGCAATGTTAGGTACACATGGTGTAGGCCCAATTTTACCCCTGAACACATCCGCTTAGAAATTAACGAAATATTGTTATCCCATCCTGTTCTGAATATAGCGAGGCTTAGAAAGGACTGTGGATAATTTGGCACCACAAGTAAACAACATCGCCGGCATTATTCTTTCAAGCTGTTTTCCAATGCATGTTCAGACTGAATTGTTTATGATATCAATTTTCTTTTCGGCTATTTTCGGGTTAGGGGAGATAGGTTTTTAGCATCAAAGGGATATGCGTTCCTTTGATGCCGCTAGCTTCTCATCAGTTCACGTTAGAAAGTGAGAAGTCTATTAAAGCTATACCGCCTACACAATATCAAAACCTTCAATCCTATTTTTGTGTCCAGTTTTGAGTAAAAAAATGTCGTTGGTGGTGAACAAATAGCAAAACTACAGGGAATCCGTACTCCATGGTATTATCAGCACAGTGGCGTATCCATGAGGGCGAAAACGACATGGGCCCACATTCCCACATTTCCCAGGCCCATTAGAAATTAATTTTTAAAAAGTTGTATTTCAGGAAACACTATTATACCCCCGGATACTACTTCCAGTAACCCCGACACATCCCCCCCCCCTCCCAACCGACTTCCAACATCCCTGTGAAATATTCATCGTCATCGTAGTAGTATTATAAGAAGATAATAATAATAATAATATAGCAACTTCAGCTGCAGCAGCAGCATCAGTAGTAGAAGTAGTAGCAGCAGCAGCAGCAGCAGCAGTACAGTAGTAGCAAGAGCCCAGTACCTCCGTGATAGTAGAAGTAGTAGTAGTAGTAGTAGTAGTAGTAGTAGTAGTAGTAGTAGTAGTAGTAGTAGTAGTAGTAGTAGTATAGTATAGTAGTAGTAGTAGTAGTGGTAGTAGTGGTAGTATAGTAGTATAGTAGTAGTAGTAGTAGTAGCAGCAGCAGTTGAAGTAGTAGTAGTAGTAGTAGTAGTAGTAGTAGTAGTAGTAGTAGTAGTAGTGGTAGTAGTGGTAGTAGTGGTAGTAGTGGTAGTAGTGGTAGTATAGTAGTATAGTAGTAATAGTAGTAGCAGCAGTTGTAGTAGTAGTAGTAGTAGTAATAGTAGTAGTAATAGTAGTAGTAGTAGTAGTAGTAGTAGTAGTAGTAGTAAAAGTAATTCCCTCTCTCTCTCTTTCTTTCTCTCTCTCTTTCATTCTCTCTCTCTCCCGCCCCCCCCCCCTCTCCCCTCTCTCTCTCTCTCTCTCTCTCTCTCTTTCTCTACCCACAATCAATAATTCCTTCTCGCCTATATAAATTTTAACGGAAGAGGGAGATGATCCACATAAATGAAAGAACTATGGATCTAATTAGTTGTATAGAGCGATGCAAAATCAGAGGCGAAATTTTCTGCAAATGAGAAAAAAGGAGAGTAAGGTTCGAGCCTATAGGACCCTCGGACTAAACTATCCCCTGGGACAATTAGTAGCTCCGGACAAGTCACACTCTAGGTAGGACAACTAACCCATAGGATAATTACCCCCAGACAACTGCCTAGAACAACTAACCATTACGAAAATTACCCCCAACCCCGATTTATTTAAAACCCTTAATATTTGACTGGAATTTTTCAAAGCTGAAGAAAAGCGAAAGCTAATTGATAACGCGACTATGTCCTCGATGCCACTTATTTGTCAATAACTCCACTTAAGACAGAAGTAACAAATTAGTTTCTTACTACATTTGTCAACATGAAATAAGTAATTAGACTTTTTCATGCTTGAGGCTCATACCAATACGTATAATCCATTGCCTTTGGGAACCGGGTGCTTCCTGTATTAAGCTTATGAGAATGAGAGAATTAAGTAATCAATGAGTTAACCGGTTCCAAGGGTATTGCCTGCGTACGTTTAGTCATAGAGGACTTTTTACATACTGCGATAGAATTTACTTCTGACCTACTATGATGGTGCACTGCGAAAACCAGGGTGTTAATTCAACACCATCTCGGTATATTGGGCTACACTAGATAAGTGTTAAAACAACACCAGTTTCGAATCAAACTCCCGTTGTTTTAACACATAATGGTATTGTTTTAACACTAAGTGGTGTTGTTTTAATACTTATCTGGTGTATCCCAATATGGATACCGAGATGGTGTTGAATTAACACCCTGGTTTTTGCAGTGTGAAGTTGCTACGAGACATTATTTAATTTTTAGTTACATTTTTTTTTTATTCATATGAATTTTTAGTTACATATTTAAAGGTATCTTCTAAGAACAACTAAGTGCACATTTAGTCATCGAAAGAAAAGATGCCCAGCTTCTTCAACGAAAATGTTCATAAATATTCGTTTAGTAATGGTGCTAGGTTACTTAATAGTGCTATGATTTTGGAGGATAAGAGGTTGAAATTCGTTTTCATAGTCTTTACTCTATATATTAGAATCATCATTGACTTCAATAACATTTCCCTGCCTCAATAATAACCACGGTCTATATATTTTCCTGGCCTATATTTGCATTAGCTTCATGCCGGAAAGATAGCATATATTCTATTCTGTCAACTGCTCCACCAAGTCATGTACTGGTGGTGGAGTGTTTGTTGAGAAGAGGGGGAGGATCCGTTATCAAAGTGGGCATGTCCTATAGTAAGCCCCGCCTCCTTTGCGTTGTCGCACATGACGTAGTTGCACGCGTTCGACCGATTCGGGGGTTCCCCCGACTGAGTCGATTACGTTATCTTCGTACTTGGTACGGTAGATGCACAAGATCCGCAATCATAATACAGGATGTCCGAAATACATATTCCAGTCAAGAACCGGATCGAAATTTCCACCCTGTTCCAACTAGGATGTTGACCGGTAAATGATAGATGAAGGGAAATAAAATACACACTTTCCACTGGTTAAAGATAAATGGTGTTATGTCGACTCTCAATTCGGAAGTCATTAACCGCATACTGATGCAATGATTACTAAGTGTGATATGGTCCGTGCAATATTGCATCCCGGTATCCCCAATCAAGTTGCATCACGTAACGCTCATAATGTTTTGGGGTCATCTCATTTTGGGGGTCACCTCATTATGAGGAGGGAATCAACCAGTTAATTTGTGCGTATTTATGGCATCTAAACAATTGCAATAAAATTCCTCATGTGAAACATTTCACAGCACAGTAACTAATGGAGCATCGGCATTGTTTTCTAAAACAGTATTTTTATGTGATAATAGACTTCTAAATTAGGATATGATTAGAATGCGTTGTACGGTGGCAATCAAGCCATCTGCTTAATTTTAATTACCACGTTCGACATGAATAAATTCTGTTCCCTCTGTTCAAAAAATGCCTACACTGTAAAAAAAAAATAACTGTAAAACTACAGGTTTTTTAGCCCTTGAAATTACAAATTATTGCCGTTATTTCAATTTTATAGTCTTTTCCTGTAAAACAACAACAAGTTTGCTAGCTTACCGGAAATCAGCATATATTTACATAATTTTATTGTAAATTTACATAATTTTATTGTAAATATATGCTGATTTCCGGTAAAAAAAAACAAAAACAAACAAACAAACAAACAAAAACTGGAAAAAACGGGCATTTCCGGCATTCTGACTGCCAGGAAATTCCCGTGAAAAAACGGATTTTTTTTTTTTTTTTTTTTGCTCCATATTTGAGCAAGAACTCAGTGCGTAGATAATTTTACAAACTATTTTTCTTTCTTTTGTGTGTGTGTATGTATGTGTGTGCGGGGGGGGGGGGTATAGGGAGAGTGATAAAAAAAGAGTAGGTTATGAATATTGATAGAAAATTAAGTGTTGGAATAAAAAGGATAAGGATGAGGGATATTATGATAGTGGTCATAATCATGACATATCGGGTTAATTACATTATTACACCCCCGCATAGATCAATCAACTAAAAATAGCAAGGGAATAACAAGGGAAGTACTGTTCCCCTCGGATAGGGGGTAAAGCGGTATTTTACTTTCCTTTATGCAGGAATTAATTGGCTTTATTTTGAATGCTATGGGCCAATTATCCACAAACCGCTTCTCCGAATATCTTTACTTTCGACAACCCGAAATTATACCCGAGGCTTGACCGAAATAGCAGAAGTTAATATATATACAACGTACACCCTGACTTTCGAAATACTATTTGGGCTTTGAAAAATTTAACCATACTTGGGGAATAGAATATATGATTTTTTTATACATTCAACTGAGCTACTGATCAAAACGGAAGGTCTGGAATAGATCCACACCTAGACATTTTGTTGCCCTGGGTTTCTGACCACGACGGTGCTCGCAGCAAAGATATTGCTGTCCATACGGTGTAAAAACAAATTGAGAATGCTCCGAAACACGGCATTGTAAGAAACCAATCATTGCCAGTACATGTATAGAGAAGAAACCTTGTTGGTTTAAAGTCAAGACAAGAGAAAAAGTACTAGCTTCGTTTGAAACGGTAATTCCATGACTTCACTAGCGGTTGTTTAAAAAAATAAACCCTGTAATCACGGAAACTGTCAGCATCGACCTTAGGGACTTTTGATATTCAGAACACTTAACATCGCTCTAATTCAAAGAGCCGTCTCGAAATCCTAAGTGATAATGAATAAATGCCTAGCCTAATGGCTTTCGGAAAGCGGTTTAAACTTATGCGCATATTAGTTGGACTTTTGTCGTATCATTAGCATATATTTCATTAACAAAGTATATGGATAGCCAGCTCAGGTAACTACTCAGTAATTGAAGTTATCGAGTTATTAAGAGCTTGAACGATTTACAAATCAGTATGCTTGTCAATTAGCTGAGAGCTAACTTGATCATGTGTAGCCATTGCTTTGACATGGCATTATGTACTCATTTGCTATACTCTACTGAAAGGGCTTTTAACCTTTGAAAATACAGGCAACATCAGGCAACATCATCATCCCCCCCCCCCCCGGGCCCCTCCGGGGTCTATGCTATTTCTTCAATGCGTGAAAAGTCACCGAGCGGTTTCAAAACCTCTTTTCATTCAAGACCGATTCATCGTTTGGCACAAATAAAAGTTTACGAAATTCGGGCGTATCGTTACAGAGTCGCGTGAAACCTATCATGTCAGCATGATAACGGAGAATGTGTGGATTTTGTGTAAATATAAATGGAAAACACACACTCTCTCTCTCTCTCTCTCTCTCTCTCTCTCTCTCTCTCTCTCTCTCTCTCTCTATGTATATATTGTAAATCAGTTTATCATTTCCCGTCTTTCACCTGTCTTATTTTAATATTGATCGAGATGAAAGCCTTAAAAGACAAAACTCACTAAACAATGAAATAAATACGGATTGAAATGAAACAAACAATAGAATTTCCTAAAACAATGCAATGTACAAGAATTTTAAATCGGAGTGTTAAGTAGGGTTTGGAAAAAAAGTTTACACCAAAAACCTGTCTTCAAAATTTCTTATGACCATAAACAAAACTTTCTACTAAATTGACTGTACGCTGTTATTCTTCATGAAATTTTGGAGGGGTGTACACACATGAACACATGTTTGAAAATCCCACATGGCTGAAAATAAAGGGAATGAATAACCGTAATGACACATCGAATATGTATTGTCGATTATAGGACAACTACCCCCCCTCCTCAAGACAATTACCCCCCCCCCCCCCGTCAACTACTCCCCTAGGACGATTACCCCCAGGACAATTACCCCCGGAAAGTTATCCCCAGGAAAATTAGCCCCAGGTGCAACCAGGACAACCTCCCCCTATCTTAAGGAAGTGCAAAGGCTGCACTGGGGTTGGGGGGGGGGGTGGGGAACAGAGCCCCCACATTTTCAAATACCATTAGACATAAACAAGACACTTTGGGCGTACTTGAAAATGTGGGGGTACTGTGCCCCCAGCTGCACTCCTATATCGTTCAAAAAATAATAATACAAGAGTATTATGAATTGTTTTGTGCAATGTATCTCCATTCTTCTGTCTTAAATATTCCCTCCAAAATTTTAAAAAGAAACCTTCCGTTGTTGAATAATCCATATGTTGAGTTGAAATGTAATAATAAAAAAAAAACATCCGAAAGTTTTAAGTATAGGCCTAAAATAACAATTGTTTTGTTGTGCATTCATTTCTACATCCGCTGACCAATGCATTCAGATGTGTGAAAATTGTCCTGGGCGTAAAATAGTATTTATATCTCATCCGATCTCGTTACTTCATGTGCGTGATCTCTAGTAAATCGTATTTCTACAATATATGAAACAAAAGTTTAAAATACATTTTCGGAATGGAAATTACTGATATACGATTTGTCCTTATTAGGCTTTACATGCACTTGAAATAAAAATGACTCTCTATCGTTAGGCCATTAGCGCGAATTACCTCGTAAGTACCTGGCAAAGAGCGCTTCCACAAGTCATCATCGCAAATATTCCTTTCATTTTCGATGAAAAACAAATTAATCATGACCTCATTTTTCTCTGTATTTTATACAATAACGAATAAATAATACCTATCAATTCAAATGGTAACAAACCGATCTATAATTATTACATTTTAAACCAAACAAGATGAATGCGACTGCGTCTCCTATATGCCTGCGCCTAAATTTAGTTAAGCTCATGACTTAAACTGTTATTGAAATATCGTGATAACCAGAATAAAGGGCCTTCAATTGCATGTCAATTGACCTCTTTGACCTTTGACCTAACAAACCAAAAGTCGATCACTGTATCTCCTCCTAGGCATGTATACAAAATAGTTGAAGCATACCAGTACCAAATTTGAAGTTAATGGCTCAAAATTTTCAAGACATATTGCAATACGGAACCTGAAATTTAATGGTAAATGACCTCTGTGACCTTCGACCTTTGACCTATTCCCCCAAGATCCTATCAGCTTGTCTTACTTACAGTGATGCATACTAGCACCCACTTTGAAGTTCATACCTCAAATTGTTCTTGAGATGTCGCGTTAAAGTGAGACTAAATTAGAGAGAAAAAAGGTGCTGTTTCCATGTATTTTTGCATTCAAATCACGAATCTGGCAATTGATTGTCAAAATTATATCTCGTTTTGGCGAAAAAGGGGGAAAAGTAGAGGTTTGGGGACCGTTCCTTAAAACTCGTGAGCTTATTGGCTTATTGACGTCACACCCCCAAGTGACGTATGAAGAGTAAGAGGCACAAGATCTACAGGCTGCGGCAATGTAACATTGTACACACAATGCGGTATTTGACCCCTCTGTTCAACAGACAATTTATGAAAAAGGGAAATTAATCAATACAGTCTGAGGAGTGAATAATCATTATCAATATATTTTCTTTAAGATCAGTGAACATTTTTGCCCAAATATACAGCTCTTGTTTTGTTTTTTCAACTTTACTTTGAACAATGTTCTCATCCATCTGAGCTTGCCGAACGATAGTTTTGCATTGGTCTTAAACGCGTACACAGCCGTTTTATGCGTCTGTGCAATGTACTACACATCTTTAGTACGGCAACTATGTTCCCCCTCGTACTAAGCGACTGGTGAACGCTTTTGTTTGGTTTGTTTTCACTCTCGCCTTTTTTTACTTCGCTTTACATGTACTACGGTACTACTGAGTTAGATTTTTGGCTGAATTCTTCGAGTAACTTAGAGAGATGGATAGTGATCGCGAGTCCGATTTGGAGGACTTTTTTGAGCCAGATACGAACTCTGATTTATCAGATGATTTATCGATACCGAAAGAGAAGAAGCTCAAGTGCAGTGGCAAGGGGAATTCGACCATTATGTTTGAACCCCTCGCAGAAGACGCACCAGGGCATGGTGAAGGGGTCGCGGGGGAAGGGGCCGCGGGTGAAGCTGCTGCAGCTGCTGGAGAAGAAAAGTGATCACTGCAAATTGTACTCCACTCGCTTAGCCCTTGCCACTCTGCCCGCGTGAGAATACCGTTGCGACCCACAATTTCCGTAGATTTTCATCTTTAGGAAAATGATGTACGTATAGGCTTACATCATCTTTAGGGGTCTTGCTACAGCCCGCAACTATACACCGATTTGGCATTACTGATGAAATTGTGTCCCAAAATCAAAGTTATTGTGAGGAATTAAACACACGAAAATATGCGATGCAAATGGTCGATGCGGTGAATGTCATGCTCGGCACCGGGCTGGGCCTGCCGGGGCCTGCGGGCGCGCACGTTATATAGGTTGGTGGAATATTTTCCCTTACTTCTCGTACGTCACAGATCACGTGATCATGATGTCGCTCGATGGGTTTTTTTTAGGGGCGGGGCTTATGACTGTGTAAATCAGCAAAAATGTACTTTTCAAATGATTATGAAATACGACTGAATGCATAAAAAAGTGTGTGATAGATATTTTTTGGCTCCTGATGACTCCTTCCTACGAAAAATGGGCAATCAATTTTTTAATTTAGTCACCCTTTAATGAGACTAAAACCTGCAATTTCAGAACTGACCACTATGACCATTGAACTTTGACCTACATACCCCAAAATCTATTCAGATTGATGTGATCATTATCTTTTTAAATGTCCTCATAATTGTGCTGTTTTATAGTTGTTGGTCTACTGAATATATGTCAAAGACATAACAACGTATGTAACCTTGGTAACATATATTGTAATAAAGTATTGGGTGAAGTATCAAAAAAAAAAGTCTAATCAGATCGCATTCCTATGGTGATACATACTAGGACCAAGTTTGAAGTTCATACCTCAAATGGTTCTTGAGATATCGTGTTATAGGGAAATCTAACCATAATGGCAAGTTGCTGTGAGAGAAAGAGGAAAAATCAGAGAAGCAGATGGGTGAAAGTTTGAACGAAATCGGACAAGCAATACGAAAGTTATAAATTTTTGAAAGTTCTAATCACTATACATTTGGGAATTTCAAATTGGCTGAAAAGGTAATGTCCAGTGGCATATCTAGGGATTTATGGCGCCGGGGGAAAGCAATGAGGTTGCCCCCCCCCCCCCCCCCCCGAGTGCCCAACCTTATTTAAGTTATTGAACTAGCGAGAGAGCAAAGCGACCGAGCGGCAAATTTTTCCATTTTTAACCCTAAAAAAGGCAATTCCTTGAGCATTTTACTGGCCAGGAAATTTTGCAGTTAACCACTGCAATTGAGCGGTAGAGAAGTTCGAATTTCGCACATTGATAAACGGTTTTCTATTCACTCACTTCTAAAATTGGGAGCAAAATTAACGAAAACCCTTGAGAAGTAGTCGAGAAATTCAGCAAGGCGACCGAAAGTTGAAATTTCTTTCAAATGTTGAACCTTTGCAAATGATGTTTTATACACTTTATGCTATATTGCGGGCGCAATATTTAGAAAGAGTCAGATGAAACTTACATGATAGCAAGCAAAGTAACGACAATAACATCTTTATTTTTCAAATTTTGAACCATTTAAAGTACACATTCAAAGAAAATCACAAATATGATAAATAATGTATCACTAGAAACTGGCAAGTTAACAGATAGCAATCGTATCAGTTTAAAGTCAACTACATATCAGGTAATTAAACAATAATACAAATAAAACTACCTCCCAGCATCTGCGATATACAAGCGCTTCGCCCCAAAAATAACAATTTTTCAATGACGTCAATAAAGGGAACAATCCTGTCCAAGCAGACGACGTCCCATAAAGAATGAACATAAGTGCAGTGCAGTTATTTCTCAAATTATAAAGAATTTAGTGTATTCAAACGTGCCCATATTTCACACCATTTTAAAATGGGAATGAAACAGATTCTGATTACTGAAATCTTTTGTTTGTAAATATATAGGATGAGGGTTAATGAACAATCAAAGAAACCACACTTTCAAATTGAAAAGCCCGCTGAATGATTGCAAGGACGGTATTTATCCCTCATTCAACGCCGAACGTCCAGCGGTGTATGCAGCTGTGAATGCAATGGCGTCTATTTTGTTTACAAGCAACTGATTCCTTTATTCTTGTAACGCTTCATTTTCCATCCAAATAAACCCATGCACGGGGTTTAGAGTGAGGCAATATATGGATTAAACATAATAGACTAATGCTAGTGAAGTGAAATAACTGAAGAGAAGATGACAAAACAGGCACTGAAAATATGTGAGATGTTATGGGACATCGTCTGCTTGTGCAATTAACGTCCTCCCTTTGACGTCACACATTTCAGCGGCTTTCGGAGAGCTGTTCAGGTGCTATGTCGGGGCTGTATTTTAGCAATTTGTAATTGATAATAATCATTACTTCGAATGTTTGCAAGCGTCGAATTTTGACAAACTTGTCCGGTCTAAGCTTCACCTACGCAATAATGAAACTTAAGTCAGTTTTAAAAATCAATGAATATCTACTTTAAGCTATTTAAGAACTAATCGGGACGCGAAATTACGAGATCCTGAAAGAAAATAATTATGCGAGGGAGCTAAGCGACCGAGCTTTAGATTTTTTTTTTTTTTGCATTTCAAACCTTCAAAAACTGTATTTCTAATGCATTTACCCTGCGCATGAGGGGGGGGGGGGGGAGGCGCATATTCCGTAAGGATTATGATTTTTCTTCATTTATCCTCTTTATTTATTTCTCTCTTTTGCGTTTTTGCGCCCCCTCCAAGTGCCGCCCGGGGCACGTGCCCCCTCCCCCCCCCCCCGATACGCCACTGGTAATGTCACTGTGGTTTAGTGGCGGACAACTCCCCCATTCGCTCCAACACAAAAAAATAACTAAAATTATAATATACGCAGTAGGATCTTTTTTTTATCAAAAGGACCTATAAAAATATGTTATCTACAATATATTTTGAGTACTGCCTCGAGGGTAAAGACGCTTCGGAGAAAACAGCAAACTAATGCTATTTTTGTGTACGACAAACGGGAGCGTTGTCCACCAGTATGTCACAATCGACTCACCAAATTGCCAATTTGAGATTCGCATAGATGTAGTGATCTCATATTTCAAACATCCATAACTTTCTCATTCCTTGTCCGATTTCTTTCAAACTTTCACCATCCTGTTTTTCTTATTTTTCTGCTTTCACACAAATTATACTATATTATCAAGGTTGGATTGCCCTTTAACGAGAAAGCGGGACGGACGGACGGCCGGACAACTCGAAAACATAATGCCCCCGGCACCACCTACGATGGCATAAAAAAAAGGCAGCGAAGCGTATGGTTTGCTGATTTAGTTTATGATGTGTTCATTTGTTTATGTGTTTATTTCACAATTACCATGATAATCCGATGATTACAAAAGATTAATAGAGTGGAACAATAAAGCAAAGCAGCTCGTCGGCTATATCACCTTCAGACTTTATTTTCCTGTCAAGGCCGAGTTTCCTCTCAAAAATGGGGAGTCATTAAAATGGGGGAGGCAGTGTCTGACCAAATTTGCAGACCTTGAAATTAGCCGACATTTTTTCAAGTAAGAGAAAGGGAAAAGAAAATGTCTTCTTATTTTCAAATTAGCCCAAAAGTATAGAACTAGGTCTTTAGATTTTTAGATTAGCCGACAAAGAAGTAGAACTAGGTAAGTAGGTCATGAGCAGATGAGATTTTTTTTTTTTTTTAGTTTGTCGACCGGGTTTCAGAAAAATAAAATTTCCAAAGGAACAAAAAAAAAAAAAAAAAAAAAAGGAAGGATGTCCTCTGACGTGTTAGATATTTCAGTTTGCTAAAAATCTAAAAATACATATCTTAATTTGTCAACAACAATTATACGAATTTTCCGACAGAAAGAGACAGGGGTGTCACTTCTTCCCCTCGAAAGGCCAGGTAACTACCTCAAAATTTATCACTGATGACTAATACATGAATGTACAAACATTTTCCGGTTTTTGAATACGACACCCGTTACCGGTCGTGGCTAGTGTATTAGCTGACATCATTTTTTCCCGCAAGAGAATTGTGAACACCATACCCCCCCCCCCCCCCCCCACACACACACCTCCACCTCCTATCTCTCTCCACCATGGCAAGCTGTCGTAGTCACTATGTGCAGCGCGAGTCCAGCCACCATTAATTTTGCCTCATCCGACGTTTTTCTCCTGGGTTTGTTTCCTCAGAGATATAGGGTTGGGGTTAGGCTGCACTTGGGTTTTAGCTTAGGTTAAGAGGGTAGGGTTAGGGATAGGTTAAGTTTGGGGGTTGAAGTAAGCAATTTGGTTAGGGGCACCTGACTTACTACAGGTGAATCTAATGCAAAAGACGAGGCCAGCGAGTGAGGAGAAAAGGTGACAGCGAGCGCCTTCTTGTCACATTGCCTCCCCCCCCCCACATTTTCTTCTCCCTAACTCTTTTCTCTTTTCTCTCTCTCTCTCTCTCTCTTTTCTATATGAGAGGGTGCACACGTGACCCCTCTCCTCCATGCAGCAGTGCCACTGATATCCTTTATCAGAAGAATCCAACCTTGGTTGTCAGTTATGTATATACCTGTACATATTTAATGATGCCGCATCTCGCCGTCGGAAGCGAGCTTGTAATTTAAAAAACGAGCGTTAATAGTCACGCACCGTGGACTAATAAGAACGCACTCGGGTTAATTACTACGGTCATTAAAACAATGCGGAAATAAAGGTGACGACCGTGCAGTCGAATCCGCGCTTTTTTCCAGCGATCGATCCCTGTGGAATTTTTTTTTCTCCCCGCCAAATTTGGGTAACACGACCTCACAGCGTAAATTAGAGGGTGCATGAAAATTGGGATAGCTATGGGAAGTCTCGTTGATTGAGCGTAAATTATAAATAGAGATTAGGTAGACGAAAGATGAATGGGAGAGTCATTTCTGCGTGTTTAGGGAAAGCGTTAAAGGTGGGATCTGTGCGCCGGCTCGCTTTGAATTGAACGGTGTGTCTACATCTTCGTTAGATCTCATGATATGCATTTGGGGTTCTGCGACATATGCTCCGACGACAATTGCTCAGCGGTCATTTTCTAACGCCTTCAAATGTCCTTAATCTAATCCTGGACTACCTAGCCCTAATCCTAACCATAAACCTAACAACAACAAAAAACAAACAACAACAACAACCCCCAAAACCCCACAACAATCGCGACCCTATTAACACGAAAGCAAAGTGAAATCAAGGGCAATTTCAATACCCTATTTTGTTTATCCCTTAGTAATCATGTTCGGATTACGTAATACGCTATTGTAGGAGGAGAGGAGGAGGAGGAGGAGGAGGAGGAGGAGGAGGAGAGGAGGAGGAGGAGGAGGAGGAGGAGGAGGAGGAGGAGAGGAGGAGGAGGAGGAGGAGGAGGAGGAGGAGGAGGAGGAGGAGGAGGAGGAGGAGGAGGAGGAGGAGCCCAAAGCAGATGTCGCCAGCGCATGTGTCAGTTCACCGATTCACCAGATTCGGTTATGACTGATTAAAGTTCAAGGTTATTGTATACAGCTTGACATCGTCTGTGACAGTCGATATTATATTATGTCCAATAATTTGATTAATGCGTCTTCACCAAAACCATATTACTATATCATTCTTAACCTCCACCAATACCGCTACCACCACCAACACCGCAACCAGCGCCACCACCAAGATCCGCGTTATTCCTATACCAACTTTACCACAAATACCACCAAAGACCTCTACCTTTGTTATAGCAACATGACCAAACTGCTAAATGGTCATCATCCTTAATGAGAGAAGATTGATTAGGATGATCTATCTTGTCCTGAAATAGTACTGGCTTTGGTCGCGGTGGAGATCGGTGATGGTATTCTGGAGTAAACGAAAGTCGGGCTACACTAGCTTCAAACTGCGGGTGGGTATGATTACCGATTAGAGGAAACTTAAAATATATGGATCTATTAATTATGATTGCACCATGGGAGAACGGTTCATCTAGAGTTGGCATAAGATGGTTAGAGGGAGAACTGTTTTGAGAATACCGGACCCCACAGGGAACCCACGAGAAGATGATAACATTTCAAAATGTTTGAGTTAATAAACATAATCTTTTGTAAAACGAGTAGTAATATTGTAATCATAAAGAAAAATATATAACAATTACATAAGAAATTGACATATTTACATAGCTTCTGATATTGTTTCTTTTATTGTGTTCTTTCTGTTAATAAAATGGCTGGAAGGTAGGCAGGAAATAATAGATTCTGATGTTGTCTAGATTTTCGTTTTTCATTCTTGATACCTTAATGAATTAACTCTAACGTATTTCTTTCCCTTTTTTTCATAGTGATTAGACATGTATGGCTTGAATCATAATCGTCACAAGCGTCATCTTTCTTTCTTTCTTTTTTTTCATTTTCACATATTTTCGTTTAGAATTCCAATAATTAAATTCAATAGGTTAGTAAGCGTTTATTGCAAGCTGGGTAAGTGTTGCCTATACAGTCGGACAAAAAAAAAATCCAATGAAAATCCATTTTCCGGAAAGTATAAAGTCGGCGTATAAGGATAACTTTGGCCACAAAAATGAAAGAAATTGAGAAAATAAAATCCGGCAGTTTTTAAAGAGTTATCAGTGGGAAATTTTTCGTTGAGTAAAATTTGAATACTTGACGAAAGGGTAAAAGGTGCCTATTCTCACTTTAAATTACATAAATCGGCGGTCCCGCTTAAAACGTTCCGTCTCGGCGGCGCTGATTGGCTGAAACGTTTCCGCCGTTTGACTCGTACCATTAGTCGAATTACGTTCTCTTATCTGCTTTATCTCATACTTTGTCAACTGCTTTTTTCCATTTCGCTCAAGGTGTGTCAGACAACCCGTGTTTAGAAAAAGGTTTATACAGTCTGATGATTTATTATTCATTATATAATGAGTATCTGACAACCTGCTGGAAGATATCCTGCAAGCCTCATCGGTAGAGGGGAACAGGTAGAGTCCAGACATTTTTACTTTTGATAAAAGACCTGATTGTGTCCATGATTTTTTCCCTAGAAGATGTATATAGAAAATTGGTTCGTTGTAGGATTTCAAGATGTTTAATTCCTCTTCAGAAGAAAAATATGCAGGGATAGAAAAAATAAGATTTATTTCTTATTCTTAAAATAGTACAATTTCAAAGGAATAACAAAGGGTAAGGCAATTATTTCGGGAACTTGTAATATTTTGTGAAGACACTACGTTTTTGTCGTTATTGGAGGAATATTAAAACTTCTGCATAATACGAAAAACATTGGCTAAAGCTTCTGCAGTTCATTACCCCAAAAGACTTCCCGTAAGCATCTAGGAGGTCCATGCCCTAAAAATCTGTAATTTGATATTAATTACTATTAATCTGTCTATGAGTTTGTCGGTGTGTGCATGCATGTGCACCTCGTATATGTCTGTGAATATTTCCATAGGATTAATCTACAATGTATTGAAAGCCCATATACCAAGAATGTAACCCACCATTATCGGGAATTCCAAAATTATTCATACAGTGCTCTTTTACGTAGAAAAATAGTATATTGAAATGATGGAGTTCATTCCAAGTACATCCTAAA
Source organism: Heliocidaris tuberculata (assembly GCA_025618425.1). Taxonomy (NCBI): domain Eukaryota; kingdom Metazoa; phylum Echinodermata; class Echinoidea; order Camarodonta; family Echinometridae; genus Heliocidaris; species Heliocidaris tuberculata. The sequence continues at coordinate 23,882,007 of CM046847.1, forward strand.
ATATAATCTACACTTCCCTAGATAATGTAGGGATGATCATAGTTACCTAGAAAAATGCTATAAAAAGGTGGAACATTAATTAAATTATCTCTCGAAATATGATATCGTGGAAAACATATACCACCTTTATTATTATTATTATACCGCATTACAGTATGTACATTATGGAGATGAAAAGATGGGGTTTAATTTGCGATGGAACGATTTCTTGGAAACCTTCCGGGCTGATCATGCCCCGATCATCATGATAGGCGCCACCCTAGGATGACCTTTTCGCAAGATAATACGTATGGTGTAAAAGTAATGAGTTTGTCCTCAATAAAATTCATTATAATAGAGGTAAATAATATTGATGCCAATGATCTCTCTCCCTCTCTCTCTCTCTCTTTCTCTCTCTCACACACACACACACACTCTCTCTATTTCTTTCCTCTTCTTTCTATTTCTTTCTCTTCATTTTCACCCCCCCCCCCCCTCTCTGTCTGTCTCTCTCTCTCTCCCTCTCTCTCTCACTCACTCATTCACCAACACTTCTCTGTATGGTATGTTCTGTGTGTGTGTCTCGTCCTCGTCCGTCCTCGTCAGTAAGCGCGCGCTCTCTCTCTCTCTCTCTCTCTCCTCTCTATGAAGAAAGAGGAGAGAAAGGAAAAGGGATAGTTTAAATAAACAAATTTACATCGCATTTAAATCTTCGTGGATCTTATTTTAAGTTTCAACTGAATTTCACAAATCTGCTTTAAAAGGCTGTTTGAGAGAGCTCTTTGATGACACAAGTAATTGCGCCTATGAATTGTTTCTCTGACAGAAATATGGCGCCATATCAATGCTGTGAATCATCATCATGACAGCATCAGCATCACCACCACCCCACCACCATCGTCATCATCATCATCAATCATCACCACCACCATCATCATTATCACCACCACCACCACCACCATCATCATCATCATCACCATCACCACCACCATCATCATCACAACCACTATCACCATTATTTAAGTATTGTATTATTGTGCATTATACTTCATTTTTATAGGTTAACCGCACTGGATGAACCTATAAAGGTTTCAAATACAAATTTAGATTTAGAAGAAGAAGGGGAAAAAAAGGTTGTGCAATGCATGACCGCGGCCATCAACGTGTTACAAGACGTGGGTGTTCAATAGGGCTAGCTACCTCCATGAAGGTTCATGATCAATATTTGAATATCGTATACTTGATCATTCAACACTCATCCAAGTTCATTAAAATAGTCGTCCAAATGTGTCGCTGACATTTCCATCCCCATTCCCTAGAAAATTGGACAGTGTGTAGCAACAACAGCTTAACACCTTTTTCTCTTCCGACTGATCAATGAAAAGATGGATGCCCGTATCATTAAGCCTATAAACCGTTTCCGTTTACAGGGAGTGGGCCAGCTTACTGGTAAATTAATGTGGAATATTTGTAAATTTTATATGGGGAAGGACATCGTGGCAACATAGTAGGAATAACTTGTATCATGTTTCATGTTTCAAATCTTATTAAATTGCTGATTGGGCAGTGCAGACTTGAACCAAGCCCTTGGCTTTTAACAACAATGTTTGTAAGGTCCCATATGCCTATATCTCTGTGCAATGCTCTCTATACTCCTTTCCTGGGAATATGATTTGAGGATCATGATTTTGGGGATCCATGCACCTACCCTAGAGAGATTCTTTCAGTTGGCGGAGTGGGATCAATTTTTAAAAAATTATTTTCTTGTAACGATAAGCTTGATTTCATTTTTTTCCAGAATTTATAATTTCTTGGTCATGAAGAAGGGCCAAGGAATTTCCCCCTAAAATATAACAACTTTAGACCTAAAAAATATATTTATTTTTCTTTATAGGGGGCCGCGGCCGCCCCTACACTGGATCTACTCATGATTCGTCCCAGCGTATTCTGTTTAAAAACAGAAGTTACTTTTAAATTGACGACGTGGAAACTTGCCCAAGACTGGTAGCCCAAGATTGGTTCAACTGATGCCTTTTTTCTTTCTTAATAGGGGGCCGCAGGCGCCCCTCAATGTTACATTTTGAAAAATCAGTCCAAAAGGATGGAAAGGTGATGTGAATATACTATAGTATGTAGATGGTGATAATGTAATTCATATAAAAGTACTCTTCGTGTTGATATCTATATCTATGATTTGAAAGCCCAACATAAGGGTAATTATGTGTCCGACCAACTTTGGGCAATTATGTCCAATTCGAGTAATTTTGCTCAGTTTGGGCAAAACAATACCCAAGTTGTGCTTAAGATGGTCGGACACACAATTGCCCTTATGCATGAGCAATTGTAACCATTATTCGTGAATGAAGTTCCTGCGGAGCTCCAACGCCCATAGATAATTGCTGGAGAATGGATCAGCAGGATGATATCTCATGTTTATCTAAGGACAAAAGTAATTGTTTAAATTCGGAGTGTCTTCCTGGGTAATAAGTAAATCAATGAAAATGCAATGAATAAGATCAGCGTGAAGCGTATTTGTGATGAGGAAATAAACTTGGACAATAAAATGTATTTGGGGTCTGCAGACAAAGTTTTTTTTCCCTAAATAAAAGCCTCGGGAAACAGACAGAATAAAGTGAACAAAACGACGCTTGCCCTGTCCTCACTTATTCAAACCAATTTAGAACTTAGAAGCAATGTAATGACTCTTACAGTGGCGATGAAAAGGCAGACAGAATTAAAAAGAAAACTCCTCGTAATTACGATCAAGATAAATAGTCGGGTAGGACGCATCCTCTTGAAGAAACAAATCCTCGGTTAAGACACACGTGTGCTCCCTCCCTAGCTGACCAAGGAGTTATCACAGTGATAACTCCTTGCCCTGACCCTATACCCTCCAACCCAGACAAAAATTTGGAAACCTTTTTTTTTCTTCCCATGCACCCCCGTTAAAGAAGGGGTAACCTCGCTAGTCATAAGGAACACTATTCATAAGGACCACTTACTCATAAGGACCGCTAGCATATAACGCGTGACTAAATGAATAGCGGTTTTGTATGAACAGCGGTTCTTCTAAATAGCGAGCAAACCATGGACAAATTACCTCGCTATTCATAAGGACTTCCATTCATAAGGACCACTATTCATAACTATTCATAAGGACCGCTATTCATAACGCGTGTTAAATGAATAACGGTTTTCTATGAATAGCGGTCCTTATGAATAGCGAGCGGACCCCTTAAAGAATACTGGATCCGCCACGACGGAGGAAGACGAGAACGACAGCCCACACGAGACCGATGGACCACGAGAACGACAACCCAAGAGACCGAAAATGTTGGTCTTGTGAATCCTCAAAAAAGTTGTAGAGGCCCGGGAGCACCACATGTCAGTCTCATGAACTCTCGGACGACTTTTCAGTCGGTCTCGTAGGCTGTACCTGTATTGCCGTCCGATATGTAAACCATACTTTTTATATTCATTTATTGTAGGGCATTTATATTTGTCTCTATCTCTGTTTTTTTCTTCAATTCTTTCTTTCATATAAATTGCATCTGACTTTCGTGTTTCTCAATGTACATTCTTCACCTTTGGCCTTTGTAATGGTGAGCCCCAAGACTTGCAAAGAACAGCCTTGGGGATGGAGTGAGTTTTAACGGAATCGCACTGAAAAGTAGAATGAATAATTCAATTTTTTTAAAAGTAAAATTGATAATGAGCTGAGCTGTTTCTCACATTTCAAAGGACTTTCCTTCCCCATCCCTTCTCTTTAGAGAAAAAAAATTAAACAATCTTTGATGAAATAAAGCTAATTTTGTGAATTATCAAAAACTAAACAGGAAGAGAAAATTACCCAACTGATTTTCATAGACATACATATTATAGATGTAGATGACAAGAACTTTAAGAGGCAAGGATGAGGAGTGCTCAGCTCAAAAGCTCGATGGCTGAGATATATATCAGTGAGTAAAATTCAGACAGAAATAGATCCGTAAATAAAATAAAAACCATGATAGGTCATTACGTCACGGGGTACGTGACGAGAACAGCGTATGTCATGTTAAAGGAAAGAAGAACGAGTAAAAAAATGCGCGGGAAAACGTCATGGTGTTAAGGAATCGTCTGCGAAAAAACGGAGCTCGACGGAATATCGAAATTGTCATGGCCATACACCATCACTGAATCCAGTTACGTTAGAGAAAGAATGAGCATAATCCGGTTATATGACATTTTCTCCGGTGACTACTGCTCCGGGAATTATTTCGTCAAAGATGTAAGGGTAGGGTTAGTGTTCCCATTGGTTTGGGGGATGGATTTAGGATAAGAGTAAGGGTTTGGTATAGCGTTACGTCCATGGTTGCAGTTAGGGGATTCGTCTTGTGTAGGGAATCTACCGCAGAGCAACTGTCGCCGGAGCATTGTGTTTGACAACCATGTGTACCAGTAAGGTATACCAGTAATGTAAAAAGTGTAGTCAGAAGAGTTAGAGAGATTTATGCCCATGTTGTATTAAATTACCCCACCTTGTTCTGACTTATATACTAGTGAATATATACAACCAATTAGTCATTATCTAATGGAGATGAAATTTTGATTACGGAAAAAAAGGAATGTATGCAAATATTGAGTAAAGACTGCATTATACACTGTTTAGGCTCTTAAGTGCACTAAAATGCAAAATTTTACTAAGTATTCAAAACTGGCAATTTTCTCGCTCGGTCGCTACGCTCCCTCTCATACTAGTACTTAAAACTGTACGATATTGCAGAATGTATATAAACCGACGGTATTATTTAGGTAGAGATTCCCCTGCGCTTTACAACAGACAATGTAAAGTGTCTATAGGTCCTATTGCTAGGTCACCAATGCAGAGGGACGGGGGACGCCTCTACCTGGAATTATTGGAGGGGTTTGTTTCCCCCCCCCCCCCTCGAAAATTAGAAATATCTGATTTTTGTGTAAATGGGGATTTAACGCTTTGATTTGCCTGTGTGATCGAAAGTTCTCGAAAAGGCTGTTCCAAACCGCAAAATTTTATCGCTCGGTCGCTATGAAACGTCACAAAATAAACATAATTTACTGAGGAATCCGCCAAAATGCATAGTTTTTATACTGCAAAATGCAGAATCATCTTCTTTCATTTGTTTGTTTTGTTTTGTTTGTTTTGGGGGAAGGTGGGGGGGGGGGGGGGGTGATGAACCTTCACCGCCTCCCGGTCGCGTCCACCCCCCCCCCTTCCCCTTGCCGTAAGGGTTATAGAATGTACTCTCCAAATTATACCTTTATGCATGCTGAGGGTATAGTAACTGATAATAGCCTATATATATATATATATATATATATATATAACTGATAATAGCCTATAATAAGGGTTCACGACTCATGAGTTCGACGGCCCATGAGAACGACATGTAGGTCTCGCGGGCCTTCTGACAACTTTCCTGAGAGTTCCCGAGACCGCTATCGGTCTCGTGTCCGTAGGCCGCGGGTCTCCTGGGTTGCCGGTCTCGTGTCCGTAGGCCGTGGGTCTCGTGGGTTGCCGGTCTCGTGTGCTGTCGGTCTAGTGGGCCGGCAGTCTCGTGAGCTGTCGGTCTCGCGGCTGTTGTTCTACGGGGATGTCCCGAAGATTACATCGTACTTAGTACCATCATCCAGCATCATAAAGAATGACGTACGGCTATTATTGTGCATTGTTTGTTTTCTGATGTAATCCTACGTTTTAGGCGTCAGTATTTGCCCCCGTACTTTTTCCCCCCATATCAACCTTTCTGTTTGGTAACGTTTGTCTAGGGTCACCATAATATTGGCCTAGGGTGTCACAATAATATGTCAAGCCCAGTTCGGTAAACATAATACATGTAATAGCCTACACTCACGTTGTTGGAGAAATAAATAGATGATAGTCAGGGGTAGACTAGAGCAAAAATTCGGCCCGATAACACGGTACGACTGGACATCAGATAATACGATTTTCGTGTATTTCTCCAGCCCTTTAAAGAAAAAACCGAACACTGAGTTCTAAAGGAAGGGGGGGGGGGGTCGGGCTACATCTCTAATAGAAAAGGAAATCCTTTAAAAAATGATAGTTACCACAACAATAATTATGATGGAAACATTGAAATGCTTACTTTTTTTTTCCAGACGAGCTCATGAGCTGTAAACTAGTTCCAGTTAACAGTGTATGGAAACTTCAGTGACAAGGATTGTTTTTAATGAATTAACCTGATTTCTAGAGGCGACCCCGACACGGCAACAAACAAAAGGAAAAGGGAGAAAAAACAACAAAAAGGAGGCAAATTACCCCCCTCCCCTTCCACACACACACACACACACACGCGCGCGCGCACACACACACACACGCAGACATACACGAAGGGCGAGTCTGTGAAGACCTCCTATTTCTCTGGCAGTCCTGATTCGCCCCTGCGTAGTATTACAGACCTGTAAGTAAATATTCAAAGTTTGCGATGATTGGATCATATCTGTTGTCCTGATATAAAAGATATTGTTTCTCTGTTAAGACAAGAGAAAGGTTTCCAATGCTACCATTGAAGTGAAAAGTCTCTTTACAAATATTACCATCGATGAACTTCTGTAAGAATCCAGACCAAAACCTATCCAAACAAAAAAGCTCAGTCAGAAACGAACAAAACAAATTTACACAGTCGAGATCATTCTGGAGGTGTTGTAGCTGGGTCAAGGACTTAATAGAGAAATAAAAATGGATAATTGCCTGAAAAATAGTTTTAATATGTTTTAGAAAATCTTATTTCGAAATGGATGTCTGTTTTTAATGGTGAGAAAAAACTACTTCGCACAAAGAATTAAGTTTGTTTCTACAAAGTTTGTGAAAGTAAAAGGGGAATAATTATTCTGGGATGTCTCATTCAAATCAATTAGACAGAATAGTGAGTGACTATTTACTTATCCATCCGGTATTAGTATATTCTATTCTGTAAAGTATTATTCTTGATGACCAAGTATTTGTCCTTTAAAAACTGCATGTCCTATAAGTACATAAGTGTTAAACCTTATAAAAGAAGTATTTATTACAATCGGCTTATTAAGTCCTTACCTGGCACATAATACTTTCCCACGTAAACAATAATACCTAAATATCTATAGTGATTCATTACTTAGGAATGCAGAGATGACTAACCCCTAATGATAATAAATGTAGCCAGGATCACAGTCTCGTTTTTATTGAAAGGACCTAATTATTTACGTGTTAAATTTGCATGATTATGCGGTTACAAATTGAATGTTTTCATTTTTTTTCGGGAAATGTGGTCGCCGTTGTTAACGAAAGTAGTATATAGTACCCCTTCTGCTTGTGAAAGGGTTGTTTAATGGCCATCGATCTGGTGCCAAATAACTACACAAAAACACAATAATAGACCCCGGTAATAGTGCTGAGTAACTGTCATTAATTTTTGCTAAGGCAGCGCATTCTTTTCACTGCATTTCAATTGTACAAATGAGAACAGAGAGCTTCTTTTTATATCCTAACAATACGTGAACTCTCCCCGGTCATGCAAGACATTCCATCCAATACAATTCTATGATTAGATACCCCCTCGTTATAAGTGCGCATATTTTGCTTTTCTTTTCAGGCATTTGACTTTCTAAAGATCCGCTGTTTTGCCTGAGATATTGACACTCTTGCAAAAAGCACAAAGACATTCCTCGGGAAGGTAGTCAATGAAGAAATAACACACAATAATGTGAAGACAACTCGGCGACGCGTGGCTATTGTTATCTTTGTGTCAATCTACAGATCGCATTGTCAATTTCGCGAATACACGTGCCAACTATGCTTTTGTCAATATGTTCATTTCAATTCGAGCAATAACAGGTATCCAGGTGCTACTTAATGACACGTACGATAAGGAATGTGAATTGATTTTGAGAGGGAGTTTGTCCCCAAATAGTCGTGTGTGTATTCATTTCTTTATTTGTTTTCTTACTCCATGGCACGATTGATTCCAATAATGTTTGATGATGCGATGACTTGACTAGTATGTGATACCAACCCTGTATGTATGTATGTATGTATGTGTGACGATCTATAATTACATACTTGTGTTTTATGACATAAAACGCTAACTTAAATTTACATGATGGTCGTGGGGGCACGCGCCACCTGTAGCATAACTTCGCACATCAGAAACAAATGTGTCCAATTTTTTTTTCCATAAAACTGGCAAAGATTCATAACTGCTCTTGCATGTCAGCACTATTTTAGACGCTTTGTGCCCTAGACGCTTTGTGCCCCCCCCCCCCCCCGCCGCAAAAATCCCCTGTTATCACTGTAATGAATGCAGTATAGACACTACACCTGACTTGAATATGCCATTTTTGCAATGTATTCAAATTTATTTATTTTGTCTTAGTGACAAACTATTACATTCACCTGTAGAAAGCTGTTCTTTTCCAATACCAATTCGAACTGCGTGTGATAGGCGTTGTTAGGTTGGACAAACATTTTGGCTTGCCCAACCTAGCAACACTTCATGTATGCAATCTGTATTCTGACTTTTGAAATACAATGACTTGTAAAAGGTGGATGTAATAGTTCATTGGAGTTTTACAAAGTGGTAAGCATTACATTTGAATGCATTACAAAAATGGCCTGTTACTTGTACGGAAGTTCTTTTTAAAAAAAATTTAAAAAAAATATTTATAGCTTAAATATTTCATCATCGCTGTATGATGGAATTACAATGGTTTCAATAGTCATGCACATATCACAGTAACGTGTCATTAAGCATGTGGTTTATAAATCGGAAATCTTCGTTGCACAAGACTAATAATGTAAGTGATGTGCAACAGAAGATACCAAAGGTGAAAAGTGCAATTCTTCCTCTGGAAGACATGACAAACAATTCTGCCAGGTGCACTCAAGAACAATCTCTCCAAAATGCCACGGGTCCCATGCAGCATTTCCCCTTTTGTACTCGTTATTCACTTCAATTAACAGAGAATGCAATTATCCAGTTTTTATATAATAATTAGGTCTTATTTACCCAGGGTAGCTATACATCAGTATTTATACTGCTCTTCCTGCGGGCCCTGCAATTATTATTACCCAGCATTGCCAGGTACCCATTTACACATGGGCCGAGAGGGACAAATGTGGGAAAAACACCTTGTCCAAGGATGTAAGCACCGAAAAAGGATTGAACTAAGGACCTATCGTATTAGAGTCAAGAGCCTTCACCAATATGCGACAGTGATGATATCAGTTTATCATTTTGGTATACTTTTATTTTTTTGTATCAGAAGTGCTCTTAAAGGCCAAGTCCACCCTAATATCAAGTTGATTTGAATAAACAGAGTAAAATTAAACAAGCATAACAGTGAAAATTTCACTGAAATCGGATGTAAAATAAGAAAGTTACGGCATTTTGAATTTTTGCATTATTTCATGAAACAGTGATATGCATAACATGGGCGGTATGCAAATGAGTGAACCGATGATGTCACACACTCACTTTTCCTTATGTATTTTATTATGTGAAATTTAAAATATTTGGATATTTGTAGATGTAATAATAAAGAATCTCTCCCTTAATTGTATCAAAATAAGTTACAATAATGATGATTTTACATGTTCCATAGTGATTCAAACCATGTTTTCATTATTGAAGCAAAAAACTGAAATATATATTTCATATAATAAAATACACAAAGAAAAGTGAATGTGTGACATCATCAGTTCACTAATTTGCATACCGCCCATGCTATGCATATCACTGTTTCATGAAATAATGCAAAACTTCAAAATGCCATAACTTTCTTATTTTACATCCGATTTCAATAAAATTTTCACTGTTATGCTTGTTTAATTTTACTCTATTCAAAGTAACTTGATATTTGGGTAGACTTGGCCTTTAAACACTCTGTTAACACATCGGCTGTATATAGATTGAATAACCCCCAAAACGGTAGCGTATCCGGCGTAGGGTGAAGCCGAAGTACACCCCCACCCCACCCGCGTTTGAACATCACAAAATCAATACAACTTCCGAAGTACGCGGGGCTATCAAGATGCACCCCCCCCCCCCCTTCCTCCTTCCTCGTCTGGAAAGAATATTATACGCACTGTTTATCTTCTTTTCCCCTTTTTTGTGTGATGAATATGATGCTGATGTTGATACATAGCAAACTGAGAATATGGGGGGGGGGTATTTGTTTTAATTTCCAACTTGGAGACTAAAGCAAATACCAAAATATGTCAATAATCCCGGGAACAAGCCGGTACAATATTTTAGACCCAATATTTTTATAAGAAAAAAAAAGTGTCACATTGTAAACTGTTGATGCATTTGAAGATGAGCCTTTGTAAATCAATGCATACAATATGATAACCGTACGAAGAGTCTTCGTTAAGTAGAAGTGATAGGTCACATCTTTTGTAAATTTTACATAAACGTCATGTTTTACATGTTTTATGCTGTGTTTGAGAGCAGGGTGCCCGTATAGGCTTCTCAAAACAAGGAATGGCAATTAGTTATCATAAGAAGATAAACATCTAGCATGTATTTAGTGAAGTATCAGCGACACTTTCATGGTGGAGAAACTGAATTGTAGATTAGTTTTTCAGGGTTACACCATGTAATTCTTTCAAGGAATAAGAGCCCTGAAAAGGGCTGGTGAGCTCCGTTAAGAGCTCTGTGGTTCTCGACGTTTCGATCAGTATGCTCTGATCGCCAATCTAGCATGTAATAAAACAATCAAGATAAGAAAAAAATATCCTCCATATAAATGATAGATGGTGTAGGAATCACAGGATGCAATAAGTATACATCAATATTGATCACACAATCATAATCATCATATGATATCAATTACGTAAATTTGATTTGATTTTTTTTTTAACCCTGAGGGATTCTATGAATACCACCAGGAAACTGCGAGACGGTCCACCCCCCCCCCCCCGAATAAATTTGTGTTGTTCGGCGATTGGCTGTAAGAATATTGGCATGATATATCACTGATAATTATGATTATCATACAAAGGCTGTAAGAGGGGAATGAAAGAGAAAGTGTCCTTAAGTATGGAAAACGGGAGTTTGACAACTCTTCTTGACTCATAGAAGGAAATGGGACCTTTCTTATATTTTAACGTTATTGCTTTAACCATATTATTTACCTGAATTTCCTTCCTTTAAAGAGTAGCCTACTGCATGTATTTTAGTCATGCATAAATTAGAAATTGATGGAAAATTAAACCATGCATCTCTCTAATCTTGGGACACCGACATTTCCTTTTCCTTATCTTTTTCTACTTTTTCTGTGAGCAACTTTGAACCAAATGTAACGTAGGCCTATTAAAAAATGAAATACATTAAGTGAATCTTTATTAGGCAATAATGGCGCGAAATAAAAATGATTCTTTTTTATGGAAATGAAGGCCTTCTCATATATGTTTTAGTGCTTGAATTCTGTTTAAAAAACCCTTTCAACATGTTCACCCTTAAGACGAGACAAAAATGAATCCAAGCTGTCATGCTGGTGCAGTGATTTTGAAAAGTTGATGTCCATTTCGATATATTGTCATTGGTATGAGACATCGGTAGGCCTAATTACTTCCGAAAAGATTAATTTCCTCTGAAATCTTATCTTATTGATGATGGCCATGATGACTCATTTTTCTTGTATGACTTAATCATAATTACTTTCATGTCTTAAATGAACCGTCAAAAGTACATATCGTTATTTTGTCATTGTCTCCATTTAGATGCTAAACCAACTAGACTACCTTCGCATTCCGTCTAATAGAAAAGCGCAGTTGAATCATTTGTGTAGATGTCAAATATATACCGATGTTCCAATAATCTGCTCTGCACTGCTGGAATTTCTTGCGGTTGTGTGGACTTCCGAGCGTGTACTTTTGATGAACTTGACTTTCAAATACCATTGTCGCTCTGTCACCTGTTACTAATTTTAGTCCCACTTTTTGTGGTGGGCCAATCGTCCCAGTGAACACATTTTGGGGACTTCTATCGTCGAATCCACAGCCCCCTCAAATGAATCCATTTCACCACTTTACAAAAACGGTACAAAGGACAGCCTGAAATTATCAAGGGTACAAAATCGCGCGCGCTTTTGTGACAGACGATATATGATCAGCAAATTTAATACACCACAAATTACCGCTCGTGTATCACCTGTGGTTTTTAAAATCACCGGTCTGCTTTCGGTTTATGCTCGCTTTTGTCTTGGAACAATGCAAGGAGGTCGTGAAAGAAAAGAAAGAGATGTAAGAGAACAAGTGTTAATTATCGCAGAGAAAAGACAAGTATTCGAAGCATTTTTACCTGCATTACACGCCAAGGTCGAAGGATATAGGTAGACAGACACATGTTGTATTACTAGGCGCTGGTTGTTGACCTGTGCAAGCGATTCGCTCATTTTCATTTTACGAACACGAGAGGGAGTTTAACCGTTTTGACGACAGTAGAACTGGAGAGAAATCACGTGTCTTCGTGCGTGCATGCATTGTGCAACACAAATTGTTTTATACATTTTGATTAATGATAAGATAGGTAAAATTTGCTCCTCCGTCCATATCTCGAAGGGTCAAAGGTTAAGGTCACGGCCATGATTATGTTTTTTGTTAAGGACAGTGTGAAGATTAGAATTAGGGTTAGGGTTAGGTTTAGGTTTAGGTTTAGGTTTAGGATTAACATGGCAAAGATAGACCGGAGCAATTGTCGCAGGAGCAAATGTCATAGAACCTGGTAAAATACGATCAGCATTTTTATTACTCATACAGTATATCCATTTATAGTTAGTTTTCTTTCAACTCAGCAATACAAACGCAATGATTTTAATCTATAAATACGAATTAATGACAATTACACAGTGGCGTATCTTGGTATTCTGGCGCCCGGGGCGAACTGTCAAATCTACGCCCCCCCCCCCCCCCCATGCCCAAACGCAGATTAATGAGCGTTTTTAATTTAGAAATGATGGCAATACGTGAAATTAATGCACATAACTCGGGGTTGTTAGCCCAAAGTTGATGAGTTATTGTATGAGCGAGGGAGCAACGCGACCGAGCGGCAGAATTTTTTTCCTTTTCACCCCTCAAACTGAAATTTCTTATGTATTTTACCCTTACCCTTACAGGGGAATAGAGCGACCTAGCAACATATTTTTTTTGAAATTTTGAACATTCCTAGTGGATTCCCCCCCCCCCCCATTTCCTCAGAAATTAAGAATTTTTAAAAATAATTTATTTATGTGTACAGTCTACTTGTACACTTATCAAGAAAAAAATGAATATGTACATATATTTTTTTTAATTTTCTGTAATAATACCTGTAATGCCACTGTTTTTCTTTCTGTTGGAATGGAGATGAAATAAATACGAATTTGAATTTGAAAATATGCCATTGAAGGACTATAAGCGGGTTGCACCTATGTCTACATTTTTCTACCAGTTCCATGCTGTAGGAAAGAGGTGAGAAAAATATATTGGAGAAGTCGCTACTGATTCAAAGGAGATGATGTGTTTAAAGTAACATGCTTGTCCTTCATTCACTCTCATTATGTAGCATCAGTTAGAATTACGCAGCCAGCGAAGAATCAATTGAAATAAGATATTATGTAGCCTGTAGTGAAGAAGGCAAACGTATATCTTCAGGAGGATTTCTTGCTTGAGTACTTCACGTGTACGAACGAAGGAATCAAAATAATTATTGTTACGTTCATATAAGTATGATATATATATTTTTTTTGTAATATGCTTTTATGGTGGAAATAAATATTGATTGAGTATGGAAGCGTTAAAGTGCCATTCTACTTGTCGACACGACGAGATATTTCACCTTGTCAAGTCGACTTAATGTCCATATCAAGTCGACTTCCCAAAAAGGATGTCGCCATGATAACATAAACTTTTTGTGAAGTCGACTTCGCAAGATAATTTTTTTTTTTGCCATGTCGACTAATAAAAGTTGGTAAGTCGACATGGTAAGTTAAATATCTTTGCATGTCGACATAATATGGATATCAAGTCGACTTGACAAGATGAAATATCTCGTCATGTCGTCACGTATAATGTTATGTCTGTTTTCATGATGTTTGTTCATTCTTAATCATAGTTTTCGTTGGTTAGTAACATTTGTTATGCTTTTCATTTATTGTGCGCCTAGGGTAACTCTTTCAGGCAGATCTGTGCGCTATATAAGTAGAAAATTATTATTATCATTATTATTATTATTTATTATTATTATTATTATCATCATTATTGTTATCATTATTATTATTATTATTATTATTATAATTATTATTATTATCATCATTATTATTATTATTATTATTATTATTATTATTATTATTATTATTATCATTATTATTATTATTATTATTATTATAATTATTATCATTATTATTATTATTATTATTATTATTATTATTATTATTATTATTATTATTATTATAGAATGGCACTTTAATGCTTCCGTACATAAGTGTGTTGCGTAACTTTCTGCTCGTTTTGCCTGCCGCGCCGTTACTTGTACTTCACCTGCATTCAGCAAAGCAACCACTTTCAGACATGAATTGAAAAATTGTGATCACTTCTAATTCGCTCTACTCTTGTCTATATTTCTACCTGGCCCGACGATGATGAAATGCGTCAGAGACAGAAGATAAATAGCGCCCATGCAGTCTAAATGACCATCTCATGTTCACAAGTGAAATCGCCCTATGGCTATATCTGGGGAGCGTTTCATCAAGTGTTTTGTCAGTGATTTTTACCGACAAATTTGCTCTCAGCCAATCAGATGCAAGGATTTCAGTAGCTTATAACAGTTGTCGGTAAAAATCACTGACAAAACGCTTGATGAAACGCTCCCCTGGTCAGATGCGAGACACATCCTTCCTCAACATTGCATGCCTTTCGAAAATAGACCACGCAGATTTTACTAATGTATATATTCAAATAAAGGGATGATTATTCCCATAATTCTACGTAAAGCATTTTTTAATCACATAATATATGCTAGGGTGTATGTTAGTATCTCTTATATGAGCATGTTGAATTTAGCGCACATTTCATACACTCGTTGCTAGGTCGGGTGATCCTCTTATAGGCTATTGCGTCATCAAGAGCAATTTCAGTTTGGGAGGTAGGCATGCGCTTACTTTTTAATTGTAACTTGGCTGGTTTAATTCAAAGATAAAAGAACAAAAAACGAATGAATAACAAGATGAAGGACTAATATAAAAGGAAGAAAAGAACAAGAACAAGAACAAGAACTAGGAAAAGAAAAAGGAAAAAAAAAAGAAAAGAAAAAGAAAGAAAAGGAAAAGGAAAAGGAAAAGGAAAAAAAAGAAAGAACAAAAACAAGAACAAGAACAAGAACAAGAGCAAGAAGAAGAATCTGATGATGATGGGGAATGAGGAGTTTGAGGAAAAGAGGAGGAGGAGAAGCAGAAAATATAAAATTGTAGCAATATAATGCTGTTGGTTTATCAAACAGAAATATAATTTTGAAGAAAAAAAACGATACGAGAAAAAATAATGAATTGGGAGTGGGCAGGATGTAAACAAAGTGAATTTCATTTTTTTAATCGATATCATAGAATAAATAATGATGAATGTTAGAAGATGAAGAAATGATCATGTTGCTGATGATGATGATTGATGATTATAAGGAGGAGGAGGAGGAGGAGGATGATCATGATGACTATAATGATGATGGATGATGACGATGATGACGATTAATAATCAAAGATTATTTTGTTGAGGAAATTGATATGTCAGTGACAGGCGCGCTGGAAGCAGTTTGGGATTGGGGGGGGGGGGCAAACATTCAAGGGGGCTCACCTTTCAAGGGCTCATGTCTTCTCACCCCTAAAAAAAACACACACGCTTTCCCACCCTCTCACAACAATACAGACGCACGTACACACCTTTCAGAACATTTCGCTATTAAACACGTCTAATACAAAACCTCCACTACGTTAAAGTTAAAAGTTTGAATGCTTTGTCTGTCTTCAGTGATCTCCATGCACGCAAAATGAATACAAAGGCTTACAATTACGTAATAAAGCAATCAAGCTTTTAATATACACACGATTTTTACTCCTTTACTACTGATTTTTTAATTTTTTTTATGGGGGGGGGATTTTTTTTTTTTTTTGGGGGGGGAAATGCATTTTGCCCCCCCCCCCCACTTTTTCGTTTGGGGGGCGACCGCCCCCCTGCCCCCCCCCCCCCCACTTCCGGCGCCTATGGTCAGTGATGATAATCAAGAAATGGTGATAATAAATCTAAGTTGTTTACAGGGGAATGTGCCTCCGCCCCCTCCCCCCCCCCCCCCCTCAGTCAAAATGTCTTCCGGCTTTTCTGTTCTTTTCTTGTCAGAGAATTTAGACACATACTAATTGTGCCCCTCCCCAAATCAAAGAGCTCCTGATCTACCTCTGATTACAATCATCTTCATCATGATTATGATGATGATGATGGAGCTGACACAGGGATTACGTTTAACACTAACAGAGCGAGACAGAACAAAGATAGCTCGTCGCGCCAATCTAGGGCAGAGTGATGGGCTCTCACGCCCCTGCTCAAGCCCGGGAAAGGTCGTTGGTCTAGACACGAGACACGGGGTTCCAGGTGAAAAGAGGGTGAAAGAGGGGGGCTATTTCGTGAGAGCTATTTATGGGGGCGGTTGCATGTCATGCGGATAGGGATAGGAAAGGGGCGTACCTAGTTGAATATGTTATCTTAGGGAAAGGGATCCCGGGTACGTCATCATGAGGTAACAAGGAGAACACAGTCGTCTGGATTCAGGTTCTGAACTATAGACTCTTTGTAGTGATTATTTCACAGTTGCGGAATGCAGTCACCGTTGATGTGGTCAAGAAAATAGTTGCTATGTACATTAATTACGCTAATAATGTAGGGGGGGGGGGAACGTTCCTGAAAGTTTTTGAAAAAAAAAATATATAAATTATGTTCAGCAAGAGAAAATCAATGTTTATTTCCATTGAAAATGACAAGAACTATACTTATTTCCATTTACTTACATTTATTAAACTTATATTGTAAAATGGTCTTATAATAATAAGTAACAGATAATTGATAATCACTATGCTTGAAACTTTTCATTGTGTTTTCTTAAGCATTTTAAGATAGATTTATGCAAGATTTTTCAATTTCCATTTCCACTTGCTCCCCCCCCCCAAAAAAAAAAAACGATTAAAAAGAACTTTTAATAGGTGGAAAAGGCACTACAGTCAGAGTGTTTGTCATGCGATAACATTGTGAAAGAAAGCGATAAGAAATCAACTCAGTCAAAGTCACATTCACTGCATACAGAAATGTGCATAAAATATGGGACTACACATTACGAGTCATGAAAGTTTGGTCCACACTTTCCAGTTATTTCTGGTCATATTTCGAGCATGAGGGCATTTGAGGAGCAGTCCTTTTCAGGGGATATTTCTTCTACATATTCTTCGAAACTGATATAAAAAGGAGAAAGCTCACAAATTATATTTCACCTATACCAGATATCAATCTTATCTTTAACCTGCAATGATTTTTAACAATCGTCTGCCCACTGAAAAGCTTCTGTGTGGATTTTTGTACAGCAAGCTTTTGCCTTCGTTGAGTGTCTGAGGGTTTTTAACGTGACGTCAGAATACAGGGCCCTACTTATCTCATGGAGAGGGCACTACCTGATCATTCGATGGCGTAGCCTCGGTCCCGGCACTAAGGGGCACTGGCATGGGGGAGGGGGGGGGGGGTGTGGGAAGTGGGACTGATCCTATCACCTTATTTCCCTCTTTCTATCTCTTTCTATCTTTCTCCTTCTCCCCCCCCCCCCCCCATCTCTCTCTCTTTTCCATGGAATGGGGGAGGGGGGTGGATGAGGGGGTACCCCGTAGCTATGCCTATGCCTTCATTCTTACCCGGGTCAGGAACGTATCCAGAAAATGATGAACCGAGGGGCATTACACTCTGCCAAACCGGGCACATCAGGGCCCCGTTTCATAAAACTTGTCAACAATAACAACTGCCCCATTTTTGTAATGAATTTGCTCTCAGCCAATCAGATTCAAGGATTTCAGTAGCCATGGGCGCAAATCCAAGGGGGACAGGGGGACAATCTTCATGAGATACATAATAATTCTGTGTTAAATTTGGAAGAAACCTGAAAACACGTGAGCACTAAAGCGAGAGACCGCATGAAAGAAGATACATAGACTGGGAGAAAGATGGAGAGAATGGGATGCATGAAATAAATGATGAATAGATAATATGCATACCAAATAATGATAATGGCATCGATTAATACAATCGAAATGTTGTTTTTTAAAAAAATGATTTTAGGGCCAACCCCGCCCGCCCCCTCCCACGATTGCTGAGTTGCACTGCCCCAAGATAGCAGTTCGCACGAAGGTCGATATAATGGTGACTATGCAGCCCCAGCCCTTCTCACCCGTTAAATTGTCAGTCCAGGGGCTTTTTGCATTAAAAAAAGCTACGTTCAAACACCACTCAAAAAATTAAAAGCAACTTGATTTTCAACTAATCAGGACCGCGTATTTAGGACTTGCGTTTCAACGCAATTTCGTTATGCAAGAGAGCCCAGAATATATAAAATCAAACCTCCAAACTTCTCAACTTTAACAGATATGTAAATAGTGACTTAATTGGAGGAACCTGCACCTTTGAATGTTTTAACAGAAATATGGCGACACATAAATGATGTGAGTCATCATCATCAACACAATCATCGTCACCATCATCAAACTAAGTGAATAAACATAATTGAATTCACTAAAAGACAAGCAGCATCTTTAGAGGTTATGGAGAAAATATGAAATTTTGTGTACAAAACATACTGAGAGTTGTATGCAATTTTGAAGCAACATTGCCAATTTGAGGATCGCCATAGAAAGTAAATTGAGACTTTTCAAACTTTCATAACTTTTTCATTTCGTAACCGATTTTGATGGAACTTTTTTTTAAATTACTTCTCTCTATCCTCTCTTTTCATTAAAATGGATACTTCCCCAGGGTTTCATTCTCCATTAATGCCTTCGTATTATATTAACAAGGATGTCCAAGGCAGTATACATTCGCATTATCTTTGTTTCGGCTAGTGTACCAGTATAATGTCATGTTAAGTTCAATATAAGATAACCAAGCTTGCTGATAAGTGCTACTTGTACTAAAATTGGGACAAGAGTCACTTGTACTAACATTGTAACTAGTGTCACTTATTACCACAAAACAGACAACACTTTAGAATGCAGGAGTTAATTGAAGTGGAATACAAACATTTTTTTTTAAGTCACAAGAATTTGTAGTGATTTTACCAATCTCTTAAAAGTTTTAATTCAATTAATTTTCAACATCTAAAAAATTCCTTATCGGTACTTGGTTTGATGCGAAAATAGCTCTATATGAAAAAAGAAAAAGAAAAAAAGAATCCTTATCATTCGAGTTATTTCAACGTAAACCAAGCTTTAATAATTAAAAAAATACTTTTAAGATGGAATGCATCTTTCTCGTTTACAGCCCACGTGATGTACAACCTCATGGCTCTTGCTCATAATTAAAATCGTCACAACTTTCCTCTCTTGAATTCTTTCCTTTCTGTTCTGTTTCTTTCTACCCTTGACCATATGTCAAATCCATATCCATTGTTGCATATAATCCCCATTCTCTCTCATATTTCTTCTAACCATCCATTTCTTTCTAAACTAACGGTTTTCTTTCCTATATAAGACCTCATCCCTCCCTACCATGTCCTTCTATCTTCTCTTCATCTCTCTTTTATCTATTCATCTTTCTTTTATCTATTCATCTTCCTCTTTTCTTCCGCCTTGCCCCCACATCAGTCAAAACATGTATTCCCAACAGAAGTTGACTAATATCCCTAGCCGAATTAGAGGAAATACTCCAAAAAATCCAAGCAAACAAGAAAGTAATTATCTTTCACTTTTAATCATAATTTCAATAAATATAGACATTATATTTCATGGGGTGTAAACATGCTGATGCATGACAAGACAAATATCTCTCAGACCAGACAATTGTTTTTTTCTTCTTCTTTCATTCTTTCTCACTTTACATAATCCTTAATTATTTAAATGTATAGTTCATGGATAGGGTCTACAGCTACACATCCTCTGGTTTGTTGACCACCAGAAATCTTATGGGCAATTCCACATGAGAAAAACAAGAACAAAAAAATTAATTTCAGATTTATACTAAAGAAAATCCCTAAATCACAAGAATCTGAAAAAAAAATTCCCCACATCTCAATCAGGATTCACACAATGCATGATTGATGCATGGAAATGAGAACTTCAAAAATGCAACCATTTTCTGGTAATTCCGTTACCAAAGTTATGTACCTCAATATAAGTAATGTAAGTGGACACTTTTGGGTATGAACGAGTTCAGGTGAAAGCATGAGCACATATACAGATTACAAATTGGTGAGAAGGGGACGGAAGTCCAAAATTAGTGCATAGCCTTCAAAAATGTGAGCAAAATATCTGTCATTTGTAATTCCGCTACCATGGAATTGCCCTTATGCAAAAGAAAATACAAACTAACTCCTCCTGTATCAACACACAATAAATCCACTTGAAGACAATAGAAATGAAAACAACTGTGGGTTTTTGGTGTTATGCCACCTCACAGCATCACATAATTGTAGCCTATGTCATCTGTTCAGAGCCAAAATGGCGTCAAATCTGTATATGAATTAAAGTGTACCAACCAATTGAAAAAAAAGAATTTGTATACCGCTAGGAAGTATAAACTTAACCTCAAAGAAATTTATCTGAAATTCAATAGGTCAACAGTTTAGGAGTATGAAGGAAATAAAAAAGGATAACATGAAGATGCTCGCGCCGAACCGAACCTCCCAGTTGGGTTCCGCGCGAGCCCTTATATTGGCGAGCGCGTAAGGGTGCGTTGAGTAGTCTACTCACGAGTCGCTTTAATGCTTACAGAGAGTATAATTAAACTTGTAATATCTCTTTACAGAAGTGATATTCGAAGCCCATATTTAGAATATAGCAGAATGACATGGAACCTCTAACAAGCAGAATAAAATATTTTTTGGTGATTGGTACCCTTTAAAGCCCTCCTGCCTCTCAACAGACGATGTCAAGATCATGATTACTTAGAAAATGCAGCAAATGGACAAAATGTACAATAGGTTATCTACTTATGGTGATTCAAAATTTCCTCTGGCGACAACTGCTTCAGGGGAGCGTTTCATCAAGCGTTTTGTCAGTGATTTTGACCGACAAGTTTGCTCTAAGCCAATCAGATGCAAGGATTTCAGTAGCTTATAACAGTTGTCGGTAAAAATCACTGACAAAACGCTTGATGAAATGCTCCCCAGGCTTTATTTCTTCAGAGGTATAGAGTTAGGGTAAGGGTTGCAATTGGAGTTTTAGGTTAGGCTTAGGGTTAGGGTTAGGTATAACCTTTGGTCCAGGGTTGGACTTGGGAATTTGGGCAGTGCCGGAAATTGACCGCGTAACAATTGGCATGTGTCATGCAACCACCAACTGTCACAAACTGTCTTATAAATTGTCGGTGATTTGGGTAAGATAACAGAACATTTCTAACATGGTTATCACATTCCAATAATGCCGCAAGTTGTTTTCACAATAATTTCGATCATTTCTGCAGCTATTGAAATATCCAAAGAAGATATCATCCTTTTCATCATGAATGTCATGCTCTTATCTGTTTAGAAGCAGGGGCGGATCTAGCTTTTTTCCAAGGGGGGGGGGGGGGGGTTTTGAGGGGCTGAGCTGGGTATTGCGACCGAGGGGGCAGGGTGTGGGAGGGGGGATACCCCCCTCCCACAGTAGGGAGATTTTTCATTTTTAGGGTTGCCAGCTTGCGATTTTAAGCATACTTGCATCTTGCATGCTCTATTTTTTCTTTTGGTTTCCTATGCACATTAAATGTTTACTTGGCAGCCCAAGGGGGGGGGGGGTTTAAACCCCCTAAACCCCCCCCCCCCCCCCCCCCGTAGATCTGCCACTGAGAAGTAACTATTGGAAATAAAATTAACACTCGGCAAACTTGAGATATTATTCAGCACTGAGAACAGATGATTGCTTCTTTATTTTTCATCAATTTTACAATCATAACCAGTTGAAGAGGAATTTCTGACATAGACAACAAATACTACTAATACATATTTTTGGGTTAATTTTGATACGCTTGTTGTATGACAGACTTATAGCAAATGAGTTTTAAAGATCAAGCACTGCTCAAAATTAATATCTTAACTATTCAAGGTGTCCAATTTCCTTGAAGGGCCATTTCATTTGGATCATTAACAAATAAAATAAACTGGACCTAATATGGCTATAGCTACTACTTCCAATAACAGGAGTGACAATACACCCTGGAAGTTATGATTCACACATTAATTTGGGATTATTCAAACATTACTGCAGGTAAACTAGTATTGGTATAGTCATGAATTTTAGAGGAGTTTGTTTTTTGTGCATTGCAGCGTCAAATACAATGGCTGGTATCTATCAAAACTATTAAAGGTCTAGTAAATGTTTTTTCTAACCTTTTGCTTGCACCGTCAGATATTCCAACCAAGTAGTTGCAAGCAAAAAGAAGCGGAAGCTTGTTTTCTTGCTAGCAGTCTAGCAGTCACTTTCCCAGGACTAGCAGAAGTTTACATTCCTATTCAAATTTATCAACATCACGAGGAAAGGTTTTTTTTTTCTTGTACACAAATGCTTGCCAGACTAGTAAATGCCTGTTTGAAAAGGAGGAATTTTCTTTCATCATCAAGCTTTTACTTGGTATTTTGGAACTCCTCTCCTACTAGCTTACGCTTTTATTTCCATGGACATGATGGAGATTAAAAAGGTGTTATTTTTGTATATTGCACTGTCTTCACTATCTTTTCTTTTAAAGCTTAAAGAAAGCTTACAGTTTTCTTCAATTACAGATTTTTTTTTAAAAATTGAATTTAATCAGGCATAAAGCTGATTTTCCAGATTTAACAGGATTAAGTCAGATCACACTCTGCTGCCACTTTGGAAAGTGAGCAGGGAGAGAAAAGCTTTTGACTAAGCTTATGCCTCGGCGCACAAACCGCTTTTGTGACAATGGTAGTTTGAGTGTATAACCCTATTGTAAACTCTGATACAATACCAGCTGCAAACCCACATGCCTGACATAGCAAGAGCCCTAAATATACCACTTACCTGATAACCTTTTACTTGTAGCCCAAGTAAATGCTTGTTTTTTTCATTCGGCCCATTACTTCTACGCTGAATTTTTTGAAGCTGCAAGCAGAAGGTTAGAAAAAGCATTTGCTAGTTTTATAGATACGGCCCAATGGCTAAAGAGTGCCTGGCAGAAAGGCCTAAGCAGATGCAGGGGCTGTAGAAATACAAGTTTGAAAGCTTTGACCTTTGACCTTTGACTAAATTGCGAACAAGGATATGATATAACCTCTCTATATGATATCTTTATAAACCTACAAGCTTTCTTTTGAAAGCTTGTGTCTGCACTGTTCTGTTAGACACAAAATTATTGAATAGTCAATACCTAAAATAGAGACCAAATTGTCGCCAGATCATGGGGTTCAGCTACGTGTATATAAAACAGATGGCTTTTTCCTTTGACATACAGTATGCTCTTTTCAAGAATTCAAAGTAATCTTCATCATCAGGGCCCTGTTCCATGAAAACTTATCATCAATAACAAGTTGCAGTTATTGATATAAGCTACTGAAATCCTTGCATCTGATTGGCTGAAAACAAATTTGTTATAGAACTTTGGCAGTTGTTATTGGTAACAAGTTTTATGGAAAAGGGGCCCAGATAACATATCTAGACCAATCTGACTCTTACCGATGCTGCAGTTTGCTTCTACATAAAGCATGCTTTCAATAGAGTGTTAAATTAACACAATATTCAAAAGTTCAAGTTTTGGCAAGAAATTTCCACTTGGAATTAAAGTCTTGATATACATAATGATTAATTCAAGGCATATTTACACTTAACTTACAGCACCTTCCACCACAATAGATAAGATTTATCAATGATTGAATAGCATACTTGGAGTTCTTGCAATAATTTAAGAGGATTAATGCTAACTTGAGATCATAAGCAGAGTGGCATCATATGAGGGTGGGGGGGGGGGGTGTGACATCCTCCCATTCAAATTGTTGTCTGCAAAGTTGTATATTCATTGATCTTTTTCTACCTCTCTTGTCAAATGAAACAATCTGAGGTAGTCTTTTTTTGTGTGTGTGAAAAATTGACAGTAAATTTGACAGCAACTTTTATCAGATACTCTGCTCACTCAAAATGCTCTAGCTTACCCTAATAGCTATATTTCAGTTTATAAATTTAACGATTTAGTGAGCAGTAAATACACTGATATTTTATTACAGTGATGCATAATTTTGTCATCAAAATATATCAAATGAGATATAAAACATTCCCTTTTTTCATGCCAGCAGCTGATTGTAAGAAAACTTCGCTAATAAAGTAACACATCCATTTCAATAATAACTCAAACTGGGGGATCACAGAACACATTACGCGAGACCCCATACTTGAGCTCCAACAGCATATTTGAGAAGAGAAGAGGGGATTTGTGGCAGGACAGGCAAAAAGCCCTAAAGTGTACACTAATTTACATATGCAAATTGAGTCAGCATCCATAATATTTTTCTTTGATCACATCCATATAGAAAAATTGCAAAGAATGCAAAATTTTCTTGTCAAGAAATTCTTTTACTTTTATATTTTTTGCTTTGGCAGCAAAATGACTGAAAATAGGATTACTTCTGTTGCTTATGACATGAATAATCTCTCTCCTTTTACATGATGTCATAACTGTATATTGCATTCTTGTATCTGAAATATATCACACAATCAAGCATACCTTCAATTATCATTTCAACACCTCAAAGTATATGTAAACCATAATACTGTTACTTCTCTGACGCTCTCAGTTCTGTCATTTTCATGTACAAAGGCAGTTATTCTAATGTTATTTGTACAGGGAAATTACAAAAGGGGCCATATGAGTGCCATCATCATTGTTTAACTCTTTCGAGACAATTGACCACATTTTGTGGTTTGGCTCAATAACTTTTTTATTCAGAGCTCTAAAAAAACATACCAGATGCACGAGTAGAAAGAGCAAGTTTTTCTGCACACTATGTCCATGTTCGTTGCACGACCATACTGCATTTGATGCCAGGAATTTTTAAAATGAGAATAAAATCCTTAAATTGGCATCACATTGACACGTTCGAAATCATTGTTTTTTTAATCAAAATTGGCAATTTTCAAAACTTTTCAACAAAATTTGTAACCATATATATTGTTTTCAAAGACATTACACCTTATCAGAACCATGTAGCACTTAAAGAAAAATATTGTTGCCAATTTAAGAACAAAATGTGATCAATTTAGCCCTTAAATAATTCCTGTCCTGAAAGGGTTAACTGTACCAATCCAAGAAGAGTAGAGAGAAGGAACATACTACAATGAAGAACAAGATCCATAGCCTCAATCCAGCATTGTTTTTGATGGCCTGAAACACAGATATCAAACAAAATTAAATGGAAAGATATTAAGGAGATAATACTATTTCTTGTATAAATAATTTTTTTCTTGTATTTTTTTAAAAATTTGTCTTTCTAATTAAAATGTAGAAGTAACTTTAATCTCTGATTAAAAAGATTACTTGTATTCTGGTACTGAATTGATTTGTTATGACAGGCAAGGATTTATACTCTAAATAACTGCTTCAAGAGGAAACCACTCTCTCATATCTTTTTCATAAATGCATGATGAAATGAACATCAAATTCATAAACAAGTGAACTAAAAATGAGACTCTACTCCAAAAATGATGATGCCCCAACAGCTTCCTATTTGACAAGGTTGAGAATGATGTATCTTACCTCTCTAATATCTTGGTTTGCTGCTGTAATATTCTCTGTTGTATGAACCACTGTATCACCTATTCTGTCTATGTCTGCACTCTGCATAAGAAAAGAAATAATTGGACGTTCATACAAGACTTAATTAGAATTGCATGGGTCAAAGTCACAAGACAAGTGAAAAAAAAGAAAAAAGAAAACCATGTGCCAAGACTGGGTCCCTATGTCTAATTTTTATGAGCTGGCAGAGCCTTGATCAAAGGAAAGGCATTTCAACAAATATTTTTTTTCTTCATTTTACAATACTCTTATTTTGTCCTGAAATTCATTTACTATAACAAAATTTTTCCCATGATAATATTCAAACCATATAAAAGAGAGAGATTAAGATAATAAGGATTAATCCTAGGTGAGTATATTATCATTTCCAATCTGCAAGTCTTCATACTAACAGATCATCTCACTGATAAAGACATCAAGATTTAATAGGTATATCTATACCAAGGCAGGATTTTGTGATTACAAGAACACCTCATGCTGTGGTATGATTTATTTCATCAATTATCACAAGTTCCGAGTGGTTGGAGGACGATGATGATGATGATGATGACAACAAGCAATTCAAAGAGAAGACATTACGGTGAAATATGACAGACAGGCAGGCAGCAAGGTGCGTCCAAATCCTCCTATTACAAGTTAACGAGTCAATGATGTAACAGGTGGGCTATTAAACACAGAATGTTGACAATATTATTCCGTGGGCAAGGGGCCTGCGAGCCAGCACCCAGCTTGACACCTCGGCGTGACACCCGCTGCCGTCCCACCCGGTAATGAGCTCTGTCGCCTTGGGCCCGTCGGGAACCAACACTGGCGATATGAAGCAATTTGAATAGTGTCAGAAAAATCGGACATACGTGTAGGTGGGGGAAAGGACGCTATCAAGGGGTCATGCAATTTATCAGTCAACTTTGATGCAGAAGTTGTACGCATTTACCTTGAGTATATAATAGGTTTTCTTTTCAAAGTCAAATTCTGAATTTCTGATGTATTCTTCATATCTTGAAAGCACCTGGCATTACCTCAAACAAAGACATACGTGCCTAGTACATGTATAATCTTACACAGATAAAGCTGAAATCACCTTTAATAGGACATTACCTTCCAATTTGCTAGAGAGAGGACAAATGCACGTACATGTAGGTCACATATTCATTTCCTAGAGCATCTGACCTCAACACTCCCCATTAAGTAATAATGAATTAGACAATTACTTCCTTTGCCTTTAAAAGAAAAAGAAAAATTTAGAGCTCCACAATTGTTGTGTTACCAGTTGCATGTTGTTTTGGCATTGAATATACATATGGCTCAGTCACTAAAGGCCACTGCACACCTTATGATCGGTCTGTGATCCGATTTCAGAAGAAAAATGTAATATCATTTGACAAATCATTCAAAAACGAAAAATATTTTTGACTGACGGTCTGAATAGTCATACAGATATTAATCTCGATAATACGGCTTTTGCCGAGTTTTCTATTCCGTGGAATGGCCAAATCGTAGTGACGTCACAAAAATCGCACGACTGCCTACGATTTGAAACTAATTTTGCCCGTATTCCCTGTAGAAAGCTGACAGCTCACCGGAACCTTATGTTTAGTATTCATATTACTTTTCAGAACCTGAATAGGGTAGATTTCATTTGTTAAAATGCCAATATTTAATGCCATGGCGATTTATTTCACAAATCGGATCGCAGACCGATTGTAAGGTGTGCGGTGGAATTAGTTGGTTAATAGATAGATACATGTAGGTAGAAGGAAGTAACCATCATTTTTTTCCAAAAAAACACAAAATTACCCTGGAAGTTGGATGAAATTCGGGAGAAAATGATTATTTCTATCAATGTTCTCGAACAAAATTACAAAAACAAAGAGTTTTTTACTTTGTAAACATAAGAACTACAAAACGTTACGTGTTTATTTCGAATGAATTTTGAAATGCTAGTAAAATAATTCTTTATTGCAGCCTAAGAGATGTTGGTTTCGAAAAGGGTAGTTAATCATTTTGGCAACATCAAGCTTATGTTTCATTGCAACCAAAGATCGTTCCATTAATCAACAGAAAAACGAGATAATAAAAAGTACTGATCACATAAAGTTAAGAGAATAAACAATTAACCAAAAAGTAATGCACCCCTCACATCCCACCAAGTTCCTTTCATTAATATGTAACCTAAAACTATACTCAATTTCTAGCCACACTTCTCCTGCACACAATTTAGGCCTATACCGTATATTCTAGGTCATAACGAGGTTCAATTTATAATATTCTTGACCACTTTTGGCAGTAGTAAATTATGAGAGAGAGAGAGAGAGAAAAAAAAAACCATATATATAATCGAAAGTGCACTAAAAGAAAAGTAGTAAGGGAAAATAGGGAAGAGGAAAACAACAATAGATGAGAAAAGGCAAAGAGAAAAAGAATGACAACATGACTAATTAAAAAGTAAGATCAAAAGAAATGCAAAGAAAAGAAAATAAGGTGGTTATCAAACAAGAACCAGGAAAAATAAACTGTAAGTTTATAATTTAACTCATCAGGCAAGGAAATCTTTAAATAACTTGCATTTCTCATCTCCAATTTTACAGATTGCAAAAGGATTTGTAAAGAAACCAAACATCCATAAAATGACAAGATTATTCTTTTTGCCGTTGCCATAATGCAAGAAAAAAGGTAAATGAAATTGTTTGTCCTAAAATATCTGAACAGGTGGAAACATAGATACTTAGATAAGAACACCCAAGAAATCCACAAATAATATGCTTCATCATGTTCCAGTATCAACAACAAAGAATCCACAAGGGAAATATCTTTTACATCATATCAAATAACCATAATTGGTGAAAAGCACAGACAAAAAGACAAATCCCTGAGATGATCTAAATTGGGAATAAAATGACTGACAGTTGATTCTTACAAGTCACAGAGCTTTATCCTAGACCTTGCAGGATGGACAAAGACAATGTGACGTCCAAAGACATTCTTGATTGCTCCTTCATAACACCTTGCCACCTCCTTGTTTTTTTTTGGTGGCCACCCTGACCACAATGACGTCACTCATTGCGTCTGCCGTCCCGATTGCTACTGCGGTTCTGTGCAGCGGACCTGCCCAGTTAATTGGGTGTTTGTCACGGCGAATTGACAATTAACGTTTGACGTGGATACCCCAGCGAGACTGATTTGTTAATATCCCTTCCCAAAGTCTACTCTCAAAGAACTCCTATCCCACCATAAAACAAAGAAGATGCAAAGTGCCTGACAATGTAAGGTCGCTCTCATTCTACTCATGGGCGATGATGACGCAAGCTCATTAATGAGCCCCAAATGTCATAATTGTGCAAAATTAGGTGCACTTCATTTGCGGCATCATAAAATTATTACTTCCAAAATATTTTTAAAAAGGAAGATGTTCAAAAGCAGCTGTTTGAAATCATCTTTAAATGAGGTCAAATCAAATTTTCAACTGAAAACTCATTTCTAGATCTCTATTTCAGGCGTAGCCCTAGAATGATACCAAACTGCCAAATTTAAGCTGTTACTACAAGAAGGTAAGGAAAATGAAATGTTTTCCCTAGTAGCAAACAAACAAAATCACTTGCTTGCTAAATATGTACAGTCAATCATGGCACAATTGACAGTGAAAAGCAAGCTCTAAAGATAGAGACTGCATCACAATGATATCAGAAAACAATTATCAAGTTGCTACTGAGTTATGATTAGAATATTGCCCTTCAAAATATATTCATCATTCCAGGCTCCTGGTTAATAATATTTTTTTTAAAAACAATATTGTTTTGAACAACATTTATCTATTTGAGGGACATTATATTTCAACTGTCTGCGTATGCTGGAGACATCTGCACAAACACCGATGAAAAGTTGCAATTTAAAATTTGTTATCAACATGTCCCTGAAACAAAGGTAAAATAATTTTCAAAATATTCTACCAGATTCTAATTGTAGTCTTGAAAAAGAAATACATGTACGTTTAGACAAGTTGAGATTATCTGTTTAAACTTTTAACCCCTTCCCAATCCCAAACTTTAATGAAATATCGCAATCATGAAATCTACCACACAATCAACAGAAATTCTTTGCTAAAAAAAGTTACCATGGATACATAAATTTGTTTATTTAAGCTATCAAGACTCCCACAAAGAGCTACAGTCCTAGTGCCAGTAATATTTAGGGGGCATGGGTGCATAGCTTGTAGGTCTGTATATATATAAAGATACAAGTTGTGGCTTTTCTGTCAAAATTAAGTTACTAGCAATGCAAGATAATTACTGAAATATTTGGGTTATAAATACCCAACAAAGAACCAGCGCACCAAGGAGGGTAAGGGCATTGCATGTACATGTTGCTTGTCAGACCTGTGGTAAAGAAAGATACCTCTTGTGGCTTTTAACTCTGTTGTAACTACTTTCGTTACTCTCTTTATTTCCCTGGGGGACGTACATGTAGAAGTCGATCAGCTAGTCAAGTTTTGCCCTTTTAACTGGGAGTCACGAGGTGTACACGCATATATAGGTGATGTGGTACAACCACAAAAAATATATATAATCACAATTCATTAGTGTGAACTGTTTGAACTTTCATTGGGCAAGATTGAATAGAGATAAAGAATGAATTTGTACAGATATGAAGAAGGAGAAAGAGATACAACTTATTAAAATATTATGTGAACACTTTACAGAATGACAGGTACAAAGAAAGAGTGAGATATGAGTTAGAGAGTGAGTGCGTAAGAGAAGAAGAAGGAGAAGGAGAAGAAGAGGAAGCTGAAGAAGAAGAAGAAGAAAAGGAGAATATAGGATGAAGAGAGGAAGAAGAATCTAATGAAAGAGGAGGGAAAGAAGGAGAAAAAAGGAAAAGAAGAAGAAAACGAAAAGGAAAGTTAAATCCAGAGACAAACCAGGTTGGATAGTATGAGAAAGATAAGAAAACCCATTCTATTGAGAAGGATGGGAGCACACATTACTTGAACATTTTCTTTTTCAAAAATCTGAACAAATACCAAAGAATCAAACTGCTCTGATTATTATTTCAAGCAAGTAATCTGGAATATGAAAAGATTATACAAACTGGGTACCTTACAAAGCTTTGAAATGGTTTCTTTAATCCCTTGTTGCTAAAGATGGACATCTACATGTATACAAGTGAATATTGTGTTCTTCATTTTCAATAACAAAAGAATATGCAGATGGAACGCTTATTTTACCATTTAAAGGTATTAGATAGTTTTGGGAAGCCCTCAAAAACTTTTTGTGAGATTTCTTTGATTTTACTTAATAAATAGCAGGGTACTAACATAACTAAGATGCTGTGAAGTTTTTTCCTCCTCAAGTAAAATATTTATCGAATTAGAGGTGAAAAGAATAAAAATCCCTGGCCCCAAAAGAGGGGATGTAAATTCGAACAACGGCCACACACATTACTCACATGAGGATTGCTGTGTGTTATAGAATACGCTACACATAGTGCGAAGCGCTGGGTTTATTGTGTGGGGAACCTTCGGGTGGATACGGTCTCAGCGTGAGGCAGTGAAAAGCCGTTACTAAGTGTTTCTTACAGATATTTACACTAAAATTTGTTCGAAATCGCGAATGGAATGTTAAATAATCTCGTACATGTGTCTTATGATAAAAGGAGAATAGTATGCGACTATGTTAGATAAGTTTCTTGCCAGTATGATTTTTGCTACCGAGACTGTCTATGAGCTTTAAACACTTTGGATTGATGACAGTCAACTACAAGATTGTCCAGATACACATATACATTGTGAAATCGTGGTAAAGTGCCAAAAATATTACTATAATAAACAACTATGACAATATTATGGGGTACTAAATTCATCCTGGTCCCACGAGTCATAACTGACCCTTTGTGACCCTTTGTGACCCTGTTGATGATGGTTCTCCAGATTGTTTGATGAGACAAAAAATAAGCAGAGATGAGCCTGTTAACTCTTTAATAACATTAAGCATGATTTTTTTTTTTTAAATCATGCTAAAAACTTTAGAAATCCTATGGGAAGTCATATAAGATTGAAAAAGTACATTTATCTGAGTCATTCTTGCATGTCGGGCATTTCTATTTAAGATAATCCCAGGAAGAAAGATGCCAAAAATGTCTCTTCAGATTTTCATGAAGTAGCCTAAAATATCAATCTTTATGATAACTTCATAATTGTGACATTTTATGTGGTAGCAGTAACATCTCAAATAACTTGGACCCCTGTGCAGTAGGTCTCGTCTTTGTCTAAAATCAGTAAAATTTGTTATGTCAAGGTGTCAGAAATCCCTGTGTGCATTTACTGCATCTTCCAGGTGTCATTATTTTACAATAGATTTAGGCACATTTTTCATTTCACATCAAAAACAGGAAAACAAATTGGATGGTCTTTTACCTGTAGAGTAAACTTAGTTTATTTATTTATTTTTTTTTTTTAATTGGACTAAAGTGTAATTGGAAGTTTGAAACATGTTATTGGTATAAAAGATTTCAATTGTTGAAACAATTATTCACTAATAATATATCATACTTTTAAAATTGGGAGTGTTATATCTTCTGAGAGGTTCTCCAAGTACAAAAAAAATCATGAAATTCCCTATTTCCCTTTCAAATGAAAGCACACTTGGATAAAAATTGATGTGTGTCTCTCTCAAGCAATGAAAGCAATAAAACAGCAAAAAATTATAATACGGGAGATAATCTGAGTGATTTTGTTGACAAATTGTGTTTTCTACAAATATATTATGCAAGCAGAATTATACTTTTACCTCTGCAAAAATTTATGATACTAAATGTACTTTCTAAAATTCATGTTTTCTTTTTTTTTCACTCTCACCTGCTGTTTTTAGCAGCACAATACTCTGTCATCTACATGTAAACATGTGACAGAGATCAGTGACATCGTGATCATTGTCAAAAGGTACACGCAGAGAGCTGAAATTAGTCAAATATGGTTGGAATGTCACCTGTGGAGTCAGTTTGGCAATCTTACTAATACGACCCCAGCTGTGATCTAGTATCACTATAAACTGTTTTGAACAAAGTTACGGTACAAGAGTGAGGGGCCAAGGCAGACACGTGGAGTGTATGCCTTAACCCTCCTGGCACGAATATTAATATTCATGAGTGTGGGCGTGTCTCCCAGACTACAGGTCGGGTGGGATAGGACAGTATATTAAAGGGAAAGTAAAACAATTGTTTCGATCCATTTTTCTGATTTTCAGAGTTTTTCAACTCCTTTAAGATTCATAGCTCTCTCATTAGCTGTCCGACTTTCCTTTAACTCTTTTTTTCATAGGTTTGCCTGATATATACATGTACACTATGAGCATGGAGTATATCCATGCTGTGAGTCAATAAAGGGAAAACTCATATTCAGATCCCAATGTTTCAAGATCCAATCAAAAGTAGTCAAATCCAATATACTGGTACATTTTAAGAGGACATTATACAGAGGTATCTAAAAAGTTAAGGAAGACCATTTTTACCCCATTGAGTTATACCCAAACACTTCATTGGCTTTAACCAAGGTTTTTCCTCGTTAATTAACATTCCCTTTGTCCAAACTGTGGGAAACTTTACAATTTATAGTGGTATTTTCTGTAAGGAGGAGAATTTTCTATCCAATTCTAAAAGAATACAGGACATAATGATGTCTGAGTCATGAGGTGCATGATCTTTTATCAATCATTTTCCTTAATTTTTTTTTTTTTTTTGAAACTCATGTCACCACAATTGCTTTTTTAATTCTTTTCTTAAATCTATAAAATAAAAAGGGGCTTTTCTTTTTAACTATTTGCATTTGTTTTCTTCTACTGTTAGTAAATCAAAATACACTTCACAAAGTCAAAGTCAATTTCTTGCCATGACACTATCATAATGAAATAAGTTAAAGCACCAGCACACCTATCATTGTTTTAAATATGATCAATAAACAAAAATGGGAAAAAGCATAAAAGATACAATATTTTATCATCAATCACTACTTATGCAAAATCATAAATCAAATAATTTCCAAAAGTGCTCATAGTTCTGTTACAATATTTCTTTTACTTTCAATAATTCAACCAAGTAACAAAACATGACTCAACAACTTTCAAAAGCTTATACAATATCATGAGATACTGCTTTTCTCATTCTACTACCACTTTAAGCTATATTTAAAAGTTACTAGTTACAACTGAACTACTTCCTCAAAATCATAAATCAAAATATTACACTGTGTGCATACTTCTCTCATCTCATTTTACCAGACTTTCAAGAGGTTTTACTCAAGACTACAAATAAAAATAATAGACTAAGTGCATACTTCTGTTTTCCCATTTTACCAGAACTTCAAGTAGCCTGCCTAAAACAAGATTTAACTCAATCTTTGGATTGAAGTTGGTAGACTGTCATTCACATAAATTAGCGGTTGGGAGCTGACATTGGTGCTGGTATCTTGACAGTTCAAACATTTTGAGATGAGATAAGAAATCTCGAATATTTTCAAATGAGAATATATCAATTTTATCTGAATCGATTACGAAGATGCAGATATCAAGACTGAAGATGCAGATATCAAGACTAAAGAACGTTCTGTGGTGGTATAGTTAAAATATACATGCTACTTGGTATATTGTAGTTCCCTGTTTAGTTGAATTTTACATCATACTCGATTGGTATTTGACCTGAGTCAGGTATGATGTACATATCAAAATAGGTAACCTTTTGAACTGATTCCCTTAACACACATACTAATTAGTAATTCTGTATTTGGTTGAAATAGATGAATGCTATAAATCTGACCCAATTCAGGTACAATACACTTATTAACCCTTTCAGGACAGGAATTATTTAAGAGCTCAATTGATCACATTTTGTTCTGCAAATTGGCAACAATAATATTTTTCTTTTAGTGCTACGTGGTTCTAATAAGATGTAATGTCTTGAAAATAATATACATGGTTAGGAACTTTTTCGAAAAGTTGAAAAAGTTGCCAATTTGGACAAAAAACAATGATTTTGAATCTCTTAATGTGTTGCCAATTTAAGGATGTTCAATCTTATTCTCCTTTTTAAAATTCCTAGCATCAAACGCAATATGATCATGCAACAAAAATGGACACAGTATGTGCAGAATTTTTTGCTCTTTCTACTCATGCATCTGGTATATTTTTTAAGGCTCTAAATCAAAAGTTATTGGGCCAAACCACAAAATGTGGTCAATTGTCTTGAAAGGGTTAAAATTGGGAACCTTTTGTAATGATTCAATATACGCTAATTGGTAATCCTCATTTGGATGAGGGTACATTGTACGTCAGAGATGACCCTGTGTTTAACAAATGTTACAATGCATACATGTGGCAGAAGCGGATCCAGGGTTCTCTACCCAAAAAAAAGGGGAGGGGGGACATAAATCACCTTTCTTGTGCCTTGTTCGGTCTATATTTAAATGATGCTGCAAGGATTAGGGGGGGGGGGGGGGGGGGACAAGTAAGGGCACAACCAGCACCATGTGTACTTAAGATATGCTAGAATAGGTTTTGCTAGGGCAGGGGGGCACATGCCCCTATGGCACTCTTGGATACGCCACTGTGTAGACCATCACTGAGAAATTTTGTATTGATTCAATACACTATATAGAATCAGTAACTCTATATTTTGTTGAGGGTACATCAGAAATCTATTGAGTGATATTTGACCTCGGTTAGGTACAGCGCGCACGTCAAACCTGAGAAATCAATTTCCACTACCCTGCCCGGCTTCACTGTCTGCGCATGATCACTGCTACTGGTCACCTGATTTAAATCTATTAATATATGTATGATGTTACATGTAGGTTTCCATGGTGTTTTTCTGATGTCATCATATACAAGGATTGCAAATTAAAACAGGATTGCCAACTATGATAGCAAAAGGGCTAGGTGTCTAATATTGATTCCACAATTTCCTCATCCCCTCTTTCTTACTCTTTTGTCTTCTGAATAATGATTAAAAAACACAACTTGCAAATAGGAAAATAACTGAAAATGATACAGATGTTATCAAACACTTTGTCACTGGATATGAAAGTGTTTGAATTGCGTACATCCTGAAATCTTAAAGCAGCCCCATTTTCTTCACTTTTGATTTATGATTTGTCAAAACATTGCACAGCTTTCAAACAAAACTGTCACGACATGTAACCTCTCACCAAATTGATTCAGAAATTGAATCATATCACTATCATGGTAATTATTAAACAACAGTACAAAAAACGGTAGATAATTCATTTAATGGTTTTACTTACATGTGCATGTACATGCATATTGCAAGAATATAGACAATAATAATGGATGTCAAACTGACACACTGACACCTGGAAAATGTAATACCGTCTGGAGAGAGCCAGAAGGACATTAACTTTACATAATGTGATACAAGCCCTTCTGGCTCTCAACGGACAATACTTCCAAACTCAGCGTGAGTGATGGAAGCATAATAATGCTTTAAAATCCAGTGAAATACTGCTGCCCGCTATTGACAGCGAGAAGGACTTTAAACTCAATGCAAAACAACTATATGCCTTTCTTTTATTTAAAAAATACAATACTTCCAAAATCAGTATGAGTGACAAAAGTATAATAATGGCAGTGAAATGAATTTTAAATGCATGTATAGGGTGCAAAGAGACGATAAGAGCTACACACAAACTAAATATGGTTGTTATTGCAGGAAGAATACAGTGTATTTAAAGGGAAAGTCTACCCTGATATTAAGTTGATTTAAATAAAAGGAAAAAAAATGAGAGAAATAGATTAGCGAAAGTTTGAGCGAAATCCGACAAGATGTAAGAAAGTTATGAATTTTTGAAGTTGTAATCAATCAAACACAAATTGGCAACTCCGTGACATATCTTGCAAGCTCCTTTCCAATTTGCTCAGTACAGAAAATCTCATGAATTTTCATTTTCTGAGTTTTTGATGATAGAATAGATTTGTTTCATACAGGTTTTGTGTAAAAACATAAGCAATGATTGCAAGGTGCATGTATGATTTAATATTTTCTTTAGAGAAAATGGAAATTAATGATATTTGGGATACAGGACAAATAATAATAATAATAATACATAACATTTATATTGCGTTTAATACAATGTTTCTAAGCGCCGAAGTAGTATTATTACCCTGGCTTTAGCCCAGCTGCCCTATAAGACGCTGAAAGCATTCAAGGAATAAATTCCTACCAGGTACCCATTTACTACACCTGGGTGGAGAGTGGCAAATGTAGATCAATGTCTTGCCTAAGGACATTAGTGCCGCGGCGGGACTCGAACCGCGAACCATGAGATCCACAGTCCGGTGACGTATCCACTAGACCACGACACCTCACACAAATGGGAGAGGAGCTCGGAATATACTTCACAGAGTTGCCAATTTGTGTTTGATTGATTACAACTTAAAAATTCACAACTTTCTTATTTCCAATCCGATTTTGCTCAAACTTTCATTAATGTGTTTCTTTAATTATTCTGCTTCTTTTCAAATCAACTTGATACCAGGGTGGACTTCCCCTTTAATTTTTTGTTAGGTGGTCCTCAAAAAAATTCTTTGAGCCGAAGTGGGCCTCCAGTTAAAAAAAAACGGTTGAGAAGCGCTGCTCTACACCATAGTTTCCTGAAATAATACATGGTGCAACTCTGAAAACTTTTCCTACAACAAGTTCTTCACCATAAAAAACAAAAATCGCTGAAACTTCACTCATGAAGAATCAAGAAGAATTACAATAAAGAAGAAAGGGAAGTGAAAAGGAAACTGAGATGAACAGAGATAAATAGAGGCAGGCGTACAGAATCACGGTTACGTTGGATACAGATAAATGGGAAGAATGAGAGGAGGAATAAAGTGACAAATAGTCGGTTCAATTACCTGTTGAAGAACCTTGTCAGTAAATATCTCCTGAAGCTCTGCGATCTCAACTACTTTGCCCTCAATTTGTCTGTGAAAACAAGAGTCAAGAGGGTCTTGAAGGATAATTACATTCAAAGAAGATTCTCATAGAAACACCTCGGGCTTGCTCACATATGACAAAGGAAACTGAAGCAGGTTTGCTTTTTACATGTAAATGAATGGCAAGTGGGGATGAAAAAAAAATTGTGTGCACAACAAAGGTGCTATACTTACTCACTGATCTGTGTGTTATAAGATACAAGTCTATGAAGCACACTACACTTTAAAAAAAAAAGCCCTGTGGTAAACTGCGTCGTATGTGAACGGGCCTTTAATATAATTATGTTGTGTGTCGGGCAATGTAATGACTTTCATCTGTAGCACCTCTTAAAGACAAGGTTAAGTTCCTGTTGCAAAAATGAAATTGGAAAGGCTCTTTACGAAAGACACATGTGCTAATTAGTTTGGACAATTCTATGAATTTCAATGTAAATATCTCAAGAAAAAACCCTGAAAATTGAAGGTATCGTTAAATTCTGTCTGCCGCTGACCTCACCATATGGCAGCCCCAAAAGGGTGCATAAAAATTTGTACAAAACATACAGTGTGAGATTTTAAACACATCACTGCATGATCACAAGGGCTACTTCTTTCAATGGCCCTGCAAAAAAAACAAAAAAAAAAACAAAAAAAAAATTCAAACTACATCATACAGTATGCCCCCCCAAAAAAAAATTACAACCGGCATTTGGGTATCGATTACAACAGAAATCGTCTTGCAATAAGAAAAACCATACTGGATTATGAAAGGATAACTATTTCACTACCAGAGTACCAGTCAGTGAAGATCCCGTCCAATTTGGTCCAGTAGTCATGAAGAAATAGGGATTTTTTAAAAGCATGTCACGGGTCCCTTTCTTCCACGTTTTGTCACCTGGATGTTCTTGGCATCCATATGAATGAAAACATTTTGTTTACCGTACACAGGTTTACTAACATATCAAAATTGTTATGCCCTTTACTTGCAGCAACAATTACAGGAAGAAGGACGATGATAATTATGATGATAAAT
The DNA here is from genome assembly GCA_025618425.1 of Heliocidaris tuberculata. Taxonomy (NCBI): domain Eukaryota; kingdom Metazoa; phylum Echinodermata; class Echinoidea; order Camarodonta; family Echinometridae; genus Heliocidaris; species Heliocidaris tuberculata. The sequence continues at coordinate 23,920,984 of CM046847.1, forward strand.
GAAGCACTGCCGTAACAATTATAGCAGATAAAAATAATACATTCAAACCATTCAAAAGGAGTGTGGAATTGTTCATTGTGATTTGTGAGTCTCCCTTCTGTCAAACTTGGATGGAAGGGACTGATGACATTCCTTACGAAAGTCACTATTTCTTCGTGACGACTGGACCAAATCATATGGGGTCTTCACATGCTTGTAGAAAAATAGTTATAGTTTCATAATCCAATATGACTTTTCATATTGCAAGACAATTTCTTTCATAATCAATTCCCAAATGCTGGTTGTAATTCTTTGGGGGAAATATTGTATATGCATACATGTGTTTTGATATTATTAAAAAAAAGAACAGGCCCATCAAATAAAATCAATGTTTAGATTTTTCATATTTACCACAGCTGGGGCCCGTTGCACAAAACTTGCATTTGAACGCAACTCAGGAAAATCAAACGCAACTTTATTTTCAGCCAATCAGAAGTGCGCATTTAGGACTTGCGTTTGCTTTTTAGGAGGTGCGATTAAACGCAAGTTTTGTGCAACGGGCCCCAGATGATATGGAATTCACAAGAAACTGAATAGTACATGTACATTATATAGGTCTCATATGAAAACCAGATTTCTGGCTTCAACAGAACACTAAAATTAACATGCAAAGCAAAGTTGAAATTTCCCATATATTTCAGACTTCTACAGCTTTCAGGATTTGTCGCGAAAAATATGCAAGTAACATCACCAATGGAGGGCACCCTTAGGTAACTGGAAATGAAAAGGTACATCACAGATAATCATTGCACCTAATACCTTCTCAGTGTCAAATTGGCACCAAGATTTGTACATGAAATGTAAAAATTGTTAGAAATTTTGCTTTATTACAAGAATCAAAATCCATATAAAATCAAAATGTAAACTTTATACAACACAGGCGTAATACCATAATACACTCCCCCCCCCCCCCCCCCCCCCCCCCCCCTCCCAGGTCCATTTTGTAATTTCTTTGCACCAATAAGAAGATCTCATCGCATCTTTGACATTTTTATTTCACGTCTTTCTTTTGATACCAATTTTAGAAATATTGGATGTATGGATTTAGCATCACATGACCTGTAGCAATTGAATTTAACAATTTCATATGCCAGGCATAAATAACTTTCCAGAATCCAAGTATTTCTTTTTTTATTGGAGAGAGTAAATAACTGTTATTAGCTAATACCAGCATTCCATACAAAGTAACAGCGCAAGTGTGCTCGAGTAGTAGAGGGGGTATCCTTTAGTAGGACACAAAGCTGTGGGTTATTTTAATAGCAGATAATTCCATTATTCAACAGCATTTTGTGACATGATACATATTTGAATGACTGTGGGAGATATAAAAGAAATAATTTGATATTGCTCATCAAACTAAAATGATCATGAAAAAGAGAAGTAAAAAAGAGGGTAGGGCATGAGGGTCCTAGACAATGGTCGGGGTACTGGTCTGACTTGGGGGATGAAATGTGAATTAACAAGATCCTCGGTGAGGAGGAATGGCAGGAGGCGTCCTATCACCTTCTTTTTATGTTCCTTTTCCCCTTTCCCCTTTTCCTTCCTCTCTGTTTTCCTCTTTTTTTTCTCTCCTTCGTTTTTCTCTTTTTTTTCTTTGCCAGTAGATGGGGGAGGGGAGGCACATGCCCCCGTGCCCCCAGAGATAATACCTACCTCACTTCATCCACCAGGCAATTCATATCATTGAATAATCTCTGGTTCTCTTGCTGGAACTGCAATAAGAAAGTACAAAGACAGAGCAAACGTTAATCAAACAAGTAGAATGAAACATATTTCACCACGTCAAAATACACAAACTGATTCTGTAGATTGACAAATTTAGCTGATTTTTTAAAAACAACCTGTCAGCCTATCAACAGCTCACATAAAAATGCCCAAAAGACACAATAAGACAACTAATAGTGCTGTCATACATCCAGGTAAAGTCTACAATGTAGCTGTAAAGGCCACTAAGACCATTTATCTGATACAAAGTGGGAGGTGGCAATTCAGTCACGCATCAGGGCTCTCACTCATGTCCCAAAATCTTTCTCACACCTGGCCTCACGGCCTATTTTCATATATATTATACATGCCGCACGTTGAGCGCACGGTTCCTCGCCTACCTGGCTCTGATGCACGGAAAATCTAACGCTTTGGTCTTATTTCGTCAAAGATACAGGATCACGGTTAGAGTTGGAACTGGGTTTCATGCTAGCTTTTGGGTAAAACCTGGTTACACTTTGGGTTATGTATATTGTTGGTTCCAGGGTTGAACTTGGGAATTTTATTACTGCAGGAAATTTACCACAGAGCAATTGTCACTATGGCATGTGTTGTAGAACCAAGAATATATACATGTACATGTATGTCCCCAACTATCATAGCTCTGACTTTTCTCCAGAGTTGTGAAATGTTTTCATTTTTTTTCACATCACATCATTTACCATTCTTATCTCTTCTGGTGAGAGTTCTTCATCTTCTTCCTCTTGACTGGTTAAATTGATGTCCAATGGTGGGTTATCTGTAAGAAGAGAAATATAGTTAAGATCAATTACTAAGGTGACATATTACTACCCGATTCTCTTGGCAATAATTCATTGATGTAATATAGTGGGTTGTCTATAAACATGATAGGCCCAAAGAGACAGAAGAGTAAAGTCCTTCTATGCTCCTACTCCCAATTCAGGACTGGAGACATCCAAAGATCTGGCAAAACAATACAAAGAGAAAATTGGATATAACTTTCATCATCTTGCAGTTTCTCCACAGCTTATCAACCAACAAGCTCATATGCTAGCAAAAGAAATATGCCAGAAATAAAATGGGCAGCAGTTCTGAGCTACCATATCAAGTTGTCCCTCCATGGCTCTTTAAAGAAGATGGGGACAATTGCATGACATCCAAGGCTGATCTTCTCCAATGACTCAAAAAATACTGTGATGAAGTCAGTGACATAGCTTCCTGCATAGCTTCCTGCAACAGATGATGATGTCATTGATGGTATGGCAGAGTTTTAGTCCATGAACATCCAGCATATGAAGACCTTCCAAGATTTGGGTGATGCCTTTCTCCAAAAGAATGCCAAATTACTGGAAACCGAGCAAGAGGGTCATGTGATTTTTGACCGCTACGACGATGACACATGCCCAAAAGGCAAAGAGAGGTCCCGTAGACAAGGGATATATCATCATCTATCATCTCTTGGCGTTAATCATCTACATGAATGTCCAGTGGTGCATTATTTGTAATAAAAGCAATATGAAAGGGGAAGAGGTTCAAATCCCTCCTCATTCAAAGAGTTCTTCCTGACTTGTTTTTCATTAGTATGCAGGCCATGTAGGTGATCCTTAATATTCAAAATAAAAATCTGCAAAAAACTTTAGCAATAAACTAATGTTATTTCTATCAGTGGTTAGTACTCAATGCCTAAAGATGGGTTACATGTAACCCACCTTTGGAAAATTCTAAGGAACCTATAAGAGGACTAGAGAGCACAGTCATGTGGAATGGAAGTCTCAGCTGCCCCTTTCCTGTCACCCAAGGGGTACAACAATGTGGAGTTCTCTCTCTCTGCTTATACCTGGTGTACATCCACGGCCTTATCAAAGCTCTGAGATTTGCAGGCTAGTGCTGGCAGATGATGTGGCCCTAGTCAGTAAAAACCATGAAGATCTGCGAATCATGTTGAACATCACCCACAAGTACTCTACACAGTGGAGGTTTAAGATCAACCCCTCAAAGAGCACCATTATCTCTCCTACCCATGCATCAACATCACAGCAGTTCGGTCCAGACATCGTCAACCAAGTGGAAACCATTCACCACTTAGGCATCACTCGCACCTTATCACATCAAGGATGGCCTCTCAGGAAGAAAACACTTTATATAAAAACTTGCGTGGGTGACCACTGTAGTAGGCTGGCATCAAATGCAGTAGCTGCCTTCTGGAAATGCTTTCTAGATTAAAGGTAATTCACCTATAATATGCACAAAGAACTGACAGAACGAAAGGTCATCTCTTTACGTTCCTCTTTGGTTTCCAAGTGGCACTGCCAACAAGACAATCACCACTACACAATATTAAAAGTAAAACTACATGTATGTCATAAGTAAGACAACAGAATCTGGATGAATATTTTAGACATGACGTCCATCCATTTTTTCTGTGTCCATCTCTGGATGAATATTTTAATAATAAGAACAATCAATCCCGGATACACTGAATTATGTGAAAAGGGAATAAAATTTCTTCATTTAAATATTGTTAGCTTTAATATTGGATATTTTTAAATGAAATTGGGTCTATTTTATTGTAAAATGATATTCACGATGTAGCTCTCAATGAAACAAGACTTGATGATTCAGTTGGAGATAATGAAATATATATCTCATTATAAAGGAATGATAGAAACAAGAGAGGAGGAGGAGTCCATTTATATACATACATGAAAATATTATTAAATATTACTCATGGTACCTAATTCCGTTGAATTACTGGAAGTTCTTTGCATGTAATATGCCAGATATCAACCAGCCTGACCATCAAGAGTTGTAAACAAAAAGCTCTCATGCTGCAAACTTCCTCACCTCAAAGGACTCTCCAGTAAATGCCCACCAACCTCGACCATGCTCACAAACTTCTGCCGTCAGTCACACATCCACCCCGGCTCAGACAAGCTGTACCCATCAAAGTGCAACTACTTAAAGTGGAGTATACCCTACCAACTACTGTATATACATTACAAGTAACACAACAAAAGCCAAGACTGCCCCATCAAAGCACTACCAAGTATCCCCTCTACTCCGTCAGAGACAGCTTTCTTGACCAGGGCCAAGAAGATGGCCATAAGCAAAACCCAGGCTGAATGCTTTACAAAGCTACATGTATCTATACTTAGCTCCTGCTCTCGCAACACTCTTTCTGATGAGAATAACACCTCAATGTTTCAAACCTATTCTCTGAGCGTCTTACTCGACTTGCATGTTAAACTTACCACCATTTACAGAGGGTGCAACCGCAAAAACTGGTAAGATATTAATTAAAAGCTCTGCAAAATTTGCTTTAGATACCGTTTTAAACCGCGTCATTGTCTTTCAGTATTATACATGTCTATGTGAGCGTTATACCCATTACGATCGTATAATTTTGATGATATTTGTTTATGGAAGTTAGATTTTGTGACAAAACCTCAACGTATTACTAATTCTGAATTGTACTGTATATTGTAACATGATGTATGTATTTGTATTTACATATTATGTATGTATTTTGAACTGCCATGAGTCCATATATATATAGCAACAAGTTCTTTTATTCAAAATAGAGACTTGACAAAAAAAACTTGTACAATGTATATATGTTTAAAATATGATATTATACTATTAATACATGGTTGGGAGTGTTTTAGTGCTATCTGGCAACACAAAGGTTTTTATCGCGGTGTAGTAATGCACGAGGTGTAGCCGAGCGTGTTAGACACCATGATAAAAATCTGCGTGTTGCCGGATCGCACTAACGCACGAACTCACAACCATGTATTAATAGTTTTATAAAACGGGTCTACACTCTTAGTGTTTTCTTACAATCTTAGTGTTTGATCCGGATTAGCCATGTGTTAGTACTTTTTTTTTGCACGGTCACGTGGTATTATTTGACCAATCGGGATGGCTACATTCTTGAACCCGTTTTATAAATCATATTAACTTCACAGATTTGGAAGGAGAACTGCTGCCCAGGAGAATGCACAAAGCAGATGAATCTCTTCAGGGATTGGATTGAGTATGCAAGATTACTTACTTTTCAGCTTGTCATCTGCATTGTTGGAGACAGACTGACTTGGATGAGATGAAGGCCCTTCCTGCCGTAGTCTTGATCTGGAAGAAAATTGGACCGAATGTATTAAACAGAGGATGTGTGGATGTGCTAAAGTAACATAAATCAATGGTCATCTCCAGTGATTTCCATTTGATTTCACACAAAATTGATAAATCACTCAATAATTTTTTTATCAACATGACACTCATAGTATGACTACTTCCCCCCCCAAAAAAAAAAAAAAAATAAAAAAAACTCACTGATAATAAAAAGGCTTTAAAAATATTGCAAAAATGTATTTTTTTTTCAAAATAATAATCATGTAATTTTATAAATGGAATGTCCCTTTATCGGGCAGTGGCGATACAATCCTTCATTCCCAACTACTCACATGCGTTTCTTGTCGACAACACGCTTTACTCTGATGGCTCTTTGCTCACTGTACAGCTTACAAACACCTGTAAACCAAAGAATGAGGAGAAACAATCATTGTACAATCAAATAGTACGTTAAAGATGAAGTTGAGTTCTGGTCATGCAATTACGCTGTGAATGAAACTGTCTCAAAGCAGTTGGGAAAGGTTGATCATGTGTACATAAGAATTGGTGTATATTGTGAGGTTTTAGAATCATCAAAATGATAAGAATTGACCCTATCTTGCTGAAAAGCACATGCACTTCAAACAGAAATGGTATATGGGACTGCACACACGTGTGGCATGAGTGCTTCAGCTATTTCTCGTCATATTTTGAATATGGGGGTATTTGAAGAGCAATCCTTTAGAGGGGTCATTTCTACTATGATGTTCTTCCAAACTGACATAAAAGGAATGAGAAAGATCACAAATTATTTATCACCTTTCCCAGAAACTCAACCTTCTCTCTAAACTTACAGACTGAAATAATCAGAGAGCTTTTCACACAGCTACAAATATAAAGTGGTTATGAATTGTCTTTTGCATTTAATTGTGTAAAACATTTTCATCAATAACGTTTGTCAGGTTCCATATTCTAAACGTACCTCCACAGTGCACATATTTACCAAAAAGGAGAAGGCAATATCTTTTGAAAGATCTGCTTTTGCAATTTGCATGCTTGTATTTACCAAAAACGACCTAGTGATCATTGCAAGAGACAAAGATCAAACAGTATATCTTCTTATCCTAATCGTGAATTGTTGTTGTTGTGGATTGGTTTTAACGTCGCATGTCATTCAATTGTGAATATGTATGAATTAGAGCTACCTCTTTCAAGTCTCTGAACAAATCATATATACTTGAGAAAGATGCCATGGCAATTGGATTCTGCACATTTGCTGATCATATTTAATTTTCAAATAGTAATCCTGGATTGATAACATAAAGCAGTGGACAGGAATGTCTTTTGAGCAGCTAACTAGAACAGCTAAAGACAATAAAGTTATGAGAAACCTGTTTCTCAAGATCCATCACATTGTCGTCTAAACCGGCCTCCAAGCTATGGGACATACATGTAGACAGATATATAGATAGAATCCTGTCAGATTTTTCCTGAATTAACATAAAGCATCATCTTTAAATCTTTACATTTTGGGTAAAAGAATAAAAAAACTCATTTCATATTCAAATAGGTTTGTACACCAAAAGAGTGAAGAGAAATTCAAAGGAATCAAAGTGAACATAATCCTGTCCCAAGTTCCTCACCTTTCAGATACTGATCGATGAGCTCAAACACTGCTTCTCTGTGCTGTCTCACTTGGGATGGGACATTCTGACGATGTGCTACATTGACAGATATGAAGAGACAAGAATATTAAAGATGGCTACATGCAAATAGACCTGTTTACTAAATAAATGTATTTCATTTTATGCATGTTTCTCTCCCGAATCCCTAGTTACAAACTATTCCATGCACCTACTAAGCATAATGGCATCTCTATGGATGGAATCCATTTTGCATACATGTACATTAGTTGTTGCTATGTCGGGCAAGCCTCCGGCGTGCTTTCGAGTCATCAAGAGAAACTGTTGTACAGGAAGTATGAACAAAATTAGTAAGCAGGTCTATTGGTATCGGCTTTTACATTTAGATGCTACCATGCATACATTTTTGCTTCTCTGTATTGATGAAATAAGTCAGTAATCCCATCAATAACTCTTACAGAGAGTGAGCGAGAGAGAGAGAGAGAATCAATGATGTAGCCGTATCCACAATGACTTTAACCAACAAAGCCTGTGAAATGCAAACATTTAACAGGTGCCACAGATAGATTTACTATGTTATCCACAGGGCTTAACATTATTTTTTTCCTTGGGCACCCTAAGCAAAATATAAGGGATCCATATACTTTAAGTCCCTGCAAACATGTTGAAATTTGGGAGGTCTGGAATTAAATGTGGGGGTCAATGAATACCAGACCATTATCAGTATAAAGATCAATATTAGAATTATACATCAAAAATGGGTGGGATTGGTCACAAATGATACTTGTAACAGTATGTATCTTTCTTGTAGTTTACCCAGTGATGATCTTGTCAAGTAAGACTTTGTCAAAAATTTATACCCCACACTGAAAAAAGTAATAACCATCTGCAGGAACGACAAAGGTGTCTCTGAATTAATAAAGAGGTTAAGGAGGTTCCTGTAACAAGTGTCTTACCTGAAAAGACCATCGAGACATTTACCTGAAGGCAACTACCCCTCAGAAAATACCCTCTAGGAAATTGTCTGTAGGATAATTAATTGGGGAAATTGTGGTCTTGTCCAAGGAGACAGTTGTCCCAGGGGGTGATAGTCTGGGGTTACTTGTATGGATAGAAAATGATATAAATATGATCACACTGAGATGGACAATCAAAATACCTTCGGTCTTGAAAAGCCTGATAGTATCTGTGCATGTTCGCATGAAATCCTGGGCATCCGAGTCTATCTGATCCCTCTCTGCATCCGACATGTGACATCCATCATTTACCAGGTGACTGAGGAAAAGAGAATGAGAATATAAATAAAATTAAAATCCTTAAATTAGCATGTTGGTATTACAATCGATAAACAAGCAAATACATTCAATGTCATAGGCCGCATGTTTGGCATCTCATAGACTGAAAATATGTTATAAATTTAGGTTAATTTCTGACCATGCTCAATCAATGGTATAGATCTGTGAGGACATAATATCTTAGACAAGAGTCCCAAACCCTTTGATCGAATTGTTAACAATCTTTCAATTCATTCCCTCTATCACTATATTGTAGTAAAGGGAAAGAGTACAGTCAAACTCCTGCCACTCAAAACAAATAATGAAGCATGACTTCAATATGCTACATGTCTACAACTGAATGGAACAAAGACCTCCACTTTGGTTACTGATTTTACCTTGCAGCATTGATATACTGCTTCCTATGTTCCAGCAGGAAATCCTTTAGTTTGGAGATTGTGGTCACCTGTCCGAATAGAAAGAGAAATGAAAGAATGACTGGCATCAACAACAAAAAAATGAAAAAGATATTGCAAGAAAATTTGAAGCCCAAGATCAAAATACAAAATAATTTACAGTAGTGCAGCCCATTTCCGAAGGGAGATGCTTTCGCCCGAATATTAAATATTCAAAAAATTGGCCAGTTTTTGTTTCCTTTTTTTTCTTTTTCTTTCTCTTTTCTCCTTTTCCTTTTCTCTTTCCTCTTCCCTCTCCCTTTTCCCTCTCCTTTTTTGTGCCAACAGAGGTGACGCATTTGCTGATAGCAATTCTGAGGGGGGGGGGGGGGGTTTGTTTCTTTGTTTTTGATCAGGAAACAGATGTGTATCATACAAGTTTTGTGTAAAAACATAAGGGAAATGATTATATCTAGAGTGCATGTATGATCAAATATTTTTTTAGAAAGAAAATTGGGAAATTTATGATTTTTTTTCAGTACAGGGCAAATGGAAGATGAGCTTGCAAGATACGTCATGGAGTTGCCAATTTGTGTTTGATTGATCACAACTTCAAAAATTCATATCTTTCTCATTTCTTATCGGATTTTGATCAAACCATCACTGATCTGTTTCTCTATTATATTTCTGCTTCATTTAAAACCAACTTGGTATCAGGGTGGACTTGCCATTCAAGTAGTCAAGAGGTTTCACCAGTTGACAGATAAAAACAGTGCCTTGGATATGTGTTATACCAAGTGATCAAAATGTATTCAACAGATTAAGTAAATTAAGTCTCTACCAAAAATCATTTAAAAGAATGACTGGGAAAGGATGCAAGGCACGCATTTCGAGGGCATTTTCATGGGGGGTTTTACTGCCTCAGTTCTTACCAGTATTTGTCTAGAAGATGCAGAATTTAAAAAGTAGGACAATGGGAAAAGTTTCAAATTCACAAGAGGAAAAAGTTAAACGACAAAGGTTATGCTCTGCAAGGTATGGTCCATGCAGACTGATATGCCATAGGAGTATATATAGCCAGTGTCATTGGAATATAAAAAAGTTCTATATATCTCTGTCCTAAGAGGAGCAACAGCAAATTATGACTAATATCTTGCACCGTCACAGGCATAGACGGCAGTATATACGCTTGCGGGATATTAGCACAATTAAATTTAACATGCCACATAGGAAATGCTTAGCATTGCACTGCATTGTACTCCATTCATCTACAGCGCACATTCCATGCTGATTTCACTGTCTTTGTAATGCTAAACGTGAACGGTAGGTAAATCCACATCGAAGTCGCCATAAATTGTATTTTTTTCACATTTCTCATGATCCGATCGATGAAGTGGTCGGATGAGCTGAAAGAGGAAGATTTTAGCAAAGTCCGAAGGTGGTTTGCAAGGTTCACCGTACGTGGAAATGGATAAATCTTGCCCACTGATTTTTTGTTTACTTGTCTCTCCGTAGGGAAGATTGCCTCCATTGTATGGCTTGATGTTCAAAGTCATATTTCATAAAACATCAAGCCCGTATGGCTAGGTGCTACGAGCCATTATCTTTCTCTCAAACTTTGGTAAAATCCCCCTCCCTTTTTTTTTCTTTTTAAGTATCTTTTTATTCATTTCTTTTCAGTGATATCAACAGATATTAAAAAATAGAAACATTACAATCATGAATAAAGTATAAACAGAAACTTATACAATTTACAAGTAAATATATATATGGAAAATGTATACATTCATGGAAGAACAAAGAATTTACACATACATATACTTGTAATTCACTTAAAATCTCAGCTTACTTGAAATAATACAGATTATCAGATATACAACTGAAAATCTACCTTTGCCTTATGATTTATCTGCAAAATGTAGAGTTTTCATGGATGCATAAAGAATCTATACAACTGAAAATATACCTTAAATATAACTATTTATAGTCATAATTAGGTAACCTAAAAGGTAACCGTCGTCTCCCCCCCCCCCCCCCCCCCTTGAAATTAAATACTAGTTACAACAACAACGATCGAGTGACCAAATGGCAAATGCAACGCGAGCAGGCAGCTCAGCCAGCAGCTCAACCAAGCATATTCTCATCTTATTCTTAGCCGGATCGCTGGCGGGGCTAGCTCTCGGGGCAGAGCTCTCCGCTGGCGCTGACCCGAATTTAACTCACCACCTCCTTTGCCTTTGCAGCAAAGTCACCCTTTATTGGTTTTGCATGACCCAAAAGGGATGACTTAGAAGAGTCTTTTGTGACACCAAGAGCTTTATTTCTTGTCCGCACTGTTTTAATCGAGGCCTTGAAAAGCGCTGTTCTGTCTGCTGCCATGTTGACAAATTTCTCTTCAAGTTACGTCACTCCACGAATCGAGGGTGTCGTCGAAAACACAAATGAAAAGAGAAGAAAAATATTTGTATCAAAATTATAAAAAAAAAGATTATCATTTTAATCCTTTGATCACTTCACATCCTCATAAACAGGGGTGGATCCAAGGGAGGGCATGCGGGATCGAGCCCCTCTCCTAACAAAACAAAAAAAAAGAGACCCCAAACGTTTATGACCCTTTTTTTTTTTTTTTTTTTTTTTTTTTTTTTTAGCTTGTCGGAGAATTTAGGAATAAAAAGAAAACTCAATTACGCTGATCCATTTTTGTTTTTGCTTGTCAGAGAATTTTGTAGTAAAAAGACACCTCAAAACGCTAATGCCCCTTTTCTCCCTTTTGTTGTGCTTGTCAGAGACTTTGAAGTAAAAAGACACTTCAAACACTGCTTTTTTTTATTTAATTTTTTTCAAAAACTTATATTGTGTCCCCGCTTCCTCACCTGTCATAACTAAGCATCACCCATCACCTTCATAATCACCTCACTGAATGACAGTCTCACTTTTCATCCCCCATAATATCTCACAACTGTATTCTAACTATATTATAACTACATTCTAACTATACAATATTCATTACTTTCATCATCATCATATCTCACATTCATACACTATTACTATGAGTACTCTAACGGCCAGTGGCGCAAATCCATTTTGAAATACGGGGGGGGGGGGGGGGGGGGGCACCACATGATTTAACTTTTGTACCTCTCCGAAATTTTCTGACAAGCAAAAAAAAGGGGGGTATCACATTTTTGGGGTCTAGTTTTCATCCAAAATTCTCTGACAAGCAAAAAGCAAAAAGAAGAAGAAGAAGGAAAAGGGTTATCAGATTTTTTTTGGGGGGGGGGGAGGGACATAGGCTTATCTTCAAAATAGCGGGGGGACATGTCCCCCTGTCCCCCTGGATTTGCTCCCATCTAACCAGTAACCACCATCTCGATCACAATGATACACTAATACTTTTACCTTCGCAACAATAACGGTCCATGCCAGGGCGGTGGTCCAATTATGCTCCAAAAAGATCCAACACCCACCCATCTCGATCCATGGTTCTGTTCTCAGGGGGAAGGGGGGGGGGGGTGTCTCATTGAGGCCTTTACGGTATCCGCCTCCATGACTTTATGAAAAGAACCCTAAACGAGGATTTAAGTCGAGAGGTTTTTGATAACCTATTCAGGGAAACCTTTCTGATTTTTAGATCCTTAACAGAGATTTTTTGATCTTCCATGCATGGTGTACACTAGGCTACACTATTCGAGGATCGGTTCTTCTTGCCCCCCCCCCCTCTTTTTTTTTTTTTTGCCAAAAAGGAAGAGTTAAAGACAATTTACTTTGGAACACATTACAGAATGTTTTCATTAAAAAAAACAGAAAAGAACCTCTTTGGATTCATTTTATCGTGTATTTAGATTCGCTGCTCCTGACCGGATCCCGAATGTACTTTCAAATATCATACTCTTTTCGAGGATCTTTTCTCATCGCTATTAGTGAATTTGATACCCCTTTTTCAGAATTTTCCTGTTTTTGATACCCTAAACGAGATCCCCTGGATTCCCGTCTGGTGGTACTCGTTTTCATGGACGCAGATGCCATACAGGTCTCAATGGTTCATTTTCGATCATCATGCCACACTTTGAACTGTCAAATTAAACAGGGAGAATAATATTATATGGCTTAATCTATATAGCCTACTTGACGAGCGAAGATTTTAGGTGATTTCTCTATTAATTAAAGAGTGAGACATGTCCGCATGCGCGTGTGTGTGTGCGTAGGAGGGGGTGGTATGAAAACCAATTAACCAAATCAACTAAGTAGGAATAGTTATATTTAAGGTATATTTTCAGTTGTATACATTTTTTGTGCGTCCTTGAATGTATACATTTTTGCAGATAATGCAAGGGTATATTATTTTTCAGTTGTACAATGTATATCTGTATAATTTCAAGTAAGTTGAGATATTAAGTTCTTCTATGAATGTTCAATGGCCGCGGAACCGGAAGGGGGGGGGGGCTGGGGGCTGCAGCCCCCCACCCCACTTTTTTGAGTAGACACGTTAAAAAAATCTCTGAAAAAAGGCTCGAAAATTGTCATTAATGAGTGAAATCAGATCAGCCCCCCCCCCACTTTCAAAAACGCTCTGCGGCCCCTGATGTATACATTTTCCCATATATATATATATATATTTACTTGTAATTAATTATATAAGTTTCTGTTTATACTTTATTCATGATTGTAATGTTTCTATTATTGTATATCTGTTGATTTCACTGAAAATAAATGAATAAAAGAATACTTAAAACAAAAAAAAGTAGAGGTGTTGTAGTCGAGTGGTTTAAACCACTTGACTGGAGACGGGAAGGTATTGGGTTCGATCCCTGGCACAGCACTTATGTCCTTGAGCAACGCATATTTATTTATTGCTCTTTATGGTACATGTAAATAAATGGTGTATGACATATTTGATTACCAATGCGTGTGTGTGACAGTGAGTGTTCAAAAATTCAATTCATACCCAGCGTTGTTGGTGGTAAATAATTATGTGACTTTGAAGATCATTTTCAATACCGTTGTCAAGACTAGTAATGAAAACCCTGATGAGATTTTGTTGATGTATTAGGAAACTAGCTACCGGCAGCTGTCGGCAACTTTTGTAATGTTTCCTCAGTGTCCACGCCATGCATGCATCATGAGATTGATGACGGTATTGTTTTTGTTTGTTTGTTTGTTTGTTGTTGGTTTTTTTTCATATGAGAAAAAAATGATGCTTGCAAGAGAAAGACATATCGAGAGTGTTGAATGAAGAAAGTGAATAGAAAAAGGGAAAGGAAAATAGAGAGAAGTATAAGAGATTGGGAGAGAGCGTGGAGGGAGAGACAGCGGCCGCGGAGCGTTTTTGAAAAGGGGGGGGGGCTGATTTGAATAATTTTAAATGTGTCCTACCAAAAAAAAAAAAGTGTGTGTGTGTGGGGGGGGGGGGGGCTGCAGCCTATTTCACAGAATTCCACACAGCAGATAGAGGTCATTAACTCGTGTTGAGACAACCAGAGATCCGGCCCTGCAAGCTGTTTACAATTTGCGAGGAGTGGCCCCAAGACATGATCACATACTCAGCCACTGAGTGAAAAAATACAGGGACAAGGAACAATTATCGAATGGTCCCTAGATCTGTTCCACAACTGGAGTTTGCCATCTTATTTCTGTCTGGCTCCTACTTATTAATGTGATTCCCCGCCCATGATTTCTGCCGGCCCCCCCCCCCCCCCCGGGGGGGGGGGGGGGGAGGGCGGGCGGGCGGCTGATGCCGGGGATACTTTGGTGAAACATGCCGACTTCCCGACATTTCCACCCTTTTCTCATTTTCTCCTGTTTGTGTTATCAAGGGGGCATGCACCACGATTATGTTGAATATTTCCTTTCCCTACAAGGCTTCGGTCGGTATATTCCCAAGACCCAGCCGCTTGTCAACAAATTGGCAATTCATATCAGCATACAGGTCTATCGTTAGTGAACAACTTTTACCTGTGAGAATAATATTTAAAAACTACATATAACACAAAATTACAATAGTAATTTTGTTTTGATGAAAATTATGAAATTGCTTTAAAATATTAAATACATGAAAAAATGAATAATTAAAATTTTATTCTAAAATTTACAACAGTAGAACGAGCCTTTATTTCTCAAAATGGCAGCGCCCAGTGACCTTTATTCAATTTTGTGTTTTTTCTTCCTCTTGGCTCTCAGTCTTACGGATGTTTCTTCAAAGGTTCTCTCAGAAAATGACAGAGTAATTGTTCCTGAACAGGAGGAGTGCTATACAGAAGAATGTGGAGTTGAATACAACCCAGTGGAGCCTCTTGTGAAATGTTCGTTTCTGTGAGTAGCATCTCGTCAGTCGAATCAGGCATCAATTTCCGGGGAGCTCCAGGCGGAGTCCCGCGGGGCGGGACTGCGCTGCGACGTTGCGCTGCGGCTGCTGGGAACTTGAGCTAAGCCTAGGCCTGAGCCGCACAAGATTGTTAGACTAACTGTTATATCTAACCAAACCAAGTAGTCTAATAGTGATTTTTTTTTTTCGCCAGCCCTCCAAAAACTCGCTCAGTGTGTGTGTGGGGGGGGGGGGGGGGGGGGGGGGGGGGTGAGAATTTTTAAAATCTCGCCTGCCCTAGCTCCGGCCTAAGCCTAAGCCTAAGGCTAATTAGTCGCTTAGCGGGGGAGGGGGTGGGGGGGGGGGGTGTGTCAGAAAGGTTTTTTTTGTCACCTACAGGATACAAGCAAAGAAACAAAACAAAAATTTAAAAAAACCATTACTTTACATGATTTGCAGGAGTTTTTTTTTTGTAAAGAGGAAGATGAGATTTACATGCTTGGTGGAAGGAGAGCGGGAGGAAGGTCGTGGTGGCCACTCATAGCGACTTTACAATACTTTGTGTGTAGACTCTAGCGGCTAGGCAGTCATACACCTCAACTTTTTCAAACACCACTGCACAAAAGTCACCAACATTCACTCAAAATCGGCATTTAATTTACAAAAACCGACACCAACATATCCATGAAATACACTAAATTCAACTCACCGATGTTGGAAAAGATAATTCCAAAAATGAAATCCGTAATTTACTGTCACTTCTAGCGAAACGGGGTATCGCAAGTCATTGTGTACATTTCCTGATCGCCGCAGGCGCTGACATCTCTCCCCCCCAAAATTTGGTCATTAAAAATTCAGTCCCTATCGCGCACACGTAAAAGTCCCGATTTTCTGTGTGCGCGATCGTACAGATCGATGTGCGCGCGATACCGAGTTTCTTTGTGGACAAAATATTTGCCGAGTTAGTCTAAAACATCAGCGGCATGAAAACAACATGCGATCGCAAAAAAAATTGGCGGGGATTTGTTCGGTTTTGGACATGATTTTGACTTTGGATTTTGCTGGAAATATCAGAAGTTCTTCCTAAGGACCATTTAAGGTAGGAGTGAGATTTTAAAGAGCTGAATTTGAAAGGAAGTATTTGAAATATTTATCTTATTTTTCCCCTATACCTTAAGTCAATATGACCACTATACTATAGTATTACATGGTGTGGTGGTGGTGGTGGGAGTTGGCGGGAGTCCCCCGCCAAAAGCGGGAGGGTTGACTGCCCTGCAAATTTTTGATGACCAGATTTATTTTCTGAGATTCAGCGCTTGCGGTGACCAAGAAATGTGCACGATGACTTTGATACACAGCTTCGCAAGAATTGACAGTAAATTGCGGGTTTTGTTTTAGGAACTATCTTTTCCAACATCAGTGAGTTAAATTGATTGTATTTCATGGACATGTAAATCAAATGCCGATTTTGAGTGAATGTTGGTGACTTTTGTGCAGTGGTATTTGAAAGTGTCAAGGTGTATGACCGTCCAAGTGTATACACATGAAGTATAGTAAAGTCGCTATGTGTGACTAGAGTTTATCATTTATGTGCAGAGAAGAACATGTTTTATTCATGACTCAGATCATGTTAGTCAAACCGTTCCTATACATGTAAATTTATTTAAAAAGTGATCCTTTCAATTTTTTTATGTGATCTGTCTTGATTATCACCAGAATTGGTGGCAGTTTTCAGAATGACCAACAACCAAACTTAAATTTAAAGAGAAGGTTATGTTCGGGGAAAGGTGAAAAATAATTTGTGAGCTTTCTCTTTCCTTTTATGTCAGTTTGGAAGAACATAATAATAAAATAATAATAATAATTGTAAATTTATACTGCGCAATTTCTATATAACATCATAATTAATGGAAATTTCACCTGAAAATGATCAATGATTGCTCTTCAGATGTCTTCATATTTGAAATCTGACGAGAAATAGCTGAAGTGTTCGGGCGGAACATTCATGCTACATGTGTGTCCAGTTTCAACCTTTCCTAATTGCTTTGAGACATTTTTTCACATTGAAATCCTATGACTAGAACTCAACTTTATCTTTAAGTCTTAAGACTTTTCTGACATATGATAAATGAATATCAATATGAATTATGTCGTGAATTGACTTTTGTGTTTTGGGGAAGAAAAGTTGTCTTTTCAAGGTTTTGTCATGTTTATGTTATGATAGCCACCTCATCTTCCTATACATAGATCTATATGGTGTATAGAGGTGCACGGCCGATATTGGAGACTGTTTCCTATTTGGGAGACAATCTCTCATATTGGAGACTCAGCTTACAAAAGGACAAAAGAAACAACACCAACAACAAGGCAGTTTCTCTCAGCCAAATTTTTGCCTCACTGAGGTCAGAAGCCCATTTGTTTTGTGTGTAGATCATAACATAAAATGTTATGAAATAAAAAATAGACGGTCAAAAGGGGTATTTTTTCATGAGAAATCTGCTTATCACTTTTTTTTATTTTGAGCCAAGAATAATTCCTTTGCAGCAAATGTAAACAAAGAAAATTGGTCTCCTAAATGGGAGACTGTTTCCCCAAATAGGCTACCAAAAATGTTGACAAAAGTCTTTAACAATAGAGACATTCTCCCAAATAGGAAACAGTCTCCAATATGGGCCTTGCGCCTCTATTGACATATAGAACTAATCTGGAGATTTCATCACAGCCAGCAGTTACAATAATTGTGATTTTTGTATTGAATTAGATCGAATATAGAATACCCTTGGCATACTTGTCATCCATAATAAAGTTGCAATACAATTTAGACTTGAATATTCCTAGAATGGTAGAGCATTTATTCATAAAATCAGGGGCGGCGCTACAGGGGGGGGGCAGAGGGGGCGACCGCCCCCCCCTATGATTTTTCAAGTAGTGAAAAAAGAAAAAAAATGAAGAAAGGAGGAAGAAAAGGGAAGAAAGAAGAAAGAGGAGTATTAAAAAGAGAGGTCTTAAACATATAACTCTATATTACCCCTGTTCTTTAATGGAGAAAAAATATGACGTCATCTTTAGGTCGTCTTGCCCCTCCTATCAAAATACCCTGGCGCCGCCCCTGCATAAAGTGCAAAACAAAATCCCTCCAAATCCACTCAGTGAACAATCAGTATGTGGGGCTGTGACAATGGCATGTATATCTGCTGTGATATATCAGTTGCCGTTGTTTTAAATAATAATAATAATAAACCGTTCTTGTATAGCACATATCACAATAATCACATTATGATATAACGTCCCTATGCACTTCCAAAGGGTTTGGATATTACTTTCTTCTTAATTTTCTTCTTTTTGTTAAAAATACCCACAAGTCATCTCTTGATTTTCATATAGAATTGAAGACAATCTTTCATATTGATTTTAGTATTCATTTCCTTTAGGAGGAAAAGTTTTTAGCCCAAATTTATAATTCTATGTGTATTTGTACTCTTTTATTTTTTTACATGAACTGTCAACCGCAGACCTGAAGACTTTATAGAATGTGATGCTCCAGAGGACTTGAAAGGGAATGAGACACTGAGGAGAGAGCTGGGCACTGGATGCTCGAAGGTACACAAATTTTTTTAGTAGACTCTTCCTACTTTTTGACAGTTGTTTAAGATACTGTTTGACATTTTAGCATAGTCATTAAAATGCCAGAATTGTTGCTTAAAGGGAAAGTCCACCCTGACTACAAGTTGATTTCAAAAGAAGCAGATAATCAAAGAAACATATCAGTGAAGGGTTGAGCAAAATAAAATAAGAAATAAGAAAGTTATGAACTTTTGAAGTTGTAATCAATCAAACACAAATTGGAAACTCTGTGACGTATCTTCCCTGTACCCCCAAAATCATTAATTTCTTTTTTCGCTGAAGAAAATATTCAATCATGCATTGCATGCACCTTAGATATAATCATTGCTCATATGTTTTTAGAAAAAAACCTGTATGAAACAAATATCTTCCTTCATCAAAAACTAAGAAAGTGAAAATATATGAAATTTTTTGTACCAAGCAAATGGGAGAGCAGCTCACAGTATACGTCACAGAGTTGCCAGTTTGTGTTTGATTGATTACAACTTCAAAAAAACTGAACTTTTTTTATTTCTTTGTGGATTTTGCTCAAACTTTCACTAATCTGTTTCTCTCATTTTTCTCCTTTTTAATAGTCAAATCAACTAAATACCAGGGTGGATTTTCCCTTTAATTTGTTGTTGAATGTTAGAAAAAACATCCGTAAATGTTTTAAGAAAAATTATTAATGCCTATCATTGGAAAAATTAGTGTTGATATTTTATAACAAAATCAGTAGTAAGTAGACATTACAAATAACTCTCAATTAGTACACAGCAGAGCTGTAATTTCAAACGAATTCCACAGAGTTTTTGCCATCCGACTCATATTTTTTTTTGGAAATTTTAATCTATTTCAAAAGTTAAATAATGTAGTGTGTAAAAGGTAATTTTTTTTTTTGATATGAGCTCTTTGAATTTTATTAAGAAAAATAAGCGTTGGTGATTATTTAATTAATTTGTCCTCATTTTGTCCTTTTTTCCCCAATCAATAACTGCTCTATTTTCATTTCTCTGCATATATATCTTCTCTTCCTCATGTGCTTTTAACATATATCTCTTTTTCTTTCGCTCTCTCTCGCTTCTTTCCTTTCCTTTCATTTACATTTCTAGTACGGAAAAGAAAAATTCCAGGATGTGCAGAAATCGCCAGTCATCTGTAGAGTTCTCCCAGGCATAGAGTGTCATGGAAACAGGACATTTATCAAAGAAAACATTCCTTGTTTAAAGTAAGTATCTTCAAATAACACTTCATTAAAAAAAGTTAAGTAATAAATTCTTTTGCAATTGCAATACAAAATACTTTCACCTTCTGTTTTTTTTTCTTTTTCATTACTGTTTCATATTTTTGTTCAGTTGATTAAGCCTGCTACATTTTAGTTGCTTTGAAAATGTAGGTACTTGATGTAGGTACTATATTTAAATGGATTTTTATATGTGAATATGAAATGAATGCACAGAGTTGTGAAGATACTGATGAACCAAAACATAGAAGATAATCCTGACTATATGTATGGTCACTGTTTACAACTTTACATGTACTTCCTTTTATAACAAATTGGGTGATGGGATTAGTGAGTTACTTGATGATACTTTATGACATCATTGTCAAGGACAGTCTATATACTGATGGTGGCTGAAAGCTGATACTTGTCTGAAAGTGTACCAATCACCTAAAAAGTAATTTGTGTACAGCTAGAATGTATATAATCCACCTTAAAACACTTTACCTGGCCTTCTATGGGTTAACGGTTAAGGAGTATGAAGAAAATGAAGGAAAACATAAAACCCCCTCGTGCGGGTCTCAACTCCAAGTTCAGTTCCACGCTGGCCATTATTCTGTGCGAGCTCGTATGGCGCGTCACTAGTCTCCTCATAAGTCACTGTTTTTTTGTCCCCGCCGAACGAAGTTCGCGAGGGGACTATGAAACGGGCTCCGTACGTGTGTGCGTGTGTGTGTGTGTGTGTGTGTGTCCGTCCGTCCGTCCGTCCGTCCGTCCGTCTGTCCGTGTGTGCTCAAATGTTAGAAAATGCTACTTCTCCGTCATTTCTTGGCCGATTTTGATTCCGATTGTTTTATCTGATAGGGCTGGGTGGGGGCTTCCAAACTTCTACACAGAATTTTGAAATTCATTAATTATGCAAATTTATGCAAGTTTATTCAAAATCGACGAAAAATGCTACTTCTCCTCTATTTCACATCGGATTTTGATTCCGATTGTTTTATCTGATAGGGCTGGGTGGGGGCTTCCAAACTTCTACACAGAATTTTGAAATTCATTATTCATGCAAATTTATGCAAATTTATTCAAAATGGCTGAAGGTTCATAATGTTTTCATGTTTTATATTTCAGTTGTATACATGCATTGTTGGTATTCTCTTCTTTTGCATGCAGTAACATTATTATTTTATTCACTAAAGTTTTTCACTGAAGTTTTAAGGTTCAGGCTAGTTAATTTCCACAGATCTGCACTTCCGGCGGGGACATTTATTACGCATTGCGTAATTTACTCATTCACTTGTTTTTATTGAGAGTGTATTTCACTTGCAATATCTCTTTATAGAATTAACATTTGAAGCTCATATTTCGAATATAGTATAGCGACATGGAACCCCTAATGTACACAGATGAAAATATCTTTTGATGATTAGTACCCTTTAACTGGGACTGAACTTACTGTTCAAGCGTATTTCCTGTCATAGTCATCAGGTTTGTTTTTTTCTCATTCTAAGGAAAACTCCATCTAGCTTAATCCCATTCATTTACTATGTACTGCTAGCAGTCTGCATGTTCACTAAGATATGTGGGTCTCTCTCTCTCTCCCTCTTTGTCTTTCAGATTTGAAGGTCAACATTTCATCAGTACTCTAATATTTTCCATCTTCCTGGGCTTCTTTGGAGTCGACAGATTCTGCATGGGTCACGTCCCTACAGCAGTTGGCAAACTATTGACTCTGGGTGGATTAGGAGTTTGGTGGATTGTAGACATTGTTCTTCTTGTCACTGGAGGACTTATGCCAGAGGATGGTAGCAACTGGTGCCCATGAAAAGTTTCTGGAAAGGTTACGTTGCAACGGTGGTTGGCGAAATACTGACTGCTTTACTTGAGGCAGAGGAGGGTTTATTGGATCAAAGACATGATTGATATTGGAAGGCTGATGCAAGTGGTTATCTACAGAGGATAACCTGCATTGTGAAGCAAGAACAAACCAACCATTTACCAATATCAAGTTATCAACTCTGACGTGCATAGTTGAATGTGTATCAAGGATTGCCTATGCTGTCCAAGATTTGGAAAAGGCATGTGATTTTGACCATTGCATTTCCTGACTGGCCAAATATTTTTCTATTTTAGAAGTTGCCAAGTGCCTTGATCAGAATTGACTCCTTTTGGAGTGCAGTGGTATAAAAGTGACCTGCAATTTCCTGAGGGACATGACCACATGGAGTTGCATCTGTATGTGCAGCCAAGCCCTGGGAAATCCATCTTCACATGAGTAACCCACTATCTTGTGTAATGGAATGAATCTTATGAAAGGGAGATTGATACATGAATTTGGAGGCATACAGATTGAAAACTGAAATTTATAGAACATTCGTCGCAAATGCGTATGAGATTTTTTTGTTACTGTATTTGTGTACGTTACAGATTAAGATATATTGTGCAATATTACTTTCAAACAGGATTTGTTGTAAGTGCGACAGAAGTGGGAAGTGGAAAGTTGGTGGCTGTTTGTTGACAATAGCAAAATGGAAGAATACCCATTACCAGTAGGAAAGGAGTGGCAGAGTCTGCCAGTAACTGTCATTACTCTTCTGGTAATAGTAGCTGGTATGATTGCTATAATTTATGCAATGCTTAAAACAAAGACAAGGGTCCAATATCTGGTATACTTGAAGGAGAACCAAGAAAAAAGTAATTTCTCCCTTTTTCCATTGTTTTGAGGAAATTTGGCTTGGATATGATTCATACATGTAGTTTTCTTTACAGTTATGGGATGACTGTATTAAAACTTTTCAATGTAATCTTACAGGTACAAATAAAGAGGAATCCACTAGTCACTTAAATATCTTAAGTTGTGCAAGTTGTGAGTAACTTATTGTTAATGTAAAAACTAAAAATCTAATTCCATTGTAAAACCTAGTAACTAGTATTTTCATACAAAAGTGTACAATTGCATTGTAGGACTTGGAATGATTCAGTTTTAAAGCCCGGTCACACAGCGCTTTACGGCTTAATCATGGCCAAAACCCGTCAAAAAGTGGTCTCCCGTGAAGCAGACGATGTTATTCGCGTTGATGTCGAGTTTAAGACGAGCTACGGTCGATTTATAGACGTGGCAGGACACGGGGAAAAATCGGAACGGCGTCGGACGCGGCAAAAAGTTTTGAACTGCTCAAAATTTTAGCCCGCGGACAACCACGGGCGGCACACGTGGTAAAGATGTGCAACACACGTGAAACACACGTGATACTGTATAAGCTGAAATTTTCGCGAGGGTTTTATTTTCGCGAATTTCGCGAGTAACCTGTAGATCGCGAATTTAACACCACGCGAATATAATGCCACATCAACATGGGTGTGTATGATTTACTGGTATAGTAGCAGTGCAGTGTAGTTTGCATGCAGCGCTATGTGACTGACTAGAGTGGCAGTGCCGGTGTGTATTGTTTATCGCTAGATAGACAGATCGCAGGCCTGGGCCTGGGTCGGCCATTCGCGAAAGCAACGACGCACGAATATGTCTTGGAGTCTCTCATTCGCGAAAATATCTGTACGTGAAAATATTAGCTTATACAGTAATCCATGTTCCGGCAGTGATTAAAACTTGGGGAGACGCGGTAAGACGCGAAAGTTTAGCGGTCTGTCACGGGCAGAGCACGGTCATCGGACGCGTGTTACGCGTTGGTATCACGGGAAATAGCGTGTGTGTTTAGCGGCTTATCACTGACAAATGGATTGGGCAGTGCTATGGAAGTGGAGTGCCCGTTTACGTCCGTGCTCAACACGTGATCGGCAGTGCTACAGCAGTGGAACAGCCGCCGACGGCCATACCCCGTACAAAGCACGGCCAAACCAAAATTGACCAAAAATTACCACTTACGACCACGTCCACCAGATTTTCATAACTTTTTGTACGTGATTTAGACGTGGAGTGCGTGACCGGGGCTTTAGTAAAAATCTCTTTCAAGCTCATAGACAATATTGCAGAAGGAAAGTTTGAAAAGTACACAAAAAAATATTATGTGAAATAAGAATGTGAATTATTTTTAGAATTATGATCAAGTATCTAATGGCACTGTTCCAACCTGAAAATATGTAAAATGGTTCACTAGCAGTGATATTACTTGCCACTGAATTGTGTACATAGTTGTTTCGACTTCAAACCTAACTCAGTGATGTGTAAAGAGGTAATGACTCATTTTAAAGAAGTGAATCATACACTGAAATCATTTTCATTTTACAGAGAAAAGAATTTTTTCACAACTGCTTGTCACATTGCTCATTGTGGATTGGTTTGCTCATCTTGCAATAGTTTAAACAGTATTAGTATCCTGGCTATGTTCTTGTACTGTATTGTCTCTTTGAAGCAAAACTAAGCATTAAGATAATCTTGGTACTTATACTTATACAACTGCTGGGGGTCGTTTCATCAAACCGTCATAACGACAAGATCAGCGACATCTCGACACTGTCGCTCAACTTGTCCGCTAAGTGTTTCACAAAGCCGTCTTTGCGAAGATCAACGACAACTTCCCTGACAAGTGACTTGTCGGTACTCCAAACCTGTCATATCTTTTTAGAACGCCATCACAAGCCAGCTTTTAGTTAGTCTATGGGCTGCGAAAAAAATGAAAAATGTAAGTTAAGAGAAAATTATTTCCTGATCTCTATTAGGCACAAGAGATTTAATGTCACAAGCGTTCGAACGCGTTCTGAACGCTCCTATTGTTCTGCTAACCCCATGACAAACGCGTTCGAACGGCCTCGAACACACCCGAACGCAGGGATTAACTCCTGACAAAGGGTCTATAGAAATTGCTTTAAGTACTGCGTTCGGAATGCGCTCGAACGGGGTGCGTTCGAACGCTTGGATTATCTCCCCGACTGTACTTGCGTATAGGCTCGACTCGGCCGCCGCCCAGAAAGGAATACGACCATTTTTTCCCGCTCGATCGCGATTGCCCGGTGCGTACGTCTCGGGGCCGCCAAAATCGGAGTTCTGGGGGCATTTCATCAAATATCTCGTCAGTGATTTTTACCGACAAACTGCTATAAGCTAATGAAATCCATGCATCTGATTGGATGAGAGCAAATTGTCGGTAAAAATCACTGACAAAACACTTGATGAAACGCTCCCCAGGTCAAGATCAAATACTAGTAGCCCGCCAGTTCAGCCTGGCCTGCAACTCCGCTAGAGCGCTAGAGCGGCGTGCCGTTAGTGAGCAGTAGCGCTAGCGCGTTGTGATTTTCTGAAGATTGAAGAACCATGATTGTGTAATTTGCCCATAAAAATAATTCCCCCAAAAGATTAAAATTAGGTGTCGTTATTTCTATGCCAGTCGTAATATCTATTGTTGTTGCATTTGTATATCTGCCCTATTCAATTTACAACAAAGGAAATCTGTATAATTTAATCTTATAATTTGAAAAAATTCAAAAAAAAAAACAATACAGAGCAAAAAAAAAAATTAAAAAAATAATAAATCCAGTAAATTATTAATACTGTAAAGTTAAAATTTAGTTTGACGGCGCGAGCACGTAAATTCAAGTAGTCGGACGAGATTGTCATCGAGAAGCAAAATCACCGGTGGGCAAGGAGAGAATAAGTTCGCGGGCTTCGCTGAGTCCAAGCACAATAACAATGTATATTTATTGATCAAGCATGCATGAAAGTGTGACTCTAGTTGCTCTATGACATGATGATTGATATGATTGATAATGATTAATGATGATAGCGCAGGTGTCCACCTGTGCTGGGCGCTCATGGCGCTCGCTCTAGAATGTCTCTAGACCGAAAATTCTGTCTCTCGTTCATTAGCCTCTTAAAGGGATACTTTGGTAGGCCTGCATGGGCGATTTCCGATGAGAGAGGAAAATATACTCGGAGCTTCGTGTCACTTCGATACAAGGACTTCCATCGCACGAGCTAAAACATGTGATTCATATTGGACCACCTCTGAGATAAGACTGGCTTGTGTTTTAAATTTCGCGCGGTGGGAAAGTAATCAAACATATGGAAAAGTAATTACAGAGCCAGCTCTCTGGTAGAGCCTGGGATTAGTTACGTAATCGTGGCGACAACGAGTCGCGGCAGGGCAGTGCAGAAGCGATGGTTAGACTAATCAACCAGAAGTTAACCGTGTTTTGTATTTGGAAATATTTCAGCATTACACTAAACTTGTTTGGGGGAACGAGGTTACAACCAGTTACAAGACTAACTGGGCGTTGTGGCGTGCGCCTGTAATCCAGCTAACAGTGGAAGTTATAAACTGATTCAGTGGACCCAGGTTCGAGACTGAGTCACGTCTTTCGGATGGTGACGTTAAAGGTCGGTCCCAGACGTAAATAATCATATCTGATTGATACACGTCTGTAAAAACCCAATTACACACACTAAGAGCCCGGGACTGGTTAAACCCGAAGTATTCGCCGAGCTCCAGTTCGGTCAACTTCGTGCCGTCCGATCATTTATGACCTTAGTCCGACGGCCTCGCACAACGGGCGTGCTATGTGTACAAGTAAACGAGCCTTTTGCAAATTCCGCACGATTTCATTTCCCCATGAGTTCTCATTAGACTGCCCCTTTAATATTATTTTGACAGGGTCGGCCATCTAAGTGAATGGCCGACCCTGTCAAAATAATATTAAGAGGCTAATGAACCAGAGACAGAATTTTCGGTCTAGAATGTCTCACAACATTCAACATTCTTGTGTGTTGAAGTGAAGTCCAGAAGTCTAGGCTTTCTTCTAGTCCGCATTAATAAATGGCTTGAATTTGGCTAATAATTCAAAGTCAATCCAAATGATCAATATCAATTAACCAATACAGGTAAACACCGAGTGAAATTTGAGAGTATACATCTGCCTTGGCCTAACTTTAGGGCTACTATTTTCAGATAATTTCGGACATGACAATGCGTCCCGTAATGTAACCCGTTTAGGCTTGTAAAAAGAAGAGTTCCGTTTTTATTTTAACAGGAAACTTGGAAACTTAGCAGTACTTATTAAACTATTAACTACTTACATGTATTGGAAATTGCAAATTCCTATTTCAGGCATTAATCGAATGAAAATTAATACAAGTTCGGCTCGTCGGACATAATGTAGAAGTACTATAAATCGGTCGAAAACGTTAGAATCTGAGAACGAAAGGATATATAAGGACTTCATATGCCACCACCGCATCACATGTGCTATACGGATTATTACTCACGAATCGTACTTGTATTTGTTTGAGATCGGTAAATGGAATTTAAAAACAAAAAACACAGATCCAAACCGATCCAAACACAACGTTACGGTGAACCGTCCGTATGGATCTCGTGAACCACACCCGCCGGCCGCCGCCCGAAGATCTACCAATATATACCACGCATGTCAATTGTGCTTATAAGTTTATAACTAGGGGCCACAGAGCGTTTTTGAAAGAGAGGTGTTTCTAAGAAAAACAGTGAACATGATTGTGCTATTTTTGTCTTCTCATTATCAGAAATATGCATATCGCCACGAATGCTTGGCCTAGTTTTGGGGGGATCAGGGGATCAGGCCAAATAAAAATTATTCCTAGTTTCTCGCCCCCGTCCGCATCCTTCCTTTTTCTTTCTTTTTTTTTTTTTTTTTTTTTGTTGTTGCGCCTTTTTGTGCCTTCTGAGGTCCAAAGGGACTCTAGAAGAATAGAAATATAACGGGAATCAATTTTAATAGGCCTCACAGGAACAGGGGCATATCCAGGGTTTCGTACAAGGGGAGTAGCACAAGTCTAGAAATGTTTAGACAAGCACTGTTAACTATTTTGGACTTACAAAATAAACCAATCAATAAATAGGTTGTCATATATATTCAAGTCCCTTGTTTGGTCGGGAAAAATTGTACTTTTTTAAGTTGTGTAAAACACACTTGGCACTTAATAGAATGGCCGAAAAGTAGGAGAAATAGAGAGGGGGGGGGGGGGGAGGGGAGAAGTGGTAGATGGCTAGATGCAAAAGGCAATTGAAAGAAAGACTATTCTCCACCCTCCCCTCATATCCATTTTCTCTCGTATTTCATCTACCTCGTAGACCAACCCCCCCCCCCCCCCCCAACACACTGGGAGCACTGAGGGCACTGGTGTCAAAGAAGAACGAATGAAATGCAATGAACATGAACCGCGTTCACTATGAAAAGAAAACATCGATGAAGAAAACATGATGTACCCATGGAGATACAAACACTTGTATAAACACCCAGATATAGCTGGCAATTAAACTTCATATTCATATTCGTTGTTCATGACTTAAAAACAATTAACATTGTGAAATTTTGAGCATGTGGTGAAGGTTTGTGTTAATGAGCCGGAATTTTCGAAAATTTCAGTTCAATGGTTCATGCTCGTAAAGAAATTGCGGGGTCTGAAAATTACGACTAGTGTTAGTAGTATTGCGTAACATGTAACGACATGGTCATGGCCTGCTTCTTGTCTGTCATCGCTCACTGGCCTCGCCGCACTCGCGGTGCCTTTCATCTACGTGAATTTATCAACACGCAATCTACATGAGGCAAGCGCGCATTCTTTTTCCCTATTTTCGACCTGTTTGTTTCCAAACAATTACATGTATACTGCGATCAATTACATGAGCCTGACAAAGGTGGAATTTTCATTTTATTCATTTTACCGTAACTTTCCATTCATTCATGACTAATTTATGTTATTCGATTTCTCTATACCACCACACTGAATCTCTATAATATTCTATGATACTTGCCTTTTTTCATGTGATTCTTCCGTATGATTTTGATATTGATTCAATATATTTTTTTTTCATAAATTAATTTTTTATCCAAGAAATGTTTTTTTCCCTCTATCAAACCAATGAGATGTTCGTCCTAAATATGTACTTGCCCCATTTGACATCGAAACTAAATGAGACTCTTAAGAGTGAATAATATACATCTTCAAAAGAAATAACAGAGTTACTGGTTTATTGATCTTCGAACTTATTCGGATTTTCTCAATGTTAATTCTAAAGGTAATACACTTTCAATGGCCCGATTCAGTGATTTCGTGATTTCTGTTTATATATTAACTATAAAAACTGATGGCTTTTACTTGTCAAAGTTGACTTTGATTTATGGTCCATCATAATAATAGCCGCCGTTCTAACACCCCCCCCCCCCCAATATCAATAGGCCTATACTCTGATCCTGGGCAGCGGAGCCGGGGGGCTGCAGTCCCCCCACTTTTTTTGAGTAGACACGTTAAAAAAAAAATCGGAAAAGAGGCTCGAAAATTGTCATTAATGGGTGATATCAGATCAGCCCCCCCCCCCCCCACACTTTCAAAAACGCTCCGCGGCCCTTGCTGATTACGTAACCAAAAAGGCCTACAATGTTAGTGAAAGAACATTGTGTAACCAAGAAGAAAGCTTTGTAAGCGTGCACCCCATCGACCCCTACCCCCCCCCCTCCCCAAAACACACTTCTTCCATTACATTATATATAGACATTAAACAAATATGAACGTCAGCTCCACAACAGACGTCTTTTATCTCTACGGAAAAATATAGGGGACAAAATAAGAACTCGTCTTTCTACACTTTACAATGGTTCTGGTAGACAAAAGACATGTATTCACTGCTATTATGTAAAATAAGTAGAACAGCTGAACATGCACGTGACACCTGTTCTACATACTTCTACATAAAAGCAGTGAAGGGTATTCTTTTGACTCCCGGAACCACTGTGAAGGGTACAATAAGAATTTGTTGCTTTGTCCACTCTCTTTGTCCACTCTCTTTGTCCACTCTCTTTGTCCGTCATGTTCAGTGACTCTTAGTTTATCAATGGCCTACTGATTACGTAACCAAGTACATGTACAGCGTTGAGGAAAAGAAACTTGAACCTTCAACGTTGATATTGTACGTTGTCCCCGCGATTTGGACATTCAAGAGGCATTCGTAAATACGTGACACAGGAGCGGGATGGATTGTGATTATGTGAATCCAAGTGGTTAAAAATAATCTCCAGTAGATCAATGTGGGAGGGCAGACGACATAGTCTTTTCGAAACCTGTTCCGTATTCACACGTGCAGAATGAGGGGGGGGGGATTAAAAGTGGTTAGAGAAGGCACTAAACCCGAGAGGGAAGGCATGGGGGCAGTTGGGGGCAGGTCGTAGGTTTTAATCAAAAGAAAGACTCGTGTTTGTTTGAAACCTTAGAATCATATTTAAAGTGTAATTATAACTTATATTCTGAAACAAGATATAATAACTGTATCACCATGAAGATTAACGAAATAGCACAGGTGTCGCGGAGCGTTGAAAGTGGGGGAAGGGGGATGATGTTATTTCACTCATTAATGACAATTTTCGAGCGTTTTTCAGAGATTTTTTTTAAAACGTGTCTACTCAAAAATGGGGGGGGGGGGGGGGGGGGCAGCAGGCCCCCGGATCCGCGGCCCATGTAGCAAACTATGTTAGCTCATCAAGACGACAAAATCGTTGTTCCAAACTTATCTTCAGTTTGTTATAAATGAAGTATACGGAAATGTGTCAGATTCTCTGGAGAAGGAATTGGGAGATTTAGAGAAATAAAATCAATCAATTAAAAAAAAAAAAAAAAGGGAGTTGATTATCATAACCATAGCATAATAATGTGTAACTAAAAATAGGAGGTTGGACAATTCAGACAGCTGAAAAATATGTCGGGTCTACGATCGAAGGGTGGGCAAAAAATGCTTTACTACTCAGACGGGCACACTACAGAACGTAGCTTGTGCAGTGTTACCGGCAGCGGCGTCGCAAGAGGGGATGTGGGGGTGTCACACCCCACCCGCCCCCTAAAAAAAAATGCTGTCGGCAAAGAAAGTGGAAAAGTGGAGAGGGCTATATGGAATAGGAAAGAGAAAGGAAAAAGAGAAAACAGAAAGGAGAAAAAAAGGAAAAAGATAAGGACATGAAAACAAAAACAGAAAGAAAAAGAAGGAAAAACTGGCCAAATTTTTTGCTCGTTTCGCTTGCTCATGAACTCTGGAATAAAATGGGACCGTAATGATCAAGATTTCTACATATCTATCTGCGATTTTAATTCTTACATTATTATTGGGGAGGAGATTAGGGTGCAGCATTTTTGTCGGCCGATTTGGGTGTCTCACCCTAAAAATTTGTCTGCAAATTTGGGTGTCGCACCCCCAATTCAAAATGTTCTAGCGACGCACTTGGTAACCGGGGGGGGGGGGGGCAAGGGGCTGTTTCCCTCACATGATTATCATTCATTTACAAGCGAGCGACAAAGTGCAAAACCGTGCGGCATGAGGATTTTGGGGTATAAAGTTAGCTTGGGAAAGCACAGGGGATAAGGGAGATGATTTAATAATTTTTTTTGTTAAAGATCGACATAAAAGAATTTCAGAAGGAAAAAATTGACAAGTACGGTATTCCGTAATTTTTTTTTTTTTACTCGATCACATGATTGCATGAAAGGGTTATTGACCTCTCTTGCTCTCTCTTTCTCTCCCCTTCCATTGGCGAAACAATTTACAGGGCCGGGGTGTACGTTTCACATTCATTTCTTATCAATGAATAAGGAATTTGTCGCAGTCGACCCAGCCCAAACCGCAAATACAAAACAAAACGGAAAAGCATTTCGTTGCACATGTTAATCGATCCAGACTTCTAAAAATTGGATTACTTTAGGAATCCACCAATAAAAACAAACCTTGGGAAAAGTAATTTCCGAAACATTTTATTTGCTCTAATTGTGTACATGAATTTGCAGAAAAATTGAAACATAATGATAGGCGGGTGAAATTTTGATCAAATTCTAATTTTGGCATTACCCAACTGAGCATGCATGGGGGTATTACATATACATTGTATTATTATAATGTAGTTATATTATTGTTACTACGTACAACGCGACGTAAATATGCAAGAAAAGTTGATTTCAAGATATTTCGTTCTATTTTAAGAACATTGCGATGATCGAGACGGGCAATCCAGTGCCATCAGAGAAAAAAGAACTCGCTTACAAGTACTACTACCCCTTATTGATTTATATTTTGTAGCTAATTGGTGTATAGTCAACCTCACCTTTATTTATGGACCTCGCATATTCGAGGTTCTAAGCAGATCCTGATCACCCCCCCCCCCCTTTTTTTTCTTCTTCTTTTCTTCCTTTTTTACAAGTATTTGCTCAAACAGCTATATATTTCACAAGGCAGCTAGGTCAAAGGTACCACCGAATCTGATTCACTCGACGTGCACATACACTTTTTCATTCGCGCGCTCGTAATTCCCACATCTCTTCTACACTGCACTCTCATGCACACCTACATGCACGTCATAGAGTATAGGCAGGGCCAGGGCCGCCAGGCCCTGTGTACCCTATAACTCGTGGGTGGAAGTCAGCTGGTTTTCCGTCTTAACATGCTATACAACACACACGGATACACACATCATCGCTATGTACAAACGTGCACATTGAAGCGGTCACAGAAGTGTTCGAACATCCTGTTTTGGGGATGAAGACTTTGAATTGAAAATAATTTTTATGTAACATACATCCATTCAGTGTGAGGAATGTTACGGTAAATTCCCATCAGATATTCTTCTTTTTAAATAGTGTGTTGTTCATTCCAAGCCATTTTCTGTAAAGAAAAAAACAACAAACCAACCAACCATAAAACAGAACATCGCGTCCGAAAGCACAACGAAAGTCGCATCGTATTTTAGAAATAAGTCTTAAAATGGCGAAGCAAATAAAATACCTTGGACTTCTTCTCTTTTTAAAAAATCTGTTTGCAATAATGTTTCATTTTCCTTAAAACTTAAGCATCTACTTGTTTACTTGGCGTTCATAATTATTACTAAAACGCGGCTATTTTCCTTTTCATCTGCGAATTTTGTACTGGCTCTGTCACCATAATACAAGACGGAAAAAAGAAAAGAAAAAAGGAATAACTACTTTAGATTCGCTCCGCGGAGAGCCCCAAACATCCGACGCTGACCCACCGGGACCGATTCGGGGAGTTTAGGGATTTTCGTAGACGAATGTCATGTCAAGTTGCGCCTTTCAAATCAGAGGCACATCTCTAATCCGGCCGTTCGCACGCATTCACCAATCGTTAATCCGGCCGTTCGCATTCGTTCACTGATTGTTAATCGGGCCGTTCGCAGGACCGTTCTCGAACGCACCTCTATTGTTCGAGAGAACAATGAAAGTTGGGGCTCTCCCATGGCTCGCTTAACGGACTGCGTTCGGAACCCGTTCGAGCGGGTTCGAACGCTTCTTTTGTTCTCATTTTTTAATCTGCGTTCTGAACGCGTGCGAACGCTTGTGACATTAAATCTCTTGCGCCTAAGCACATTTCTTTATCATTCTTTTTATCAAATAGTTTTACTTATGTGTTTATTATAATATTTTACAGACGGACAATATGTTCTTATGACTTCTTGACCCTCCAACAAGTAAATGAAATTAATATTTAAAATACCCACATCGGTCTACCATAGAAAAAGCGTCTAAAACGGAACAGTCTGTATATACAGACCCATTCAAACGACGACAATTTATCATGTATGTATTTTCCCTATATTTTTCCCTTTTCACGCAATCCTTTGATATAAATAATATTAAATGCATTTTTTTATAATTGAATATATTAAGAATTGGGTCATAAAATATCTGAATTCAATCATTTTCTCTAAAGTTTACACGATTTGGGTCTTCTTTCCATAATTAGTCAATTACGGTATCCTCTTATTTACAAATCTAGATTCGTACATCGCAAAAGCATCCTCGAGTTTTCTCAATTTTATCAATTCTAAGATGCCATAAGTAACACATCTTTTCATGAAAACGGGATGTTTGTATCATCAGTATTGATTTTCGCTGCCATTTTTGACATTTTGGAACAGTTTGGGGAAAACCGAGCCTCTAAGTCTGTTTGGGTGATTTACGATAAATCCAATGGACTGTGATATAGACTATGTTTTTTAACCGATGAGTATCGATATCATTGAGTTGTCGTTTATCATGGCTTCGTGAAATAGTTTGTCTAGTCCATGACATTTCCGTAGATCGCCGACAAAGTTATGACTGTCATGGAGTTGATTTGATGAAACGACCCCCTGTATGCTATCAAAATACATGTATCACATTTCAATATTACCAAGCAAGAGAATTGTGCATATTTTCAGAATGAACCTTTCAAAACTGCTGCTAATGATGTCTGGTTTCACCTAAGTTGAAATTTTTTATTTATTTCTCAGAAAGCAAGCCTTACATGTACTTGAAGGTAGAAACTCTTTTCTTTAAATCATTTCTATTCATTCCTATTGAAATCTTTCAAATACTTGCAAAAAAAGATTTGAGTATCTAATACCTTGGGTTTTCATTTTAAACCAGTATGTCTAGTCAGTAAGAAATCTCTCTCCAGAATTCTCATCTAAGAAAAAGTTGAATAAGTATCAGGCAAGTTTAAAGAGACCCTGACATTACATTTTCAATGTATGTTAGTGATGCTGGTCCTGGCTGGACAGACATTCACAGATGCACAGTTGTGTAAATAAATGAGAGGTGCATTAACATAAATAACCTGGTTATGTGAAGTAAGTAACAATATCTCATGAACAAATAGTATACAATTATACATACTGAGTGAAAGAATCATCCTTAAAGGTATTCCATCCCTTGTGCAGCCCTAAATTTTGAATTTGTGCAAGTATGCGATAAATTACAAAAGAAGTGTAATTGGAAAACTTGTGCAGATGTGAAAAGGATTATAATTTGCTTGATAAGTACGTTGGTAACACCTTCATTTTTTTTACTCGAAAAAAATGGCGTAATTTGAAAATTATTTTTTGACCATTACTAGTACATGTACTTGTATTAATTTCTGAATAGCTCCCTCTGCGACAGAAGCAATATTCTTATTTGTTACAAAGGAGTTATAGAACTTGTGACCTTGAAATTTCTTAGGCATTATCTACAGGATGTCTACTGAACCTGTGTAAAGTTTCGCAGAATTTTGTGTAAGTCTGCAAAAGGGATGAAGTATCTTTAACACATATTTTTGTACATTGATGACTTTGTGTGAATTTTTTTTATAAAACTCAAAGTAGGAAATTAAACTCAATTACTCAATCACCATTTATTTACATGGTACATGTAATTGTCAAGGTAAATTGTACACAATGAATATAAAATATGTTAATAGGATTATGATTTCAAAACTCAAAAGCATGGATTTCCCTACAATTAAACTGTCACTTTAAGATATGCCCTTTGTGGGATAAGGGATACAAAAACTTCTCATTAAATAGCTCTGGGCCACTTTTGTCTTGTAAACATTTCTACAAAATCTTGTTCAACAATGGATGTAAAGCTAAACAGAAATCCAGATGATATTTTTATTATTCTCATGAAATTTTAATTGTGTGATAGTGTCCATCTATATATACCACTGTTAATCCAAAAATAAGTTATATGAAGCCATTACAAGATGTGATGTTATTGTTGCAAAACATGGGGGATAGTGAGTGAGTAAGTGAGTAAGAGAGAGAGAGAGACAGACAGACAGACAGAGACAGACAGACAGATAGGCAGACAGAGATAGGGAGAGAGAGAGGGGGGGGGGAGGAGAGATGGCAAGTGAGAGTGAGGGAGAGAGGGTGAATTAGAACAATCAAGGAAGAATACATGTATTAGAAAATGTAAAAAACTAGTAGAAAGTTGGTCACACGTTACCGTCAAAGGTATGGTACGATCAACCTTCTGTCTTTGCCTACAATCTTATTCCAACAGACCCTGGTTTAAAACTGAGTCCGGTGTCTCGAGTCTCTCAAATGGTGACATAGGTTGTTCCCCAGATGTAAAAATCTTACACACATGTAAGAGATTTAGTAATGAGGAAGAGAAAAAGAGAGGAAATAGAGGAGGAAGATGAGGGAGCAGGAGATGACATTATGAAGACATGGAGAGAGACCTAAAAGTGATGTGACTTGCGAGACAATGAGAGAATCATGAAGAAATTTCAAAGGAGAGACGGGGATTGAAGGGAAGATATAAAAGGGAAGCAGTGAGAGAGATTTATATAGCGATGGAAATAGAGAGACAGAAAGACATTGCAATATAAGAATTGAGAGAGGTGAGGAGATGAAAATGGAGAGACGAAGAGAGAAGAACAGAGAGGTAGAGAGACATAGAAAGACCAGAGACGGGGGAGAGAGTGAGACATGAAGATTGTGGAACTAAGTTAGGAATGGAGATCAACAGAGTGTGGT
The DNA here is from genome assembly GCA_025618425.1 of Heliocidaris tuberculata. NCBI lineage: Eukaryota > Metazoa > Echinodermata > Echinoidea > Camarodonta > Echinometridae > Heliocidaris > Heliocidaris tuberculata. The sequence goes on from CM046847.1 coordinate 23,957,559, forward strand.
ATGAAAAGATATTTAGTATTTTGGGTTTTCTCCCCTCCCCCCCCCCCCCCTCCGTTATTTTTGTTTTGTCAGACATTTCTTTGAATCAATTATTATTTCAAATAGCCTACCCCCAAATTTGATATTTCTCACAAGGCCTAAACGTTGATATATATTTCCTTTCATGATTTGTCTACTTGCACGACCATAATTCCATAATTGCTGGAAAAAAAAACCAAGAAGAAGGACAAAAGGACAAACCGATATCAAAACTGACTGGGAATTCGTTCATCAATGGATTCTCGGAGCTTGGTTGAATTAAAACCTACTTGGAATACTCAAGGTCCCTACGACATTCACGTTTGTTTGAATTGTGACTTTGAAAATGAAGAAAACGGGTGAGTAAACGGGTGGGTTCGGGTGCCGGCCGCGGCCGGCCCGGGTGAGTGCTGCATGCTGCTGGGACTCAACTTTTGTGAGAAATGCCATCGGGCGGCCGCGCCGGCCACTCGGCCGCTGCTTCAACGTAGCTATACGAGCTCTGTGGCTTATCAATCTGCTACTGGCCACAGAGCTATACAGCCCATGCCTATACTGCGTGTGGAGGAAGATATCAACCAAAAAATCTAGATCTAAATATCACCATTTCCCACATACTGTGAGCCATGCAAACCACCCTCGGAGTTTGCTAAAGGGGTTACCTTCCAGGATCAACTAAGATTGTAAAAATTGAATGAATAAAAAAGAAAAAAAGCCACAAATTTGGCAGGTGTGATCAGGTTTTTTTACCTTGCACTTGTAACTTGTATATATGGGACTACACATGCAAGGTAAGATTGGTGTAGTCCCATATATACAAGTTACACTGTGTAACTTGTATATATGGGACTACACCAATCTTACCTTGCATGTGTAGTCCCATATATACAAGTTACAAGTGCATGGTAAAAAAAACCTGATCACACCTGCCAATTTTGTGGCTTTTTTTCTTTTTTATTCATTCAATTTTTACAATCTTAGTTCATCCTGGATGGTTACCCCTTTAGAAAACTCCGAGGGTGGTTTGCATGGCTCACAGTATGTGGGAAATGGTGATATTTAGATCTAGATTTTTTGGTTGATATCTTCCTCCACACGCAGTATAGGCATGGGCTGTATAGCTCTGTGGCCAGTAGCAGATTGATAAGCCACAGAGCTCGTATAGCTAGCTTCAACGCAGCCAAGCCTAATAAGCTCTGCCTCCGGTGCCCCTTTAACCCTTTTGAGACAATTGACCACTATTTGTGGTTTGGCTTAATAACTTTAGATTCAGAACTCTAAAAAATATAGGTCTACCTGATGCATGAGTAGAAAGAGCAAAAATTTCTGCACACTATGTCCATTTTTGTTGCATGACCATATTGCGTTTGATGCCAGGAATTTAAAAAACAAGAATAAGCTTTAAAATCCTTAAATTGGCAACACATTGAGAGGTTCAAAATCACTGTTTTTTAACAAAATTGGCAATTTTTTCAACTTTCAACTAAATTTCTAATGATCATGATGATGTTTATTGTTTTAAAAGACATTAGACGTCTACATTTTGTTAGAACCATGTAGCACTAAAAGAAAAATATTATTGTTGCCAATTTGAAGAACAAAACATGATCAATTTAGCTCTTAAATAATTCCTGTCCTGAAAGGGTTAACCTTTCGTTCTTTCTTAGACGGAGCTGAGCAGAGCAGAGTCGAGCTGACTCATTGGCTTGGCCTAGCCACACGGGCTTGATGTTTTATAAAAATTTGACATCGAACATCAACATGTCGAACATCAAGCCACACAGGCATGACAGGGAAAGCAATCTGCTGTACGGAAAGTAGGCCTGAGTCGAGTCGGTCGGTCCACCGGCGCCCGACCGATGCAGCCGGTCACCGGTTCGATTTCATGCACACCGGCGGACCGATGAAATAAAGAAATACATAAGAAATTCACAGTGTCAAAGACTTTGAAAATTAACCAGTTTTAAGAACTAAATTTCCTTATTTATATTAAAACTTTCACATGATATTAAATTTCAACCCTTTAATCAACCAAGTGGGACTATCTATGGAAATAAGATCACCGAGCAAGTTTTCTCATTTTTCTTGCTTGAATTTATCGGCCCGTGAGCGCTGCTGGTACGGTACGATTCTGGGCACCTTGCCCCGAGATGGCGCTAACTCCAGGCTATCCGGCTAACTCTAGTGGAGTAATTACGAGTTGCAAACAAACAGATAAAAGATGGCAGCGCCCATACACGTATACAGAATGCAACAATATCATAATGTTACGGGCCGATAAATTCAAGCAAAAAAATTGAGAAATCCTGACAGGTAATCTTATTTCCATAGTCCCACTTGGTTGATTAATGCCTGGTTTGAAATTTGATATCATTAGAAAGTTCTAATATAGATGAGGGAATTTAGTTCTTAAACTGGTTGATTTTCAAAGTCTTTCATTAACACTGAATTTCTTTATGTACCGGTATTTCTTTATTTCAACGGTCTACTGGTCTCGCCGAAAAATCACCGGCGGACGCCGGTCAAAAAAAGAAAACCGTTATGACTCAAGCCTACTTGTAATCTAAATATTATGTTCTTTTTAAGATCTCTCATGTTTTCCCTCTTCAACAATCAAAAACATGCTACTTTCCCGATGCGGGCGGCGCGTTATATGCAGCTTTTTTACACCGCATATTTTTTCATGAAAAAATGTGCGCTTTTGATGAACGGAGTACAAGGCAGTGCAACACTGAGCGGTTCCGACGTGGCATGCTAAATTCTATTGTGCAGTTGTGCTAATATCACGCACGCTTAACGTATATACTGCCCTCTGCGACGGTGTGAGATATTGACACAAATAAATTTAGCATGCCGCTTTGGAACCGCTCAGCGTTGCACTGCCTTGTAGTCCGTTCATCTACAGCGCACATTTCGTACCGATCTCGCTGTCTTTGTAATGCTAATCGCACAGCGAAAGCTACACTTATTATTTTGTTCACTTGTCTCTCCGTACGGGAGATTGCTTCCCCTGTGTGGCTTGATGTTTGATGACAATATCAAATTTTTTATATAACATCAAGCCCGTGTGGCTAGGCTTGGCCTGGCATGCCTGGTGACATTCAGTTTTTACTTTGGATCAAGACTTAAGAAGTGAATGTTCGGATGCAGTGGGCAGTATGATAGTGCATTGGTAAATTGTAAAGTTTCTGTGTGAGAACTCAGATCAATGTGAGACTGAGAATTAATGAGAGAAACTCGGAAGTTCATTATTTTAAGTTGGTGAAGTTGGACTTGGAGTTGTAAAATTGTATGCTTGTTTGATGAAAGGGGAAAAATGATTTACTTTTATGGACAAAAATAAGCCATGCCCTGGTCATTCTTTATTTTTTTCACCTAGATCTGAACATGTGAGTCAGTGCCGTATGTGTCAATGTACAAAAACGTGTAGAATATAGATCTAGATCCAAGCTAGAATGACTGAACATTGTCCAAATTTTTAAAGTCACAAATCAAATGATGAAGATCATGAGAATCTCAAACAGTCAATTCATTTGACATGTCAAGATGAAATGTTTTTGCTAACAAAATGATGCAAATCCCAAAGTTTAACTGGTCAAAGAGATTGGGTGAATTCAAGTTCGGTGTTGAAAGCTGGTGTTGGTGTTGGGGTAAAACTAGCACCAGCCACAACACCGAACCTGAGGTGAAGCTGGTGCTGGGATTGACTTCACTAGGTGTTGAGCTATCAATAATGTGATTGGTATTATTTTTATAAACCCGAATTCGGTGTTGGGGCTAGAATCAGCAGCCAACTTCACGCTCACAACACCAACACCAACACCAACACCAAACTTGAAATCACCCACTGTGTTAATGGTTGCAAAGGAGAAGATATGTAGATCTACATTTCATTGTACAGTGTAATGAGTGTATGTATTTTATTTTGGATTATTGATAATTATTGATAATTATTTCCTAGTTAATACCAGTTTTGCGAATCACATTATCAATATATTGTCAGTGTGATTTTTACCATTTTATATCAAACAGTTCACAAGAGGAAACGTTCTACAATTCACCTCACTCAGCCGTCATCCTCTCAACCTCCGACCAATCAGACGCGGAGCCATGCTTCTTGCAAATCCAATGTAAATCTGGAGCGGAGGTGATCTCCATGGCCATCCTGAGCAATGCTCGTCATGCCGAGGTTCATGATAACATTGATGGGTACCTGAGTACAGCGAGGGGACAGAGGATACAGACAGAATGCAGGGAAGGTGATGACGATGATGATGATGACATCATCTACAGGAAGGAAATCAAGCTAGAGAGGTCTCATAGCAGCGTTAAATTAAAGGTTCATAATTCATTTGTTAATAGGGGAAGTCCACTTTAAAAAATAAGTTGGTTTTATTGAAGCCAGGAGTATGAGAGAAACAGATCAGTGAAAGTTTGAGGAAAAATCCATTTAAGAATATGACAGTTATTAAATTTTTGAAGTTGTATTTGCATAAAAGCAAGTTGGCAATTTGTGACATACCTTTATCTCCCATATGCTTTGTACAGAAAATTCCATCTTCAAGTCTGTTAAAGAAATTTTTACACTTCCCCATGTTTTAATTGTGGGGATATGTAAAAATCTGTTTCTATCTAAGGTAGAGGTATAATAGAATAATTTCTTCAGAAAAAATGTGAAATTTATGAAATTTTTAATACAGGACAAACAGAAGGGATACTTAAAAGGTATGTCATAGAGTTGCCAGTTTACATTCAATGGATCACAACATTACGAATACATAACTTTCTTATACTTGATCAGATTTTCATTCAGTTTTCTTTATTTTCCAACATGAAGAAACATGAAAAAGGAAATGGCATTTTAAATGTAATCAGAAATAGTCAACATCTAATAAGTGCAGTCAAGCATGTGCTAGAATGTTTCATGCTTTATGATTTTCTTCCTGTGGTAACTTATGATTTGTGGATGATGCAGTAAAATGAATTGATCAGTTTATCTGTCCTAAATTCAGATATTTGTTGTGTAGAGTAATGTAAAAAGTTGAAAATGAGCATCACAAGAATACAACAACACATGAACATTCTGTAAAGTTGATCTCTTATTTTATGTTGGATTTCAAATGGAAATCGCAGAGCCATGCAACTACAGTGATACAAAATAAAAGCGGCATTTTTGCCAAGCACATATTATATGTGGGTAATCAGCTTCTTTTTTTTCTGAATAGTTTGTGTCCTTGGCTGATAAGAACCTACTCCATCTTCATCACATTCACCTGACATTGACAAAGAGCGGCAGCAGTGAGATGCCTACGCCTCTGCTGCAGGGTCGTCTTGGCAACATCGACATGGACCATGTTCGGGGGCTTCTGTCATCCCAGCAGCCTATCTCAGAGAGAGCAGAGAGTCTCATGAATACCATTGAACAGTACCAGAAGGTCAGTGAATATCTATAGTCCCATCAATTATTTCTTGATGCCACTGCAAAATTTTCAACCTGACTGCAACTGGACTTTGAAAGGAATTGCCATAAAGATTAGGTGTTTAATTTAGAAAATGATAATTTTATTTGACTTAGGTCCCAAATGTACATGGACATATGAATATCAATATTCAAATTGCATGGTATTAAAAGCCTCCCAGTCAAAGAAAATAAAGGAATCAGCTACCAAGTAGTGGCCAATCTTGTGTCTGGTATGATGTCACTACAATTTGCAGCTGATCTGGGCCCCGTTGCATAAAACTTACCATTAACGGTAACTTTGCCATCAATGGTAACTCCCATGGAAACATTGATTTTGATTGGCTGTTGAGTGATGTTACCATGGTAGTTACCATTGATAGCAGAGTTACCATTGATGGTAAGTTTTATGCAACGGGGCCCAGGTCTTTTATCCAGCTGGAAGGCTCACAGCACTCTACAATTTCGATATTACTATTCATATGACAGTTTAACCTTGGTCAGGAGAAGTTACATTTTTAAAATTTCTGTATCTCATCCTCTTTCACTTTCTTTCAAAATCCAGTTGTTGTCCAGTTGGTAGGTGTGCAGGGGCGTTTGAGGAACCCCACTGCACCCTAAAAGTCCAACCACAACAACATATTTAGGAAAGATTAAGCTTGTCAAATCTCATCTGCCTTGTCAATGTTCTGACTCTTCACTCAACAAGTAAATTCACCATTTAACATGACTGTCTATAAATGCATGTTATTTGGGTAGTTTGAGATGAAATTTACATTGTTTACCATTTTATCAACAGAATCAGTCATCAGTAGTGCAAGATCTACAGACAGCTGTGGTTGAATCTGCAGCCAATCAGAAATCAGGAAGCAGTGATTTAGGCATGATGGGACAGATGGCTTCTCTCCTGTCAGGCTTCTCCCGGAGTGGCGCTCAAGGCCAGGTAGCTGCTAGTCCTGATGTTATGCTTAAGGTAAAATTCCAAAGTGTTTTGATATATTTTTTAAACTAAGTCGAGATTGACCATGGTCTTAACTATATTGAAATGAAGGATAGGTCTCTGTTCTTTTATGAGACTTAGAGAGACCATTAAATCATAAAAACTAACTTACATAATGATTGAAGTGTTTTCAAACATACAGGTTCCAGAAAGATCGTTTGAGCTCTCTCATACATCTATTTAAAACTAAGTTCAAATAATATTTTCTTTGACGTGGTGAATATTACCAACAATGTTACAAAAAAGAGAAAAATGTAGAGAGGCTCATGACTTTCTTTGAGATGGGCAAAGAAGGATTGGTGAGACTGATTTGCTAATTTGAAATCCTGACAAGGGACAGGGCATGCTGCCTGAAATGTTAAGGCTCTTCTTTCTTTAAGAAGAAATTAACGGTTCTTTTTCATAACTGACCCTTGAAAGAATGACCAACAGCTCTCTAAGTACTAATCTACATATTGCTTCCACAAAATTTTATGCATATTAATTTGGATTCTTTCTATTACATACAGATGATGTCACCAACAGCTCTTTAAGAACTATTAACCTACATGTTGTTTCCACAAAATTTTATGCATATTAATTTGGATTCTTTCTATTTCATACAGATGATGTCATCATTTGGAGGTGGAGGGGATTCAGCTGGTAAGGAAAGCATGTATGGAGCCCTGAAGATAATGTGTAGAGATGTCACTAACATGAGGTCACAGGAAGAACAAGATGCCAAGAACAAAGCCAAACAGGATCAAGAAAAGAGGTATTAAAAAAGAAATCAGTGACATAGTTTTAGAAGTTTATGGAGCACACCTAAATATGTATGGTGCATGTGTCCGACTGGTAAATTTAATAGGCCTCATAGGTTGAATTTGAAATAGTGTTGAACTCTGATTCAGTTGTGTTTCACACAAAGGTTTAACCTTCTTTTTCATTGTTTTGGAGACTTTCTTGTCTATGCTTTGCTTGATGATTCCTTCCAGGAAGTGTTGTCACTTTGGAGATATGCAGAAGAACTTCCCAAGTTGTTGGAGAAGAGAAGAGGTGTCATGAACCTGAGTTACTTTGGATGCCTTTGATAATGTGTGATTTAGATTCTTGTTCAAGGTTGTTCTCAATTCATTACAATTTTTTCAGTTCAATTCAATTTCAGTTTATTATCTAAAATATGGAGTGTAGTATTCCAAGGACCAATCGTACAATATTTACATGAAATGGGCATCAGAAACAGGAATAAATATATAAACTTCAAATGATTAAACAATGAAAATGATAAAAGTACATACTCTAAAGCATATTCACATTCTAATAAAATGATAATGATAAAGTTAGCCTTAGTCAGCAAAAGGAGTGAATAAGATAATTTTTCAAATCCTTGTCCTTGTCCAAGGTTTCAGTGGCAAAAAAGTACGGATTTGAGCGTTTCTGTTCTTTGTAATCCATGCCTGTATATGCCTGTATATATAAATATGTTTGAATATTAATGTCCTTATGAAACACTACTCTTTTTTCTGCCTTCTCCCTTGCAGCAGCAATGAGGAAGAGAAAACAGACGTACCTGTTCCATCGCAAACCTCTCTTGAGAACCATCTCCAGTCATTCCTTTCCAACATGGAGGAAAAGATGATGGCCAGATTGGAGGCCAGACTGGACACGTTACAAGCACACTTTGACCTCCGACTCAACAGGCTGGAGACCATGCTTACCGAGCTCACGATGCAGGCAGCAGAGGAGGCTAACACCAAGGTGAATGTCCAAGAAGAGGAGAAAGCTGCTGCAAAAGAGAAAGATCCCAGGGCCAATCTCTACAAGTACTTATGAAGTAGTACTCTTTCATGAACACTTATCTAATGGCAAAGGCTGATTGTCTGACACATGCTCTGACGAAAATTGTCCTATGATCAATTTCTGACATGAATTGATTTCCTAACTTTAATCCCAGACCCGAAAATCTAGCCTAAAATCTAACTGCAAACCAAGCCCAAACACTATGTCTTTGATGAAATAAAGTCTGTGGCAAATGTCGTCAGGGCAGATAGTTGCCGAAGCAAATGTTGGATCACCTAAAGTTCTTAATCATATTTGAAAGGTTTATAGATGAAGGGAGAGTCAATTTCTACAAGTACTTAATGAATTTTATCCGAACATGAATTTATAAAGAGCAAATCTTTTTTTTGTCTTTCTATTTGGCCAGATTTCATTTTCAAATCATTTCATTATACATTTATTACAACTTGAAGGAGAGTTTTATATCTTGCCTTGATGGTATTTGATAAAAACTTTAGGAATTGATGAATTATGTCATTTATCCATTGAAACAACTCAGGAAAAATCTTTGTCCAGTGTAGAGTTCCAAAATTTAAACAGTTTAGAAAAAAATATAGCTCAGTAGTAACTTCATATTTGAATTATTTGACAATGAAATGTTGTTTTGATTGAAAGTTTGGTTTTGAATTATACATTTAATATCACAAAATGCTGGGCTCTTTACATTTTGGGGAAACATATTTTTGTCCAAAACTTTTTATCCCCCCTGTGATGCACAATTCGTGCTTTTGATTAAAGACCCATAGTAGTGAGCTCTCATGGGTAATTCAACACCATTCGGGTATTTACCCAATAACAGGTGTTATCAATCACCCAGAGTGGATTTCCGTTTTATGACCAACAGGCCTTATGTAATGTTCTGCATGTTCCACCCATCGCCGCGCACCCCATATGGTAAAGTCATTATCTCACCCGAAGACTCTCTGAGAGACTAGAGGGTATTTCTTGAGTGACAGAGTGGACAGCAGGTTTGCTGTGTGCGAGACTTGTATACCCAGTGATATTTCCAGTGCTTTCCACCAAGTCTGGTGTTAGTGAATTATGACCTCCTGCACATGGAAACTGCCTACCATATCCCTTTAAAAATGTGCATGCCACTTTTTCTTTACTTTGCCATTATGGTGCATTTCATTACCAAAGACCAAACATTTCTATTTATGTAGGAAGCGAAATTTGCCTCATCTGTAGCTATATGCTTTCCTTTATCCTAAGTTATTTATTATACGAAATGTCATGTATTGTATGCCAGAGGATTCTGAAATGCAGCTTACTTCAAGAGGCTGCAAGTTGTTGGTTTGTAGATCCTGAATGGGACTTTTTTAAAGGAAAAAAGATTTACAAATGGTTTTGTACATTTGTAGATGAGGACATTACCACCCCAAATTATGTTCCTGTTCAGTTTTTTTTTTACTTAATTTGGTATTCCAAGTCAGATTCTAATTTCTGTTTGATTTTATACTTATGAAGAAACCAACTCTATCTGTTTTAAGTGGAATGAAATTCAAACTCATTACTTTTGTAATAGTCTTTTATACTTTTGTGAATCATATACATTTAACCAAGCAGTCTTAAAACAAACATAGTTTTATGCTTTCAAATGTGTTATAAAATAGGCAAATTAGATAAAGGAGCCTATATTGCTTTGTCGTAAAAAAAACAACGTATGATCATGAATGCACCGTTCAGTTGGTCATAGTTCACAAGATAGTAAGCTCATTTTGTAAACCTGAAGTAATCAACTGCCAATCTGTTTTTTTTTAATAATTTATTTTTATTTTTATTTTAGGATCGCTTATCTTAAAAAAGACATGGTACTAAGATACTAAGCTGTATGAAATGGGATTGCATAAAATATGTTAGAAATATTATAAGCTTTCTATTACTTGAATTTTATATAAATGTTTTATGAAAATGAGTGTACTGAAAATTCAGAAACTTTCTTGACGTAGAGCTTTACGTGATTTGTGAGCATTATGTATTTTCTTGACAGGAAATTTTCATGAATCGTCAAAATTCTGTGTTGTGATTCATTCCATTTGCTGCATAAAACTTTCACGCATGTGAGCCATGCTTGACATTGGGGGAAAGTTTCTGGTTTTACTTACAGGCCACCGCACACCTTACGATCGGTCTGCGATCCGATTTGTGAAATAAATCGCTATGGCATTAAATATTGGCATTTAAACAAATCAAATCTATCCTATTCAGGTTCTGAAAAGTAATATGAATACTAAACATGGGGTTTTGGTGAGCTGTCAGCTTTCTACAGGGAATAAGGACAAAATTAGATTTTTGTGACGTCATTACGACTGGGAGCCGATTTGACCATTCCACCGACTAGAAAACCCGGCAAAGGCCATATTATCGATTTTACCATCTGAATGACTATTCAGACCCTCAATCAAAAATATTTTTCGTTTTTAAATGATTAGTCAAAATGATATTACAATTTCTTCTGAAATTGGATCGCAGACCGATCGTAAGGTGTGCGGTGGCCTTAAAGGGGGTACCCAATGCTGAAACAATGTTAGTTCATTTAAAAGATCATGATTTTATTAGCAGAAAATCATCTGCCTTAAGTTTTTTAAAAATTCGTGTTGCCAGAAAAATCCCCGAAATATGGTAAGACTTCAGGATATTTTGGCCCCTCAGCTGTGTCCCAATTTCAGCTAGGTAACCACAATGACGTCAAAGTGGTTACCCAGGTTCGCGTATTGCAGATGTGTTGCGCGCTAGACTGTACAAAATGCATTACACCTTGCGCGCATTTTGCTATAATTGCGCGACAAGGTAACCACTTTGACGTCATTGTGGTTACCTAGCTGAAATTGGGACACAGCTGAGGGACCAAAATATCCTGAAATTTTACCATATTTCGGGGATTTTCTGGCAACACGAATTATAAAAAAAATTTAAGGCAGATGATTTTCTTCTAATAAAATCATGATCTTTTAAATGAACTAACATTGTTTCAGCATTGGGTACCCCCTTTAAAGGGCAATCCAACCTTGGTAATGAGATGATTTGTGTGAAAGCAGAAAAATAAGAAAAACAGGATGGTGAAAGTTTGAAAGAAATTGGACAAGGAATAAGAAAGTTATGGATGTTTGAAAAATGAGATCACTACACCTATGCGAATCTCAAATTGGCAATTTGGTGATTTGATTGTGACATTTTTGTGGACAACTCTCCCATTTGTCGTACACAAAAATATCATTAATTTGCGGTTTTCTTCGAGGCGCTTTTACCCTCAGGGCAGTACTCAAAATATATTGGAGATAGCATATTGTTATAGGTCCTCATGAAAGAAAAAGATCCTACTGAGTAATACATTTTGAAATAAGTGACATTTTAGTCATTTTGTGTGTTGGAGCGAATGGGGGAGTTGTCCACAGCTACATCACAGTGACATTACCCATTCGGCCAATTTGAAATTCCCACATGTATAGTGATTACAACTTTGAAAAATTCATAACTTTCTTATTTCTTGTCCGATTTCGTTCAAACTTTCAGCAATCTACTTCTCTGATTTTTCCGCTTTCTTTCAAAGCATCTTGTTATTAAGGTTGGATTTCCCTTTAAGTTGTTGACAGTATGGAGGCTGATCGGCTGCTTAAGCATGACACACCTACATGCATGTCCACTGACTAGTGGTTTTGACAGCTTGGAAATTTAGGTTGTCAAGTTTCCTATATACATGTATATCACTGAAAATAGGTTTGACATTAATCAACATGTCTTAAGACAGTGTTTGTTGAATTTATTGATTTGTGGATTTAGATTTTTTTTCAAAGACGAGCGTCCCTCTGAATGATGACAAGTGTTATTTCTCAAAGGCATGGTTAAAAATATGGGGTCTGATATAAAGTCAAAGTATTACGGAAAAAAGGATAATGAAAAATCAAACACTAAGTAAAATATTTTCAAAATGAAAAAAAATAAAAAATTGTAGCTCCTTTTATTCCAGTTGCTTTGCTTTACGCATTTGCCCACTCAAATATTTTCAGACGGGGGGTGTACTGCAGCCGCCTTCGAAACGGGGGTCTAAGGAACTGACTGGAAGCGAAAAACATAGGGTCTTTGGAACGGCGGATCTATACCCAGCCGAGCAAAAAAACATAGTCTAAGGAACTACGGCACTTAGTGTGGGCCTTCTATAAATACTGCATGCATATTTGCAATTGTGCACGCTTGTAAATGGACGTACGTACGCGAGAGCTAGGGAATGGGGCGCGCCGGGGGAAACGGAGAGAGATGAACGCTTATTGTTCGTGCCGGGTATCTTGAGAACGCGTGTGAAGGGTGAGAATGGCACTTTATGGAAATTCGGGTATCTTGAGAACGGCGATCGGCCGTTGAAAAAGGGGGTCGTCAAAGCGGCACATACCTGTCTGTTGAATATTTTGTTGGGCCTCCCCCGGCCCCCCTTCCGAAAAGGGATTTGGAAAACGAAAATAGAAGAGGTTAATTACCTTTTGCAGACTAAATGCTTATCAATTCACTTTCGATAATTTGATCTTCTTGGGGGTTCGATATATTGTACATGTATTAGATTTACGCCCAATACGAGTCTAAGAAAAGTTATGGAAATGGTAAATTGTACCATTCATTTGATTTTGGTTGTATAAAATAAGCTACTAGTATGTTACAAAACAAAAAAATGAAGACAGAAATGAAATCATACTAGCTGCATCTAATTGGTGTGAGAAAATATTTTACATTTTTGCAGGTGTTGAAAAAAGATAGTTGTCTCACTATATTATGATTAGGTTGATATCTCCATGATTGATTTTTGTAAGAGCTATAGGAAATCCAATATAAAAACTCAATGATACTGAATACAGTAGAATATTAATATGTACCATATTCATGTACAGAAATTATGTGTCCAATGTCTTAGCCATGGATATGAATGAAAGATTCTACTGCATTGTCTTATAATGATTTGGTGCAATAATTTTATAGATTTGTAATAAAACACTTGTACTTAAAATAATTGATGTGCTGAAGTTGTTGTTTTTTTTTTCTGTTTGTCAAACTTTAATTTTTTAAAACTTTTTTTTTGTTGGGCCACACAAATATAAGCAGGGTCTGTATGCAGGCCCTTAGCTATATAGAACTGCAAATCAAGCATACATGTGGCATAAATAAATCATCCAATGACTAGTATTTTACATGGTCCATGGCCAACATATCCAATTACATTTACAGACCTTGCCTTGCCCTTATGCTCTAGCCTTCTAAGTAGTCCTAGCCTAAATTTACGTTAAAAAATTCAAAAACAAGTAGGGCCTATTTTTCTGTTATCCTACCATATTAATTTGATATTCGTTCCATTGTTTAGAAAGGATCCTAATTTTCTTAGGACCATTTTTCTTTCCAAGTCCCCCCTCCCTCCATCCACTTTTTCCCCCTCACTCACACTGTGTCAGGATAAATATGGAGATACCATAGCACATGTGCAACTACACTGCGAATTCACCCTCGTAAAAACTTTAGATAAAAGCGCGGGCGTTGCGCTCTGACGATTTCACGGCGCTTTCTATCCTTCCATCGTGATGCAAGGGCATGCAAGGCGCTATCGCTAGCGAGAGAGCGTGCGCGCGCGCAAAGCCAAAGTCCACCATTGCATCTTCATTGCATTCGTATTGGTCGCTAGGAGGAAGGCGGGGCACATATATTCGGTACGCATTTTATTTTCTTCCATTCATTCTTGACAAGCATTTGTGTGCATGTGAGAGAGGCGTGTGCGTTCAAACTGTGAGACTTTGAAGAAATGCCAGGATCTGGAATCAAAGAAAAATGTTTAGTAAACGGGCAGTCAAGATTTGAAGGCAAAGATCCTCATGACGTATGTATTAAATGGTCAATTTACACGTAGATGGCTGGTTGTGTGTGATTTCAGTTAGTGTGCATCTCACCGTATTAACTCAGTCTTGAGGTGAACGTGAGAGAAGTTGACGGCCATTGATGATGATGAGGATGATGATGTTGCTGTGGCTGTGGCACCTGCGCAACAATGGCTTACATGACTTGAGTGACTGTGTTATAAAAATATGCTGCATGGGAAAATCAGAATATAAACTTTATTAGGGAAATAAAATGATGTTGGCATGGCAATCCTTGGTCTTGGATGCATGCAGAGCTGCAGCAGCTTGGCTTGTCAAAAATAAAGAATAGAGTGAGATTGAGAAGTGAGATGGTACTAGTACTAGTAGGTCTATTCAGAAATTTATTAAGATGAGATGTCCAGTCTCCAGATGCACTGTGTTTTCAAATTTCAACTGGTCAAAGGATAAAATACTAATTCACTGTTTAGGTAAATTTAGTTTACTTTGATTCTACATATTCTGAAGTTGAATAGAGTAGATGTTCTGGTGTGCAGCACTCACACTTATGCCAGGTTATTGGAGATAACTTAAGACAAAATCCAATTTTAGAACTCTTTATTCTGTAATTGTTTTCACTTTTTACCAAAATAGTGGAAGTTCATATTGTTACTGTTTGAGCAAAAATATAATCCCCCCAAAAATTAAGGGTTGCCATGGTAATATTAATTTTTCATTTTCCCTGTTTTGGAGCCAGTGTGCAGCCCCATGGACAAACTCGATGGAGAGTTCACGCGCGCATCATGTGTGCAGGAGCTTAGCAAGATCCCATCGGTAGGCAGATCCCTTACGATCGCCGGTGGCGGTGCGCTTCGCGATATGCAGTTTTTGTTGAAAATGTGTGACCGCGATCCGGCACACACACACATTTCAATCGCCGCCATCAGCCAGAGCCAGAGTCCCACGCCAGAGCTCCCTGTGTGCGATCCGGCCGCAAACCGGTGCAGTGATATCTGACACTGACATCACCATTCGCACGGAGCTTTTGCTGGTGTGTCACACACAATATCAACGACTGCAACTAGCAATCAGACACTTTTGAGCTTGCGACACATGAAAAATCCCAATCTAAAATTGAAAATTTCTTGAAATCCAGCTTATTTTTCAAAAACCTTATTTCCTTAACATGCTTAAGAAAGGCATATTTTCAAAATTTTCAATTTTTCGTAGTGGGAATGCCAAGTGTATTGCTAAAAATGTGATATTTATGGATACTTTTTTCATGGCCACTGCTGTTTTTCTTTTGACTTTGGTAATGTACATGTACCCTGTGCGTGTGATATGTGATACATGTATATTATGATTTTGCAATGCAAAAGGATGGATCAGCTGCACACCGCAGCATCTACTTTAGATCTAGTTGAAAAATTATGGCTGACAAACGTCAATAAGTAAACGGATATTTTCAAATGATTTTGATGAAAATCTACACTTGACAACAGGCCCTGACTTAAGGCCAGGCTAAGGCTTTTATGCACATGTCATTTTGATGTAGGAATGCAAATCTCGATTTTTTTCGGCTGACTGACATGAATTTTACCTTGATATCAAACTAATGTCATGTGACAAAAAAAATATACAAAAATTTCTATAATATTTTCATTAATTTTAGGCTAACCTTATTGATATTATTTCTAGCATGTCAGAAATTCGGCACATTGTGTGGCAAGAGTGCTCAAGTCTGTGCAGTGCCCTTGTCTGCATGCATGCGTAACTCTGTGATTCTGATAACCAAAACATGCAACGAACACATGTACTTTTCGTTTTTATTATAGCGACAGGTGATCAATAAGAAAACGAGTCAAAATGTTGAAAAAATTTCTTATTTCAGTCATTTTATTCACAAGCCTCCAAATCTTGTCTTTCCCGACAAAAACTGCCTGTAAAATGAGTGTGCAGACATGGGCACCCTTGTTTTTTCAAGGTCAGAACAACAAGGCCGCCTGTTGTTGTGAAAATGGCATTGTTCTTGCTCTAATTTTCATGAGATTTTTTGCACACTTACTCTTTAGAATATCAGGAATAATGTACATGTGAAATTACGCATTACTGGAATGATAATGAAATTCTTCTATGATTTCAAGTCAAATCTTAGGTGCACAGACATTGGGCTCCCCGTCATACCCATTACATTTGCATGTATTTGTGGGGTGCATAGCTGAATGATCCGCGTAGATTATGGAGTCTCAGCCGTATTTAATCTCAGAATCAAATAAACTCTTTGCTGAAATAGAAAACTGGACTTAGTTTTGGCCCAGCTATACTTGTGTATCTCTATGCATGCAATTTTAACAGTGGCGCACTCACTGATCTTGTGCATAATAAATTGCAAGTTTCAGACTTATGAAGCCATTTGCACATGAGGTATACATGTATTTGCCTATTTTTGTGACAAGTAAACCATTGAACCCACCACTACCAGTTTGTGTAGACTGTGTGTTGTTTCACAACTAAAGAGTGATTTGAAATTTATACACATGTACATTCTACAGTTCAAGGTTCATGTAAGCCTTGGGGGGGGGGGGGTGGCAGGGGAGGATAGGGTGATGGATGGGGAGGTCAAAGTTCATTCTGAAACTCCTCTGTAGTGAAAGAACATTGTTTGGAGATTCCAGCTTCTAAACTTGTACATGTTCATGTAATGCCTCAGTGCCCTAAATGTTAGTATAGCAATAATTTAATTGCCGAGTCCCGTGAATTGAAGTTAAAGCCATAGGTCCCCTTGTTACTCCTTTACAAGCATATTTGTATATAGTGTACTGTTCAAAGGTCTTGAGCCGAGCCCGACAGGAACCACACTAGCACTCAAATCGGGTGAACTTGGTAACAGAGGTCTGGCAGAAAAGAGTTGGAAAAAAATCTCATTTTTGGGTCATATTTTCTCGCTCCGGTAATGACTTTTTGAAGTACATTTTTGTGTGTCCTACAGTGCATATGTATGCCAAGAATGTATTGTGTCTCAAAGCCCTCTGAGGACAGACATTTATTGGTACGAAAATTGTGATGATAGATCTAAATCTCTGTTTCTTAATGAGTTACCGGAATCTGGTAGGGATTTCTAAAAGTTAACAAGCCAGACCAGACCAGGACTTTGGGTTGCGAGCTGCAGCACTGATGAGAAAAACTTGTGGAATTAGTCGACTAACCAATGAGCTATGTAGAAATAATGGAGAATTTTGTATGTGTGCTAAAGCAAGCGCCTAATTACTAATTAGGCGCTTGCTTTAATTAGGAGACAAAGAACTAAATCAAAGGGACCTTGATTAAAGCACAAACATAATGAAACACTGTGATGACAAGAGAACAATAAAAAGTCAGTGTAATGTCACAAACCTCAAAATTCAAGATAACAATCACCAAAAAATATTTTGCTCTGTGTAGGGGTTCCATGTCGCTATACTCTACTCAAAGAATGAGCTTCAATTCATTGTTAATTCAATAAAGAGTTATTACAAGTTGAATATTTTAAATACGCTCTAAATAAACATTACGGCGACTTGTGACTCGACAAGGCGATGCACCCGTGCCTGCTCGCTCAAAAATAGGGCCGAAGTCGGAGTTGGGTTCCGTGCGATTGGGTTTTATGTTTTCCTTTACTTTCATCATACTCCTTAACTGTTAACCCATAGAAGATCCGGTAAAGTGTTTTGAGGTTAGTTTTATACACTTCAGCTGTAAACAAATTATTTTTTCAGGTGATTATTACGCTTTAAATTTGGTTCATCATTTAGACCAGGTTGCACACTACATATACATGTAAGTGTAGTAATTAGGGTACATACAAACTAATTTTTACTACATCTACATTGTAAAATTTAAAAATATTCATTTCAAAAATATTTCTAAGATAGCAGCACTCTTAAAAATGTCTGTCACAATTTTTTTTTTTCTGTCAAAAATAATTTCAGAAAAATTTTGGAACACAGAGACCATCTAGTCATCTACATGGTTTTATATTTTTGCTTTTGTCATAGATTTTTGTGCGGAAAACAGTTCTAAAGAATGTGAGAACTTTATTACATGCATTAGATTAAAAAATTGCACCCAACCTTGGCTTTGGGACAATCCTTGATCTACTTGCATGTGCATTGTCTCATGCATCCATGAGAAAGATTTCACTGTTATTTGTAACCCAATGCAGCTAGGCAAAGATAACATGGACATGACCCTGGAATATTGTTTACAACTTGGCTTCTGTACAAGAGTCGTTACGAGTTCATTGGTCTAGAGATTCAATGAGAAGTGTGAAAAAGAAAGCCAGTGGAAGTCAGTAGTGGTCATAACGCTTACACCTGAGCGTATTTCCAGTAGCTTCCTGTATACACAAATGTATACCCAGGGTTCTCGCCAGTACATGCCTTGGTACTAATACCAAGCCATGGGGTAGGGGACTTCAGAAGAAGAAAAAAAAACCCAAGTGTAGATTTTCCCCAACAAGGGTGCCGACAAAGGTGAGAAATAGTATGTCGGTGCATACTTTCAATCTTGAAAATTGTCTTGGTTCTCCCAAACCACCTCCATGGCATGCCATAAGATCATATTTCACTCACTTTCGACCAATAATTATGTCATTTCACCCTCTCAACCTGCAAAATTGCTTTGGTCTTCTAAAATTCTCCCTCTGGGATTCTGCAAAGAAATATTTCTTTTTAATTTGGGCCATATGTCAAAGATTTTCTGCTGAAAAACCTGGCGTTCAGTCTATAATATTCCATCTGGGCTGAATACTAAATACATTTTTTTTCCCTTCGAAGTACATATACAGTCTTATTTCACACAGTGTTTCAGTGTTGAGAAATACATTTCTGAAACCTCCATGCATGCATATTTAAGTTTAATAAGCATTGCTCAAAAATACATTGAACTATAGATACTCCTGGGCCCTCTTGCATAAAAAGTTGTGATTAAAAGCAACTCAAAAAATTTAACGCAAGTCCCAAATATGCGATTATGATTGGTTGAAAATCAGGTTGCGCTTAATAATTTTTTGAGTTGCGTTTAATCGCAACTTTTTATGCAAGAGGGCCCTGATTGCCCTACTGGAAACCATTTGTTGTCAAGAATTTTCCGGCAGTGAAAAATTTCAATGTTTTCATTTTTAACTATAAAAGCTATTTTTGTATTCACATTTCCAAAAAAGGAAAAACTGGTTGATGAACTATGATCTCAAACCCTTTTGAAAGTTAAGATGGATGAAAGGGTAGACCATGTAGCATGGAAAATTAAAAGCACTTGGTGTTGTCCGCCAAGATGCAGCATATGGTTAAATTGGAACATTTTGTTCTTTTTTTTTTCATTGCCGTAATGAATTGCATTGAAATCAAGGAGTTACATGCCTCTCAGTTGTTGTTTTTGTTATGTATTGTTTTTAAATCAGAGTTTATTGAGCCTTGTAGCTATCCTCAAGACCTCAACCCCCTCCTAATTTCTCTCCCATACCTTTTCCTCAGAGGGAAAGAAAATTCTCCTTCCCCAGGTCCTGTATTTTCAATTTCATCATGCCTTTTGTAGTTTTGTTTTGTTGATTCTTACTACTTGCTTAGTCCAATCCAGGGTAAAGCTTGTGGTGTTTAATACACTGTACATGTACACTTGCTTAATGCATTTTTCAAAAACCCTTGTCAACACTGAAGTACAATGTATGACCTTTTGTTGTGCTGTCTTGGGGAGGGGTCTTCATGATAAAGCCTTTTGTCAAGAGACAATAGTTCTGCTACTCACTTCCCCCTGCAGCAGTTGAAAGTACCTAGGAGCATGTACCTACTTTGAATGCTTAGTAGTAACACCTTCTTTACCAGGTACATGTACATGTATCTCCAGCATCACAGAGCTTGTAACCAAGGACCCCCCCCCCCCCCTCTCTCTCTCTCTCTCCCTCTCTCCCCACATCTCTTGTTCCTTTAGTACTCTCTCTTGCTCTCTGTCTCTATCTCTTGTCCTGTTTCTCTGTCTTTCTCCATATTTCTCTCTGTTTACATGTATCCCCTTCTCTCTCTCTCTCTCTCTCTCTCTCTCTCTCTCTCTCTTTTGCTTCCCTCTGTCTGTCTGTCTCTCTTGCTCCCCTCTGTCTGTCTGTCTCTCTCTCTCTCTCTCTTGCTCCCCCTCCTCTCCCCCCCCCCCCCCCCCCCTCTCTCTCTCTCTCCCCCATGTACATGTATCTACACGTACTTGTTCACCTTGTTCTTTACCCCTCCCTGCTGTAACGGTCCTGTATTTGGTTTGAGTATCTAATATATGTGTGCACATAACAACAAAACAAACATCTTGGAATCCTCTTTCACTGTGCTTCGTTTATGCAGCGGGGCGTTGTGGATCGATAAGGTTATCAAATATTCTTTGTAACTAATTTATGGGTAAAAAGGGGGAAATACCCTTTTATAATTTTTTTTGTAGCATTACTGAAAATAAAGCAAAACAAGACAAAACCTTCACAATGTTTTCACACACAGTATGGAACTTGCCATAAAGATCACAATGAAGGTGAAAGGCATGTAAAATGGCCTTATTATTCTTTGAAAGATGGGGGGGGGGGGAATGCCTTTTTATTAAAGGAAATGTCCATCCTGATTACAAACTTGGTTTTAAAAGAAGCAGAATAATTAAAGAAACAGATCAGTGAAGGTTTGTCTTTTTTGACCCACAAAAAAAAAAAAAAGAAAGGAAAAATACCCTTGAAAATCCTTTTCCGTTCATTCTTTCGTTCTTTATAAGGGGCCACCAAAGGCGCCAATTCATGTTATGCTTTCATAGCCTTTCTCTGAGTAAGAACTATAGAAACAATCGCTCCTCAAAAAGTGCCAGAATCCCAGATGTGACGCATAAGGTCTGGGGTCGTCCACAGGGGCGACATGAAATAAATAACTGCTGGGGCCATTCCTAATTCAGCACTAACACTATCTTAATTTAGTCTTTGTCATGATGAAAAAAAAAATTCTTTAAATCTCATATATTTGGATGAATAACAAATACTCACATGTTGTACATCTACATACTTTTGAGGTAAAAATTAGCACTTTACTGGAAAAAATATGCCATACAGAGATTTGTTTGTTTGATTTTGTTTTTGTTATTTTAGTTGAATATATTGCAACATCTATACCTTGATGATGAATTATAAACATAGCTAGCACCTGTGGATGTCCACGGGCTGCTTCTGCTAGTTGAATTATAAAACAGTTAGTGCAATAGAGTCTGTAACTAGTGTCTTCAAAAAGCAGCATGCAAGGCAAATGTTTAAATCAGTGTAGTTCAAACAAAAGAATTAATGATCAACTATAATTATATAATGTACACTTACGGATAAAATCATCATGGAGGGGGTCACTAACTCACTATTAAACATTGCATTATGTGAAATGATTCTTAACATGCAAGATATCAGATCTGAGTCATAGTGATTATCTTGATATTGTTTCACCATTTTCAATAATTTTCGGTGGCATGGCATGGGGGAGCCATTTTTTCTTTTTAATGTTTTCACACATGGAACTTGCCATATAGATTATAAAGACATTAAATAGACACTAGCGGCGCCCGTGGAAAATCCACGGGATTCGAGCGCAAAAAAAAAATGTAGTGAAAAATTGCACTGTTTTAAATTTTGGTTTATTAAACTTATATCGAATTCAATAAATATGTTACAATGTTTTTGTTACGAAATAATCATATGAAAACTATGTTTTAGCGCAACTTTATGGTTGTATATTGGTGAAATATTCAATCAAATGATAGATTAATATGTGTACATAAATACCATGTATTTTTTTTAATCAATAAGACGAATGTTTAGTAATTATGGTTCTATGGGTAAAGGTTTCTAAAAGAAAGATTTTGTAATTTTTTTTCATCTAAGTTAATTTTTAGTTCCTCTTGTATCTACATTAAATTATTTTAGTATTGTTTTATTATGTTATTCTTACTGTAGAATATGTCACATACTTTTTTTGAAAGTTAAAAGTCAATTTTTTAAAAATTTGTTCTTTGGGCTAAAATAATTTATTATTTTATGTCTTATATAGAGGTGATTATGTATAATACACTTTTGCTAATGAGAGAGATTGCATATCTACTTTTTTATGTAAGAAATAACAATATATTTATTTCAAAACTTGTTTCCACGTGAAAATCACGGGCCCAATAATACTGTGAAATTAATTTTATGTTATATGAGCTAATGCCTTTTAGCTTCCATGAAGATTGTTTAATGTTTGTGTGTTTATTAATTGAAGCAATTTTTTTACCTGTCCTTTCCCCGTTCCCACAATATTACCACAGGAGAAACGTGAGCGATGTTGCCTGATGCCTAAACATATGAAATTCTATCGTGCCATCCATTTTTTTTTTCAATGAAACATGATTTGCAAAAGTCATAATCCAATTTACCCACGTACCCCTGTAATATTTGAAACCTCAGATAAAATTGCGATCCACCACTTATAGTCCTAATATCTGTGGACACTTTGAAGGGGCGGATCCAGAATTTTGAAAAAGAGGGGGCACAGAGCCGGAAAAGTACGTACTAAAGGAGGCAATTTTTTTATTGTGTACTTAGGGTATGCCGGTTTTGTTTCAAAAGGGGGGGGGGGGCGTGGCCGATTCGCCCCCCCTGGATCCGCCCCTGGTATGGATGGTGAGTGAAGGCCCTACCATGCCCCCTCCCCTCCCTCTACCCCAGCCAATGGCGTATAGAAAGCGGGTTCCAAATTCTTTAGGGGTGATTTCATTTGTTCTACAATGAAAAAATTAATCGATGCATTGACATATCCCCCAAACCCGAACTCCTACCCCATTCCCCCTCTTTTTACGCCCATAACTCCAGTGATTTCATTTTTTCTACAATTGAAATAAAATCATTTGATGCATTCACATATACCCCCCCCCCCCCCGGCTATCTGTGAATATGACTCCAGTGATTTCATTTTTTTCTACAATAATAATGAAATTAATTCATGCATTCACATATCCCCCATCGACCACCCGCCCCCGCTATCTACGCCCATGCCTTCAGCATATGAATATACTCGATTAATTCTTCAACGGATATATGTAGAATCTTCTCATACAGTAAGATGAATTTATCATCAAATTTTAACTGCAGTAATAATAAAAAAAAGATGATAAGTAAACTGTTTCCAATCTTGAAATAAGCAGCTCAGTAAGGCATTTACTGCCGGACTTCTCCCCTGGAGTTCAGCCAGCCAACCCTTACAACAGCTCAGCCTCAGAGTGCTGGCGTTGCCGTGACAGAGTACCGGCTTTATATTGTAGAGAAGAATGCCATCAGTTTTTAACTAATTACGGAGAAAATAGGGACAAACAAAGTCCAAAAATACTATACTGCAACATTTTTTGTTCTCAAAAATTCTCAAAAATGTCACTCATGTCCAAAGTCAACCTTGGACATCTCCAAATAAGCAGCTCAGTTAGTCATTTACCCCTGGTCTCTCCGTGATCTCCTCCCCCGGAGTTCATATCACGCAGCCAAGGCTGCAGCGCTGATACTGCTCGGCTCACAGTGCAGCGCCGCCGTGATGGAGTCTAAAAAGAGAAGAATTCCATCAGTTGTTGACTAAATACAGAGAAAATAGGTCAAAGGAAGTCCATAAATACAGTTTCTAACAGTTTTTTAGTTCTAAATAATATCACTCACGTCCAAAATCAACCTCAGAATGTACGCAGTATTTGTAAGCTCGATCGGGAAACCATAGTCAACTCTGTGTGTACAGTACATGTACATACGTACGTTATACAAATTGCATGCATGCGATATGCATCGTCGATCGCGTCGCATTGCATCGCAGTACGTGGGTGCTGCTCCTATGGTGTACTGATCACAAAGTGTACGATCAAACAATTGAATACATACCTACACATACCATGGAGCTCTATGGAGCCTGTGACACTATGGGACATACCCATGCCACAATTATTTTCTTACGGGGGTTCCCCCCGGTAAGAGTAAGATTAGCAAGATGGCTAACGCGAGTCGTCTGACACGGGTCGCCCAATGCAAGTTGATACTCATCGTGAACAACGTTGTTCGTCACCTGCCATGCCGTGCCTGTGATGGGCCATATGAGGGAGGGTGCACGACCGACGACACCGCCGTCGTGCAAGGGATCCACGCGGAAAGCAGCCGTTCCTTCGGCCTGCCCGTCCCCCCCAATCTCCCCCAATCACGTTTAGGGACGTCGACGGCGACGACGGGGTCGGCGCGGCACGCGGACTACGGGAGACACGGGCCGTGGAATTATGCCACCGAACCCGCGCGACGGCGAGGGCGGACGCGGCGGGGGAAAAGAGTTTTTGCGACCACAAAAAACGGCCCCGGACGGATTTCGGTATTAAAAAGGAGATTAAAGGTGAAACACATGTAAAATGGCTGAAATTCCACTATTCAGTCCCTTACATGTACCAATTTTTAAAAGAAAATATTGAACTGAAACATAGTTTACTTGCATTCTAAAAATTTACTTATTTCAACCACACAACAAAAAACAGACAGTATTTAAAAAATTAAACTTCAAAAAGAATACACTTGGACAGGCATACAATGTGGCTATTAAAAAAATCCACCTTTTGATAGTCATACTCTATCCAATATCTTTAAAACTGAAACTGCATGTAATAAAAGAATGTACAAATTTTTATTTTAAATGATTAGGGGGTTTTTAAGTTACAAAGGTATAGAAAAACAACTGGTTCATGTAGTTCATGGGTAACTGGATATTACCTGTGAGCAATATAATGGACAGTCAAATTGATATTTTATACAATATGTATGTTTTTCCTTCAATATTCGCCTTGGACTGACATGTTCAGCACATTAGCCCCTGCAACAGCATGATCAAACAGCCAACTTGCCAAATATTTAGTACACTTATTGCAGTCATGCACGCCTGTAATGGCCATTACTGTGTAATTAATGGAAATACATCACTGGTATTAATGTGGGGGAACGAATGAGAAATGATGTCATATTGATATCAAGAATTCCTAATGTAATGGATATTTATATTCAGAAGATTCAAGGAGAAATACTTGCATGGATGACGTAAATGTTTGAACTTTGCCCCCATGTGGGCTCCATCAAGTAGTAACCCTGTTAGAACTGCCACAGAGATGAAGTGAACTGGAGGGACCAGTTTTAAGTGTAGAGTGCATTTAAGCCAGTTTTTGTTGCTCAAAGTTTTTAATGATACAAGTACATAATTTTGGATATTTATGCACAGTCTATAGTTTTTTTGTTTTATTTTTCAATTTCAGGCATCTCCTTCCCATTCAAGGTGCAAAATTACTCCAATAAAGTCATGCTTTTCATTTGAAATCAAAGGAAAATGCATCACATTGTCTGAGTTTCCTCTGAAAGAGTAAATATGATGTACATGTACTATAGATAATATATAGATGTTCCTTCGATTAGTACCGTAGGATACTGAAATACTATAGAGTAGAATAAATCAATTATTATTCGACATGTGTGATTATTATCCATTACAGATCCTGGCGTTTGGGGGGGGGGGCATCTTGTTAGTACCTTTCATGAATTTTAGGATGCCTACTTTTTTTTTCCACTTTTAATTGAATATGAATTTCTTTTAGAAGTTCTTACCTGTACATATATTGCATTTATGGCACTTGTGGAAAAGTGAAATATTTTCGGTATGTAAACTGTAATGTACATGTAGGCCAAGATGGATGTGATGTGTTGCATGCTTCAGTACGGTATGTGTGCTATGCCCACATTCCTCTTTTGCGTAATCATGGGTGATAAAGGACTTTAAAGGTGTGCAGTCTTGAATATTATAGGTTCAGCTGCTAAGGTAACTCTTGGTTAAATATTAATCAGGAGCTTCCATAATAGTCTTGGTAATGACGTGCAGGAGATGTATTTGCTTTCATAACGGTTGTGTACTGAAGCTAGTCATATTTGTCTAGTTTTATTCAGTGGTGTGCAAATATGCCAGAAGGGTGGAGGTGGATTTCTTTATTATTTTTTTTCAGAGGCAAGTCGTGATAAAACTAGTTTTTATGCTACATGTACCGGCAAGGCGTGGTCGGCTCATATGTAGTTCATGAACCTATATTAAAAGAAGTGTAAGCCTTCACATGTATGTGACCCTGATAACCTGAGTTTTACTTTTTAATCGGTATTTCGCCAGTCTGTGACATTGAACATCGCAATTTTATGGATTATAGTTTTAGTAGGTAACCATGGCAACTGAATTTTATCTACTTCCCACACCTTAAAGGAGAATGAAACCCTGGGGAAAGATCATTTTTAATGAAAAGGGAGGATAGAGAGAAGCAATTTTTAAAAAGTTCCATCAAAATCGGTTAAGAAATGAGAAAGTTATGAAAGTTTGAAAAGTCTCAATTTACTTTCTGTGGCGATCCTCCAATTGGCAATGTTGCTTCAAAATGACAGGGTTAGTAGGACAGCTCTCCATATGTTTTGTACACAAAATTTAATATTTTCTTCATTATCTCTCAAAGTGCAGCTTGTCTCCTTCTTAGCTCAAGATATATCATGGAGAAATGTATTTGACACAACATATGTTGAGTTCACAAAAAGACAAGCATCATCTTTAGAGATAATGGAGAAAATATGAAATTTTGTGTAGAAAACACATGGAGAGTTGTCCTACTCTACCTGTCACTTTGAAGCAACATTGCCAATTTGAGGATCGCCATAGAAAGTAAATTGAGACTTTTCAAACTTTCATAACTTTGTCATTTCTTAACCGATTTTGAAGGAACTTTTTTAAAATTGCTTCTCTCTATCCTCTCTTTTCATTAAAATGGATTTCCCCCCAGGGTTTCATTCCCCTTTAACTGATGCCTTTCATATACCAATATAGTTTACCATAGTTCAGTAATTATTTTTCATAGGCCTTCAGCTTATAAAGTTCGTAAAATGCCTCTTGTGACGCCCCTACAGTGTATTCATACGTTGGTATTTCGTACATGTACAATGTAACTGTACCCCTAGTCAATTGTACATGTATTTATTAAAAAGATCTACAATGTAGATTGTCACTATAGTCTAGATTCATTTTTGTCCCCGCCGAACGAAGTTCGCGAGGGGACTATGAAACGGGCTCCGTTCGTGTGTGCGTGTGTGTGTGTGTCCGTCCGTCCGTCCGTCCGTCCGTCCGTCCGTCTGTCCGTGTGTGCTCAAATGTTAGAAAATGCTACTTCTCCGTCATTTCTTGGCCGATTTTGATTCCGATTGTTTTATCTGATAGGGCTGGGTGGGGGCTTCCAAACTTCTACACAGAATTTTGAAATTCATTAATTATGCAAATTTATGCAAATTTATTCAAAATTGACGAAAAATGCTACTTCTCCTCTATTTCACATCAGATTTTGATTCCGATTGTTTTATCTGATAGGGCTGGGTGGGGGCTTCCAAACTTCTACACAGAATTTTGAAATTCATTATTCATGCAAATTTATGCAAATTTATTCAAAATGGCTGAAGGTTCATAATGTTTTCATGTTTTATATTTCAGTCGTATACATGCATTGTTGGTATTCTCTTCTTTTGCATGCAGTAACATTATTATTTTATTCACTAAAGTTTTTCACTGAAGTTTTAAGGTTCAGGCTAGTTAATTTCCACAGATCTGCACTTCCGGCGGGGACATTTATTACGCATTGCGTAATTTACTCATTCACTTGTATTGACAGAAAATGCTTCACTGAATGATGTAATGATTGATTATTTATTTGATTTTTGTCTCGCCTGCGTAGCGGAAACGAGACATACATGTGTAGGCACTACTTTTCCGACGGTGGCGGTGACAACATTTTAGGAAATACTTATATTTCAAAACTATGCATTTAATTTCCATGAAACTTGTACGCAAGAGATATAGAGTATCACAAATAATGTAAAGAAATTTCAAATCAAGGTCAAAGGTCACTTGAGGTCCTGAGGTGAATTGAGTCAGAGTGGAATAATGTTCCGAAAACTTAACCATAGGTTAAGGTTTTTAACTTTTTATTGTTACCTCAAAAATATTTATGCAAATTCCTTGAAACTTTGTACACTACTTGGGTTTATACAGAGTATAAGAAATATGTTTGACTTTTTTTTATGCATGGCTAGGTTCTAACCAAACTTATAAGCCCCCTTCATAGGGGAAGGAGACCTTCAGTTTTTCAAATGGGGTATTAATTATCCAGATTGGGCTCAAGTACTGTCATTGTATACATTGTTCTTCTAAACATACACGTACATTGTTGCTACATGTACATATACAAATGTAAAGGTTTTTAGGCTACATCTCATTAAAAGAATAATGAAAACTGTGCGCTATTCCAGGAATTTTCTCTCTGAACTCACCTCCGATATATGAGCAACATAAAGTAACAACTTTTATGAGGCTCTCTGATGAGGCATTTACTGGCATGTTGCCACAGAAAATTATAATTTTTTTGTGTGTATATGTATGTGCATGTATGTGTTCGTAAGTGAGACTTATAACTGTCAAAGGGTATCCTGACTTACATCTGATTTGTGACTTCATGTGAAACTAGATGTACATGTATGTGTACAATGTAAATGCATTTTATTTGTATACACTGACATTTTGTGATCAGGTTTGCATCTCAATAGTGGATATATTACATTCATACTTGTCTCACATCATTTCCTGTAAGTATTTAGATTCCAAGCAACATGAAATTTGGGATTTTGCTTGAATTTTGCATGCCAAATCATTGTTGAATATCATTGCATTTATAAATAGTGGCTGAATTACACTAGTATCCAAATTATCCATTAGATTTTTTTTCAAAAACAGCTGTTGTGGTCGTTTTACAAATTAATGTGGTTTAAATGTTTTCCTGTGCACTATTTGGTTTGGCCTCGAAAAATACTTGTTTTTTAAAAACTTAACAAACATTCAAAAGACTGTTCATTATAAAGGTGTTTCTAGATAAGACCTACATGTATGTACATGTAATACATGTATGATGTTTCGTGAAAGTGAGACTGACGTGGCACATGTGGTTTCAGCATCTGTTACAGATTTAAAAGCCATAAGTTCCTTGTTAATAATCAAAAACATGAATCAGTTTATTCTACAATACAGTAATACAGAATATGTTATTTGCAATTTGTTCATGTGTATGCATTTGGCTATTTCAGAATAAGAGGAAACAACTGGAGAATTAGACAAAACAAATGCATTACACTGTATAGATCTACTCTGATCCTCCCTTTTAACTGTCTTGCTATTGAGAGAGAAATTTTAATTTCTGTTAATGGAAAGAATTGCCTAGATGTCTTCTAAATTGTTAATGAGAATCATGGCTTTGGAGTAGTTAGAACCAGCAAAGTGTCAACAAATTACTACGAAAATTCGCTTGTAACCATGCATACGCATGTACACAAAAAAAAGTTAACTTAGATATACGGGACTAGGGAAATGTATTTGACACTCTGGAATCTGGACATCAATGATCAGATTATCTTCATATCATTCCTGGAAGTCAAGATTGAAGACAATACCTATTGAGTTCAACTGTTTTTAAAGGAATGATAACTTCATAACATTTCCCACCTTTTGCTTTCAGATTGCCTACAACCGTTTTCTAAACGAGCAACATCAACGCAAACTCTCTGGTACCATGACGACTATCAATGGCTCCTCCGTCAAGGCCAGCTGGAACGGCGACAGGCAGACGAAGAAGAAACTCCGCGTCTGCGTTTCTACCACCAACAGAGCGGATTACTCCAAGCTGGGCAACATCATGCAAGCCATTAAAGACGATGACGAGCTAGAGCTGTCAACCATTGTACTAGGATGTCATCTTATCGATGATTATGGGTAAGATATCCAAATTTCGATTAGCCCCATCTGTGACAAAGATCCGACATTTGCTTTAGGGCCCTGTTTCATATAGCTTGTTATTGATAACAACTGCTTCATTTCTATGACAAATTTGCCCACCGCCAACCAAATGCAAGGATTTCACTAGCTTATAACCATTATCGTAATTTGTTATTGATAACAAGTTTCATGAAACATGGCCAAGGTTTTATTTTGTCAAAGATGTAGGGTTAGGGTCTTAGAGCGGGGGTTACGATTGGGTCTTATGTTAAAGGGGAAGTCCACCCTGATATCTAGCTGGTTTATAAAAGAAGCAGAAAAGTTACAGAAACAGATCAATGAAAGTTTTAGCGAAATCCGATAAGAAATCATAAGAAAGTTATGAATTTTTGAAGTTGTAGTCAATCAAACACCAACTGGCAACTCTGTGACGTTCCTTGCGAGGTCCTCCTCCATTTGCCCTGACATACTGAAAAAGTCATAAACTTCCATTTCCTGTAATGAAAATATTTAATTATATACAGTGTGCTCCCTAGATGTTATCATTGCAGATATGTTTTTACACACAATATATGTGAAACAAATCTATTCCTCTATTAATAACTGAGAAAACGAAAATCTATGAAATTTTCAAATCAACTAAACACCAGGGTCGACTTCCCCTTGTTTAGGTTCTAGCAGCGTCGGAAATACACGGGGGCGACGGGCGATTTCGCCCTCGTCGGCCCCCATATCGCCCCAATAAATGCTGGAAAACCTATTTGGGGGCGACCGTTTTCATATGAGTTGCCCCCATCAATGATTCGAAAGAAAATCACTATTATGCTCAAAAAGCAGCTAAATTCAACCTTTTATCTCGTTGTTGACTCGGAGCTTAGTATATCGCGAATGTGTAGCATCGTGAGCGCTAGACCAAATGACAACAATTATAGCCAGATATCGCATATCGACATGGAAACTGAAGATAGCGCTTTTTTCATGCATACTACTGTAACTACCCTCATTTTATATCAGGGTTGTATAAATTCATCGACAGCTTCATTTCACTTAGTCTTTGCGCGACACCTTTTGTGAAAATTTCCTTTCCGAAACGCAATATCACTGTTACAATGATAGGTCTAAAATTACCATCATCCGTGTAATGAGACTATCACTAGATCTACGACCGGATATTATACACCACACAGAGAAATTGTCCCTTACCACGTTAAGTCCGTAGTCACCTCAAAAAAATCAATCTGTAAAGCCAAAGCCTGCCTAAAAAATGCGGAATTAGTGCCATTTTTTCAAAACACACGGCGCTTAAGTCGGGTTGTGAGAAACAGAGTCAACGAAAACGCTCTACAAATCAAGAAATCGGTGTATTTATGACGGGGCTTTTTACTTATCGCGCGCGAGAGCGATGCTCATCGAGTGAGATGGTATCCGCGAAAAACAAATTGGAAAAGAAAAATCGCCCGGAACTGTGTGCATTCACAGTGTATACGTACGTACGTCCAAGCGGATTTAGGAGTATTATGTGCGAGAGAAAAAAACACACACCAAGCCCGCCTTTTCGCGTAAAATAAACATCTCCGCGGGAAATACGCCTAATGACAGCAAATTCGGGTGAAATTGACGTATTGTTGAATTGACCTATTGTTGATTTATTCCTTCAAATTTTGAAGAAAAAAAAAAAAATCTGATGGGGGGGGGGTGAAGTTAAAATTTTAAAAATCTATAGAAGGTCTATTTTAAAATTAAATTGGGCAGTATGACGTAAAGTAAACCTGTGCATGAGGTACGATTAGTACCAATGTAACAGCAATCGCAATATCAGAAAAAAAAAAAAAACAAATTGATAACCAATCTGCACTTTCCATTAAAATGGTAGCCCCAATAATATAAGAAATAGCCCCATAAAATTCAAAAGTAGCCCCTAAAAAAAAAATTATTTCCTAGGCTGGGTTCTACAGGTATATTATTGGGTCCAGTTAGAAATTGGGTTAGTGTAGGGATGACCCCTGTGCCGCCACATTTGTGAAGAATTATAATATTGAATGAAGTTTTGGAGCTTTAGATTTTGCATTTTGATTCTCTTTGAGAATACATGTACACGTTTGTATATCAGATAGAAAAAAAAATACTTAGTCCAAACATACATTACAAGATAAAAATTCTTTGGCACCATTTGCAACCCATGACACACATTGGTTAAAAATTTTGAAGTCCGAATGCCAAATGAGTATGCTGTTTTTTTTAATGGAATTTAATTTTGATTGAATTATGGTGGTCTATTAATAATTTTTCTTTCATTATTAGTGTTTGATAAGTTGCTCTTTGTATTACATCTGGTATGCAGCAAAGGGTCTCTTTTAGATTTCCCTGTATGAAAAGGTCTGATATTCCCATACACAATTTCTTGTCAATAATCATCTATTCAGATGTTCCAAATATAGAGTTGATGGCATTTCAGGCTTGCACGATTACATCATTACAAAAATAGTTTTAACCCAGCAAGTATGAATATTAAGCAATTAGGGTTTTTGTGATAAATTTCAAACCCTTTCATTATGACAAATCCAAATCTGTTTTCATAATTTTTCACCACTCTGTTTCTGACATCCGGGGGGGGGATGAAATTCTTTCTCCGGCTTATGAGGTTGCCAGAATAACCCAGCCTTTTTACGCATGAGTGGGAAGAACTTCTGAATGTTAAAGGTCATCTTCTTGAATTCTTATTATGGCAGAGAATAAATTTTCACAGAATCAAGCCAAGCTTGAAGTGAATGTTCAAAGCTGCAAATGAATAATAAGTGCCAAATCATTTTGGTTAGAATTACATGTAGCCAAATATTGGGCAGCTGAAAGCTCTTAAAATTAAATTGATTGTCCTGACTCAAGTGCAGAACATGCAGCCTCCACATGCAAACGTGAGTTGCTTTTCAGGGAACGTGATTTCCAGAAAGTTTTTGTTAATTTGTAATTTGCTTAAATTGTAAACGATCTACCTGTAAAATGCACGATACAGTATTCAGAATTACTTTGACCTCGTTTCTCTCAAAAAAAGAAATTCCATCACTTGGTGTAAAATAAAAATATTGTATGTAAAATTCTGGTGAATGAATAAAGTGAAAGAGGTTGGATTTTTAAGTCCATTCAAAGTTCAGGAACCAGTACATGTACAGTGTGCATACATGTGCATGTTTTGCATGTTATGTAGGTGTAACCACTACATGCTAAAACGATGTACAGAATATATTAACATTAAAGTAGTTTTTCTAAAACCTTGCAATTTTAACGGTTACATTAAGAGGTGTACATGTATGTGACATGTACATGTAGCTGTGCATGAAAGTGTACTAGCATGCTCATTGTATAGCCAGGGAACATTTCCCTGGTATAGCCAACCAGCTACCAGGATGCTAATTTGCTCACTATTTTTTTTTTTTGAGTGAACTTCCCTCAGATCTGCTATTAGGATATAGCTACATATAGATTACCAAGAAATAGTGGGTTTGTAAAACTGGGAGAATTCCATGAATCCCTTGCTTGTCCTCATCCTAATGATGTACTGCATTTAAAGATAAAGTTGAGTTCTGGTCATGAGATTACACTGTGAGAGAAACTGTCTCAAAGCAATTTGGAAAGGTTGATCATGTCTACATAAGAATTGGTGTATACTGTGAGGTTTTGGAATTATCAAAATGTTAAGAAATTGACCCAATCTTGCTGAAAAACACATGCTCTGCACAGTGCACACAAAAACGGGTATATGGGACTGTACACACATGTGGCATAAATGTCGGCCTGAACACTTCAGCGTTTTGGGGTCATATTTTTAAATATTGGGGCATTGGAAGAGCAATTCTTTTCAGGAAACATTTCTACTATGATATTCTTCAAAACTGACATGAAATGAATGAGAAAGCTCACAAATTATTTTTCACCTTTCCCAGAACTCAACCTTCCCTTTAAGCAGAAAGGAGGATTATTAGCAATTTAACCCCTTCTGCCCATGGACAGGAAATCGTACCCAAGAACGTTGGACTGAAACTGAAACAAACCCATGTTGAACTACATAGGTTTGGACTGAAAGTTGCAGTATATATCTTTTGATGATTTTCATGTTTTGTGAATTTTGTTCACATGTCAGACATCTTACATGCTTCAAATATGATGTAGAGAAGCTGTTATGTAAAATCGTACAGTTAAAAGTTCTGTTATAATAATTGCTTGTAAATTTAGTTGAACTGAAGGGAATAAAGAACTTCTTCATAAATTTTCTTGAATTAATATTTTGGTGGCTGAAGCAGAAATGCCATGATAAACTCTTTAATGATTAATTTATTTTTACTTTTAAAAATCTCACATAGTATTAGGGTTGTGGCTTTACTACTGAGTTGTTCTTGATCTGACAGAATTGATAAAGACCTGCATATGATCCAGGGTTCCAGAATGGGAATACTTAATGAGAAAGTCCACCCTGGTATTTAGTTGATTTGAAAAAAGCAGACAAATGAGAGAAACAGATTAATAGAAGTTTGAGCAAAATCCAACAAGAAATAAGAAAGTTATGAATTTTTGAAGTTGTAATCAATCAAACACAAATTGGCAACTCTGTGATGTATCTTGCGAGCTCCTCTCGCATTTGCTCAGTACAGAAAAATTCCATAAATTTTCATTATCTTAATTTCTGAAGAAGGCATGGATTTGTTATGTACAGGTTTTGTGTAAAAGTATATGAGCAGTGATTATACATATGTATCTAAAGGCCACCGCACACCTTACAATCGGTCTGTGATCCGATTTGTGAAATAAATCGCTGTGGCATTATATTGGCATTTTAACAAATGAAATCTACTCTATTCAGGTTCTGAAAAGTAATATGAATACTTAACATAGGGTTTGGGTGAGCTGTCACCTTTCTACAAGAAATAAGGGTAAAATTACTTTCAAATCGTAGGCAGTCGTACGATTTTTGTGATGTCACTACGACTCGGAGCCGATTTGGCCATTCTACCGACTAGAAAACTTTGCAAAGGCCATATTATCGATTTTACTATCTTTATGACTATTCAGACCCTCAATCAAAAATATTTTTCGTTTTTAAGTGATTTTATCAAATGATATTACATTTTCTTCTGAAATCGGATCGTAGACCGATCGTAAGGTGTGCGGTGGCCTTAAGGTGCATGTACATGTATGTTTGAATATTTTCTTTAGAGAAAATGGAAATTAATGATTTTTGAGGTACAGGGCAAATGGGAGAGAGCTCGCAAGATATGTACGTCACATAGTTGCCAATTTATGTTTGATTGCTTACAACTTCAAAAATTCACAACTTTCTTAATTCTTATTGTATTTTACTGAAACCTTCACTGATCTAGATTTATTTAATTTTACTGCTTCTTTTAATATCAACTTGTAATCAGAGTGGACTTTCCCTTTAAGAGAAATATCCTATAATACTTGTTTTTAATGGACTACTGATATGGGACCCCGGGCAATGAACTCGTGATACATGTAAATCATTATTACATGTACATGTACCTACCCCAGATGTCTTTAATGGAGAAGTGTGTAAATATCATGACTAAGAAATTTGATTGATGATGTGATATCAAATTATCAGAATGTGTATTCTGCATTTACATTGTGTGTTGCCCTTTGGAAATTAGAGTTTTATTTTGAAAATATTGCGTGTAATAAATTATGCTTATATATGTGTGCTTTGAATTTATGTGAACAAACATGTTCATGTTTTTCAAGTTTTGTGGTAAAAGTCTTCGTAAGATGCCTAGTTCATGGGGGGGGGGGGGGGTCACATCTACCAGAGTACATGTACCCCCATTTAGAATGTATGGATGTGCATGTCGTTGTGATCATTAGATATATCATTCTGAGGAACAATCCTGAATCAGATGCTTATGAAAATGGTAAAGGTACTCCTCCATCAAATTTTAAAAAGAAACTCATATTTAAAGTGTACCAATCACCTGAAAAAAATAATTTGTGTACAGCTAGAAAATATGAAATCAATCTGGGAGAACTTTATCTGGCGTTCTATCGGTCAACAGTTAAGGAGTATGAAGGAAATAAAGGGTAACATGAAAATGCTCGCGCGGAACCAAACTTCGAGTTTGATTCCGCGCGAGTCCTTATCTTGGCGAGTGCATGAACGTGTGCGTCAGATAGTCTTTCACGATTCGGTTTTACGCTTATAGAGAGTAATTAAAATTGCAATATCTTTTTATAGAATTGATTTTTGAAGCCCATATTTTGAATATAGTATAACAACATGAATCCCCTAACGTAGAGAGCAAAATATTTTTTGGTGATTGGTACCCTATAATGATATATTACATGTTTTTCAGGAGGGAGGGGGTCTTTGTCATTTTCATTTCATAGTTGTTATTTTTACTGCACTCTTAAGTCCTTGTGGACAATTTTCAACACATTTTAAATGAAATTTCCTGAATCTACGGAAAGATTTTGAACGTATGGAAGTATTTTTTAATGATTAATTATGCAAATATTTGCTTTCCATTTTGTCTCCCACAGATCCACGTATCGACTGATTGAGAAAGATGGTTTCAACATTGACAGTCGCCTCCACACTATTGTTCGTGGAGAAGATGAAGCCGCCATGGTGGAATCTGTCGGCCTAGCCATGGTCAAGCTCCCCGACATCATGCTACGCCTTAAACCCGACGTCCTCTTTGTGCACGGGGACCGCTTTGACGTCCTCTCCCTGGCAGCCTGTGCTGCCCTCATGAACATTCGCATCGTCCACGTAGAAGGGGGCGAGGTGAGCGGGACCATCGATGACAGCATCAGGCATACCATCTCCAAGCTGGCGCACTATCACGTGTGCTGCACTGAGCGTGCTCACAAGCGTCTGTTGGCCATGTGTGAGGACAATGATAGGATACTGTTAGCCGGATGTCCATCGTATGACAAGTTATTAAGCACAGATGTTAGAGACTGTCAGGTAAGAAAAGGCAAGGCCAAGTAAAATGGAATCCAAGTTTCTCGTTCGGATTGTTTGAAACTGTGGAGGAGGGTGAAAGGAGGGGGGGGGGTGTGTGTCATTTTATAGTTGTTATTTTTACTGCACTCTCAAGTCCTTGTGGCCAATTTTCAACACAAATGTTCTTTGATAATATTTTATTTGTCCAGGCACTATGAAGGCTCAAAACATTTGACATTGTACATTTTTATAACTTCATCCTCTAGATTTCCTCAGATTCTTCTCTATTTCATATCAATTACAACAACAACAAAAGAAAAGAAATGGAGGGTGAAGTAAATCAATTGACATTAAAGTTCATCCTGATCTAATCAATTAAGTGAAACTCTACATCATTTTTTGCAGCATATACTAGACAAATGGCTGAAGGGAGATGGCCAGCCCAAGGAGTACATCGTTGCTCTGCAGCATCCCGTCACTACAAATATAGCAGACTCTCTCAAGATGTATAGTCTGATGGTAGACGCACTCATGGAGTTCAACAAGCGTGTCATCATGCTGTTTCCCAACATTGACGCCGGTAAGCTAGACACCTGTTTGCGTGCCCGTGCTAAGAGCTCAAATATTGATCTGATTCAATCAATAGTCAGCCAGCTGTTATCATTATTGCATAGATTGGAGAACAAACAAGCCTCTTTGCCACTCCAGTGGGCCTACTGATTTTTTGTTATTGTTGTTTCATTTTTGCTTTACAATAGGGTTGTATGAAGTTTAGTTAAAAATAAATCTAGAGAGCTGAAAATAAACTTAAGTTAACTGCATTGCATTATAGATTTTAGCCAACATTGAAATTTGTTTTGAGATTATAAACATTATTTTTAGAATAGAAAAATTGAAATGTTACCACCCAAATATCTTACGCTTTTGAGATATCAATGCTAAATTAATGACTGGCTTTAACTGCAATTATGAAAAACATTGAATTCTCCTAACTGTGATTTTAAGGGTTTTGAAATGAAGGCCTCTACATTTAATTCAATCATGTTCCTATATACTTTAACCCTCCTCCCCCTTCTATTTATTTATTTTTTTGTGATATTTCTTTTCTGATGATCATTTTGATCCATCATAGCAAGTCCATCTAATTCTCACTGCTGTATTTTACGTGGTTTTAACTGTTGCTATTTCCTTGTAATACAATGTCATTTAGCAACCCGAAAACACTTGTGTATGAATCAATTTGTTGCTTTTCAGGAAAATGTGTTCAAAGTGCGCATTGATTTCTTCTTTTCTCTCTCTCTTGCAGGAAGCAAAGACATAGTCCGCATCATGCGTCAGAAGGGTGTGGAGACCAACCCCATGTTCTATCCCGTCAAGCATATACCCTTTGAAGAGTTCATCATCTTGGTAGCCAATGCAGGATGTATGATAGGCAACAGCAGCGCAGGGGTCAGGGAGGCGGGAGCTTTCGGCACGCCCGTGGTAAACCTTGGCTCCAGGCAGACCGGGAGAGAGACGGGTAAGTTGGGTCTAGGAAAGGGGAGAGATTCGGGTGATCACTAGGGCCCGAATTCACAAAGGTGGTAATAGATTTGTACCATGGTTTATGCAGATTTTGTGGTATAAGTGTACTTGATTTTGCGCGTACACATAGAAAGATCCAAAAATGAACGCGCGTGATTAGCAAAGTGCGCAAATTTTATGCTAGTTGCCATGGTTTAGACCATGGTTTATGTAAATTTACGCACAGTTTATTTCAATTCATTTACATGGCAACTAGCGTGAAATTTGCGCACTTTGCTAATCACATGTGTTCATTATTGGATCTTTCTAAGTGTATGCGCGAAATCAAGTGCACTTATACCACAAAATCTGCATAAACCATGGTACAAATCTATTACCACCTTTGTAAATTCGGTCCTAGAGGTCTGGAATATGGGAGGTCTTGTATCACAGATAATGATAAGGATAACTGTGGCTATAAAAGTCAGTCTCTTTTAAGTTTATGTGGAAAAAGTATTGGATGTTGTTAGCGCTCATGTTGTGTTTATGAGCCTTCAGCACCAATTTTCTCAGATCCAATACCTTTTCTACACTTCAGAAGACAGTTTTTATAATTTTTGTTATCCTTAATGTTGATATGGGACCAGCTCCGTAGTCAGATTAAGAAACATAAAGTTGAATTTGTCTGTAGAGAGATTGCTCAAGGGAATAAGGAAAAGTAGCCATCATAGACAGCTGATTTTAGCCAAGCTTGATTGCTTAATGAAATGAGATTTTATAAATGTTTGCTCTATCTAGGCGAATTTTGATATAAAAAATTTGATTGGTTGGAGATAAAAAAAGGGAATAGAAATCTCTGTATTGGTGGAAATATTCTTGAATATGGTTCAGTCAAGACTATTCGATACATCATGGTTGGTGTCATCCTTGTATGATTGTGCAATAGTGATAATAGATTGGTGCAGTTGAGAGCTGTGATTGATTTTCTGTATATCTAATCTAATTTGATGATACTTCAGCTATTGATTTGAGAAATGCCTCCTGAATTCTATAAGTAATCTGTGAACCAAGGGAATATTTTGTTTAATATGAAGTGCAGTTATGTATTTACCTTTTTATATATTTTATTTTCAGGTGAAAATGTCTTGCACTGCAGGGATGCAGACACAAAACAGAAGATCCATCATGCTCTAGAAATCCAATACCAAAGACAATTCCCTCCGTAAGTTTGTTTCATCAATGCACAAACATTGTGTTTACCTGATTTTCTTGTAGAATTTACTTCCAAAACCATTTTATTGTGTTTGCCAAAAACCTGGCTTTAATTGTGAAAATAACAATTGCGCATGTTGTAATGAAAATCCATATCACCTGTGTGGTATTTGTTTACTTTTCTAAAGTAGCCTTATGCTGTTATCGATTGGCATATATGTCACATGACTGAAAATAAATCCTCAAAGATTTCATACAAAATTATATTGAATGCTTATCGATTGGCATATATGTCACATGACTGAAAATAAATCCTCAAAGATTTCATACAAAATTATATTGAATGTTCATGATTTCAAATAATGATATCAGTTAATAGTGATTTTGGTAGAAAATGCATTATAAGCGAAGAAAAAGCAGGAATTCAAGCTAAAAGTTAGAACTTAAAGTTAGAATTTAACACCACGCGAATATAATGCCACATCAACATAAATATCTGTACGCGAAAATATTAGCTTATACAGTACCTTATTTCATCGATTCATTTAGATCTTACATCTATGGTGACGGCCATGCCGTACCCAGGATCATCAAGTTCCTCAAGTCCATCAAACAAGAAGAAACCATTCAGAAACAGTTCATCT
Organism: Heliocidaris tuberculata; assembly: GCA_025618425.1. NCBI lineage: Eukaryota > Metazoa > Echinodermata > Echinoidea > Camarodonta > Echinometridae > Heliocidaris > Heliocidaris tuberculata. The sequence goes on from CM046847.1 coordinate 23,997,894, forward strand.
TCCCTCCCATGCCAGAGAGCCCCAGCATCGACATCGATCACATCCTAGAGACGCAGAGCGCCCTCGCTGTCGACATGGGAGGAACACAACTCCGAGTTGCCTTGATAGCAGCTGATGTGAGTACATAATAACAATGTGAGCTTCTCTGAAAGAAATCAGACCCTTAATGAACTTCCCAATTAAATAGAAGGGAAGAAAAGCACCATGCAACCTACCGCCATTAGACTATTATAAAGATACTTTTTAGAACAGACCCTTTTTTTACATTGTCTGTTCAGATATTAATATTTTGCTAACTATGATAAAAGCATTCATTTTTTATTTCTTATTTTTTATGTGAAACTGATTATAATTTGATTATAAGAGCATCCTCTTTTTGTTTTTTATGCGAGACTGATTATAATTTGGCTTTTTTTTTTACTCATCTTGCATAGGGAAGTAGAAGGAAAATAAAATGTAAAAACAAACAGTTATCACCAACGTAATCCTTTTTAGCGTACATTGCTATGAAATTGAACAGAGAAGGGGTTGCGATAGAAACCCTTTGACAAGCACTTTCTCTGAAAGGATCACCTCTGCAAGTGAAGATTACCGCATGACATTTTAGGATTTTTAAAAAAATAGATAAAACTCTTGTCATCTGTGGATATGCCAGTGGTCATAATAGAACAACAAGATCTCAATATTACCGTTACCAATCCATTTCATGTAAACTTAAATGGCACACAGGGTGAGATAAAGCTGAGGAAATCCAGGCCTACTCCCCACACTGGGAATGAAGACAGGATGAAGGCTCTTCTTGAACTTCTCCTAGAAGCCACGCAGGAGAGCTATGCTCTCAACTGCAGAGTGCTCGGTGTTGGTAGGTTCCCTTCTTTGTTTTCTTTGGAGAGAGCTACAAAGCTGTTAATGATGCGATGGAAGTTATTCATAGAAGAATTAGCATGCTGTATGTTTACATAAGAGTTGGAAGCTGATTTAATGGGGTGGGGGATTTTGAAAAGAGATTCATCATCAACAAATACATCATGTTGATTCAACATGATGTATATTTATATTTTGTGTACTTGGCCAAGAATTGTATATATACATGTAGCCTATCAACAGCTGTGCAAAATTATAAATGTCAATTGTTCGTTCCTTTTGTTTTTTAAGTAACATTTTAACCTACATATGCATTCAGTATACTTCACAATGAAGAGATAATAAATTTCAACTCATCAAATTATCATTGTGTAGGGGTTCCTTAAATTGATGGCCTTTTGCCAAATGATTCACGTACTATTTGATACTCAGATACACTTGAAATCACAATTTAATTCTGATCATGTTGATTGTGATATATATATATATATATATATATATATATACACACACACATTTGAGATTTAATAAATATTCTCTCTGCTAGGTACATTTAGGTATAGTCATTATCTTTTTGATTTGAAGTGTTCATCCCATGTAATCTTCTGCATTGTTTCAGGAATCAGTACGGGAGGCCGAGTCAATTCTAAGGAAGGACTTGTCATGCATTCAACAAAAGCTATTGCAGGTAGGATATACATTTAACAGCCTCAATGATTTGATTGAATCTGGAATTTGTTTATTTTTGATAAGTTCCATTTTAGCCTGATATCTATTAAGCTCTAGAAGTAATAGAAAGACATTCTGATCCTTTGTCCTGAACAATGAAGTGAAGGATTCTTTTTGAAAAAAAATAGAATCTCTTAAGATGACATTTAAGCAAAAGATTGTTCCTTACTCGGCCAACCACAACTACTTTCTAAAGATGTGTCTCTGTCTGATGTGCATGTTTATTGCCTGAAGCTTTTGTTGATATAACTCGTTCCATTTCCTCACTGTTTGATTGTGTAAACATTGTTCAAATCCTGTCCATATGTTTGACCTGTAAATCACCCTTGATATTTCCAAAACAGACATTTAGAAGTAGTTATTTGCAGGAAAAAAATAGCCCTTACTTCTCACTTTACATGAATATTATAGATAAGCAATAGAAAAAAGAATAGAGTGATAAAGAATTTCACATATATCTGATTTAAAAAGTACATTTACCCAGTCTTATTCTATCAAAGTGCATGAACTGCGAAATACTTGACTTTTAGTGTATTATTTTTTAACTGAAAGAAAGAATTCTCTTTTATACATGTTTAACCCTTTCAAGACAATTGACCACATTTTGTGGTTTGGCTCAATAACTTTTGATCCAGAGCTCTAAAAAATATACCAGATGCACGAGTAGAAAGAGCAAAATTTTCTGCATACACTATGTCCATTTCTATTGCATGACCATATTGCGTTTGATGCCAGGAATTTTAAAAACAAGAATAAGCTTTGAGATCCTTAAATTGGCAACACATTGAGAGGTTTAAAATCATTGTTTTTCATCAAAATTGGCAATTTCTTTCAACTATTTAACAAATTTCTAACCATGTATATTGTTTTCAAAGACATTACACCTTATCTGAACCATGTAGCACTAAAAGAAAAATATTATTGTTGCCAATTTGAAGAACAAAATGTGATCAATTTAGCCCTTTAATAATTCCTGTCCTGAAAGGGTTAATAGACTTTTTAGACTAGTCCTTTCAAGGAAGATATCATGTTTGTAGGATTATAAAACAATGTTAAATTTTCAGGAGAGCAAAAAGAAACCTTCATGTTAAAGAGCATTGATAACCCTCCCTATACAAATCACGGAGGCATTATTTTTGCAGTTATGTGTTACTTGGGCTTATCTGAACACCAAACTGGTTCTAAGCTACAAAATCCTGAAAAGAAATTTTCATCAGAACTTGAGTTACAAGGTTTTATCACCCTACCGACGCTATATGTAAATCAGTCCATGAAAGGTGTGTGTATAATCATTTGTTAAGGTTGGGATGAGATTGACCTGAGGACACCCATAGAAACGACCCTTCACCTCCCTGTCTGGGTGGACAACGATGGCAACTGCGCTGCCCTCGGAGAGAGGAAGTTTGGACATGGTAAAGGAGTCAAAGATTTCATCACAATAGCAACGGGCACAGGTGGGTGCAAATGTTTAGTACAGTGTACAGTGTATTGGTTTTTTTTAAAGTACATTTTAGGAGAAACTATTCTAGAAATTATTCTCACTTATGTGCTCTTTTATAGTGAATTGGGAAAAAAAAAATGTATTGTGTAGAAATTTTTTTGCCGTGAATGTTTCTCAACCATTTTGCGAAAGTATCTTGTTTTACATTATATGCAGGACCGATAATTCAAAATTAACTTATATTTGAAGTTGTGGTTTGTGTTTCCGGCAGTGAAATAGCAAGACTAATCTTGGTCTCAGTCTTGGTTTAGGCACCAAGATCTAATCCTAAATGAGTGTAAGCAAAGTTTTTCCTCCTGGTTTGGGTATCTGGACTCCAGGGTCCCGTTTCATAAAACTTGATATATATGACAAGTTACAATAACAGTTATAAGCTACTGAAATACTTGCATCTGATTGGCTGAGAGCAAATTTGTCATAGATATGTGGCAGTTGTTACTGATAATAAGTTTTATGAAACGGGGCCCAGGTCTCGCCTACCATTACATTTGTTTCAGGTAGAAAGAACTGGCAATTGTAGCTTCAACAGTGTGTGTACATAAGCTCCAAATCTTGTACAGGATTTAGGACCCATGGCACTGAATCTGTTAACCCATTTTCTGTGACAAGTGGTTGGTAACTGCATTAACCCTAGGAGAATAAGATAATTCAGTAGTCAGCAAGTAAATGTATTTTCTTTTTTTTCTGTTCCAATGTTGGTGTTAGGTATTGGTGGAGGTATTGTGTTAGATAAGCGCCTCGTCCATGGTACAAACTTCTGTGCTGCTGAGCTGGGTCATATGAAGGTGTCACTGGATGGTCCCTCCTGCCAGTGTGGAAGCCATGGGTGTGTGGAGGCATACAGCTCAGGCAACGCTCTCAAGAGGGAAGCATTGAAACTGCATGAAGGTGGGTTGCATCATGTTGCTTTCTCTCATGTCAAGTTTTTTGAATTATCGGATAAGGAGGCAACAAAAAAAAAGGCTGGCTAAAACAAGGAAGCTGAAAAGGACAGGGAAACCATTTTTCGTGCAGTGTCCTGCGTGCAAATTTTAGATATTAAAGAGAAAGTGTGAAAATCTCATCATTTCACTAGAATGGGATTTCAAGTTTCAACACGACTCCAACATGTGAACAGGGAATTATTCTCTGCTAAAGCTTGTGATTATGGATATTGTTACCTATGTAAACATACATGTAGGAGTCTGGCATATACAGTCTAAATCTCCAACAATTCTGCCTCTTTCGCTTCATGAATTTCAGCTGGTAATCTTGTAGTGGATGGCATGATCATTGAGAAGGAGGAAGAAGTGACTGCGAAACATCTCATACAAGCTGCCAACATGGGGAACCAACAGGCCAAGAAGATTGTAGATACAGGTAAGATACTGAGGAAAGAAAGGACAAATGATTTTCCACAACACCTTTTCAAGCAATGTTTTGTGTATTGCAGAAAGGAGAGACTAAACTTTCAGTTGATACACATATTCATTATGAACCTTGAGAAATATCAGTTAACAATACTTGGCAAAACTTTAAAAATATATATTTCCTGGGGTGGGGGAGGAGGGATAGCTTGATAATTGAGTGGGGCAATAGAGAGTTGTGACAAAGTTCTACTTCATGCAGTTCACAAAGATGCTTTTCAAATATTTTTAGCAACAGAAAGAAGTTATCAGCTTTCAATTTTTAGCGGACCAAGATTGAAATAAACACACTCTGATGTGCCAAGTTATAAATTTTGCCAAATTATGTATCACCAAGAAGAAGGATATCATGTTGTTAAGTAATTGCTCTCCTGTTGTGTCTCAGTATGGAACTCCACTCTGAATAGAATAGAATAAATTTTGACTGGATATTGGTGTATGAAAGTAATATCATGTGTGTAATGTCCATGTACTATCATTTTGGATTTGAGGAAGATAAATTACTTTGCTTGCAGTGCTATTACAACAAATTACTTTCAGGAATATTTATGATTATGGCATTATGACAAAGAGGTATAATGCCTTATCAAAAAACAATATCCAGAAGTACATAATAATTAAAAGAATAATCATTGAATCTGTCAGAGATCACTCCGAACACAGGAATAGATAGAGAAAAGACCTTTTTTCCACTTACAGTAGAGAATAATTTTGGGACATAATTTCTTTTTCCATTTTTTTTCTCCAAAAGAAAGTTTGCTTTAATGATACATGTAGCACATTAAACATTGATTATTTTGCTACTCCAAACATTTCTAACCAAGATCTGTGAATGATAAGAATTTTGTTGTACCAGAAGAATCTTGTAATGAATTTCTCCACTTGTGTCTTTCAGGTGCTCAAGCACTCGCTACAGCCATTACATCCCTCCTCCATGTCTTAAACCCCAAGCTGGTCATTCTGTGTGGTGTCTTGTCCAAGGTATACCTCGATCCCGTCAAGGAGGCGGTGGCGTCTCACAGTCTCCCGTCGGCATCGTCGGAGGTTGAAATCGTGAGCTCCCGCCTAGCTGAGCCGGCCCTTCTTGGAGCAGCTAGCCTGGTGTTGGAATACGCCACCAGGAGAACATACTGATTTAAAGAGCCTTGGACACAGTTGGACTCTGCTGAATAATCATGCTTTCACCTGTCACACACAAGATATGTTATGTGTAGCAAGTAAAGAGTATGATTCGTAGAAAACCTGCATCTTCTCTTCACGTTCGCTTATTTCCAAAGACTGCTGGGCAATTCCACGGTAACGGAAGGACATTCAGATACAGTTTGTGTGTGATTGTCCTTCCATTACCGTGGAATTGCCCTGTTATATATGTCTTAATAAGTATGTATTTTTGTGAATTCTTTCGTCAAACACTGCCTAGCATCTTTTTAGTAAAGTTTCATCCCTGGTGCTTTGCTTTTTTACACCTGGTCACAAGCCATAGAGATAGGTATGCGTGTAGTCATTTGCAACCCCTTTTTAAATAAATAACAAAAGCCTTCCATCGCTTGTACTGAACCCTTACTGTACTGGGCTATTTCAAGTTCCTCTCTGACTGGGGAGCTTTGGAGGCCCCTCCCCCACCAGATTTCGGCTGTGGAATTTTGCTCAGAGCTCCAGAATCATGTTTTTAAAAAAAAATCCATGGTCATTTTTGTGTAAATCATTATTTTTTCATTTCATATCATAATTTATATAAATTAAATGCATATAAATACACATTTTGATTGATAATCAAGTAAAGAAAGGCCTTGGAGATAAAATTTCAACGCAAGAAGTTCTTTCTCAACCTTAACAACATTATTACATAAGAAAACTTTCAACTCTTATGGATTGTATTGTTTTACACATTTCTCATGTATTTCTTTGTTTTTAAACTTTAACTTTTTTATTGTATTTTTATGTCTGCAGTTTCAAATTTTATCGGAACCAATATTCACTGAGAATAGATGTTAATTCCAGCTACAAAGGAGGAACATGAGAAAATGCAGTTTCCCATTTTGTACACAAAACTCTAAATTTCTCCGTTTTCAGGCTGACATGAGGTCACATAAGATCATGTGACTTGGTAACCATATGACCGATTTTGGTGTCAAGCTTGGCGTCAAAGGAAGCGCAAGACAAAATGTCAGAAAGTGGCATTGCATAAAATGCAGCACCACCCCCCCCCCCTCCCCCCAAGGTACAGTAAGGGTGAAAAGTTTACTAATGATCCAAAGAATTTTTAATTGTCTTTCCAAGTATGACTTTATCACTGCATATCACCTACAATTGGGGACAAATGACAACACAAAATCTGCAGTTTCCACCTTCTCCTAGTTTTACAGCAAGACTCTGAGAGAGATGGAAACCTAGTAAAATAAGGTGAAGCCAAATGCTAAATGCAAATCACTGATATTGTGAAATTCAATTTGTTTTTGACATTTTGAGAAATGGTTTGGAGCAGTTTACTTTCAGTGTGCATCTTCTTTCCCTTAGAAAGTATTGCCAAATTTACAAAGAAGCCATTTTAACCCTTTTCTCACTTTGTACTGTTTCTGTAAGAAATATTTGCCCTTCTCATTTTAAAAAGTTCCTTTTGTAAATGTTCTGTTTCTGACTCTTTGATTGATGTTGGAAGCAATATTTAATGGAATTTAATATGATTTTTAAAGATTTTTTTAAAATATTGAAATAGCTCTGATCCCCAAAGATGGACAAACGTATTTGAATGAGCAGTATTATCATTGATGTAGGATTGAACAAAACATGACTATTGGACTGCGAGGTGCAAATTTTTTGTCATTTACTTTAAAATGATTTGATGCCTTAATTTTCTATCGTTAGTACAGTAGTAATGATATCTCACAAACTGCCAAGTCAGTGGATACATGCAGGATGTGTAAAGTACATGCACTGTCCATGGAACTGGAATCATAGAATGAAACCATGAAATAGGAATGATCAGGACGAAGAACAGAAATTGGAAGAACTTTGTTCCCAGAAACGATGCTGACTCTTTCTTTTCTGTTTTATTCATCGTGAATAAGAAGTGAACAGTATCTTTATCATTCCTGTGGAAGAAAATTTTTAAAACGGTTTTCTAATTTTTGTTCCTATTCATCCAGCTTTATGATTCTTTATCATGACAAGGAGTACTGTGTCGAGATGGAGCTGTCCTTTTTTTTTTTTTTTTTTTTTAGCCAGACTTTGCTGAGTTCATATTTTGTACTATGAAGCAAAGCTGTTTGTCTGAAATTTGCCTGTTATTTTATATCATTGATAAATTTATATAGTGGAAACTCGCTGTAATGGGGACCTTGGGTCCATGAAAATTTCCTGATTATTTCAGGAATCTCCTTATATCAGAATAAAAAATCAAAAGAACATAAAGACCTGGGGAGCATTTCATCAAGCATTTTGTCAGTGATTTTTACTGACAAATTTGCTCTCAGCCAATCAGATGCAAGGATTTCAGTAGCTTAGAACACTTGTCGGAAAAAATATCCGACAAATCCTTTCATGAAACGCTCCCCTGGGACCACCAGCGAAATTGCCTTGTTTTATCAGGAATCTTGTTACATCGGAGCTCTTTATAACAAGTTTTGACTGTATTTGATATTATTGATAATTATGACATAGATACAGTATCTGTGAATGCAATATAAATTTTTTTAAAAATGAGTACTAGTTAGAAATAATTTGTATAAACATGAGTAAATAATTTAAAACAAATACAAAATTTATTACTTCACATACCAAAAAAAAAAAAAAAAAAAGTAGATATAAAGGAACTGAAAAGTTCTTCAATATTTGAAGAAAAAACTGTATTGTCTATTCCTGATTCGGTGAAGATTTCTAATTTTTTTCTATTTTCCAATGTATGACAGTAAGTCTGCATTCATTAGGCATATTGACTTGGTCTTGGACTGGATTGTAATGGAACAGAATTAAAGAAATTCAATGCCGGATATTGCCACCATGATTAAATGCTCTATTATTGCATACATGAAAGACAGTATTATGATTGTCTTCTCCCTATATCAGAAGTGATTTGGATGCGAGGACAGATGACAAATCAAAAAGTTACATCATGAAAAAGAAGTGTATGGTGTGATTATAATAAGCAAATCAGATGTACATGTATTAAAGGGAAATCCAACCATAATGGCAAGTTGCTCTGAAAGAAGGGGAAAAATCAGAGAAGCTGATTGGTGAAAGTTTGAACGAAATCGGACAAGCAATAAGAAAATTATGAATTTTTGAAAGTTGTAACACAATACATATGGGAATTTCAAATTGTCCAAATAGGTAATGTCACTGTGATGTAAAGGCGGACAACTCCTCATTTACTCCAACACACAAAATGACTAAAATGTAATTTTTCCCCCAGTTTATGACTTGGTAGGATCTTGTTCTTTCCCGAGGACCTATATTATATCATGCTATCTACAATATATTTTAAGTACTGCCCCGAGGGTAAAGGCGCTTTGGAGAAAACCAAAATTAATATTTTTGTGTATGACAAATGAGAGAGTTGTCCACAGGTATGTCACAATCCACTCACCAAATTGCCCATTTGAGATTCGCATAGATGTAGTGGTCTCCTATTTCAAACATTCATAACGTTTTTATCCCTTGTCCGATTTCTTTCAAACGTTCACCATCCTGTTTTTTTCTTATTTTTCTGCTCTCACACAAATCATCTTATTACCAAGGTTGGATTGCCATTTAACTATTTAATCAAGTTTGCCTTAGTGTTGGAGTAGGTATGCATTTTGTATGAAAGCCTCTTGGCCAATGTAGTACACTCAATGCTGTATAAACAATTATCTTCCCAGAAGTTCCCACTAGTAATTGCAACCCGGTACATCATTATACCTGCTTTGCACGTATTCATTCGTCCTCTACCTCTGAATGGGAAGATCAATAAGCTATGAGTATGGTTCTATACAGGGGCGGATCCAGGATTTTGTAAAAGAGGGGGCACAGAGCCGGAAAGTACCCAATTAAGAGGCTATTTTTTTTTTTTTTCATTGTGTATTTAAGGTATGCCAGTTGGGTTTCAAAAGAGAGGGCATGGGCCGGTTTTCCCCCCTATGTAGATCTGCCACTGGTTCTATAACCTGATGCTGTTTGGAAGATTGTCAGAAGTTCCTCTGCTGGCTCCTTACCTTGAAATCTTATTTGCTGATTTTACAAATTAGGTGCTAGCTGTAGTTCTTAGTTGTACCATAGTCACACCGCCGACCCAATCCTACACCCACTCCAAACTGACAGATTCTTTCCATGGGGGGGGGGGGGGGGGGGGGGGAATGATGAAATGTTTTGTTCAATCTGTTGTCGGTGTGACTGGAGGTATTACAATCTGTGTATTACATGGAGTAGACAAAGGTAATTTGTATCAAATTGTGAAATCCATGGAGACAGATATGAGAGATGCTCTCAGGGAGTCTATTAATTACTTATTCATTCTCCAATGGTACATACAATGATAGACAGGTGGAAATATTATCTCAAAAAGTAATACAAAAAGTTTTCTGACGAGCATCCCTCCATTACTTCGGAAGTGATTACTTTAAAATTCTAGGGGAAAATCTCTACAAGGCTACAGCAAGCCAGTTCGTAATTACATTAATTTGCGCATGTGCAGATGAAGGTCATTTGTACCGAGTACAATTGACCTTCATTTTGTACGCACTACGATGCGTGCACCGGTATGATTTTACATGTTAAGCAAGTAGCGCGTCCACCAAAACAAACGCTCGTGCGCGTTCAAATCGGGGTCATTTCTGTGTCATCTGTACCATGTACTAATTAAGAACTGGCTTATTACTACATCTGTGGATACTTTGGGACGTTCATGCCATGTGCCAAATACCAACTTCTGTTGTAAACTAATGCTCCTGTCAATGTAAAGATCAGAATAGGAAATTTACTCTTGCATAATCCCCGAGTGGGGGAAATAAGACGTAAAAATGGAAACTACACTTGGAGACACCACCAAATACTCTTCCAATGCACCATCTAAAATTTGAATCAAAGAAAAATGATCAGTGTTTTGTGATATTCAGTTTTGATGGAGCCTTGATTTGGTGAACTGGGCATTTTCTTGGTCATAACCGATAACACAGACGTGTGTTTTGAGAAATACGCTTTGATTTCATCATGTGCATGTATACACCGTTCATTCTTGAAATAAGTGGAAATTTAAAATTAAGTTTGATTTAACTACTTTTTCATGCTTATGCTGCATTCAAATTGTACTCCAAGTAGATATGTAACCATTGAAAGAATACCACATAAGAAATGTTAAATTATTTCACCCATTTTTCTGTCAAAAGCATTCCATGTTTTGCATACTTGCGTTATCTATTGAAGGCATTTTTCCCCCCTTCACATTTCCCTAGTTTTCTGTCATTATATAATTGCTTATTTATGATGTGCATTCTAAAGAATGTTTAGATGTTGAAATTGTATTAAAAAATACAAAACAAATTCATATTAGTTGTCCTGTCCTTGGCTTCTGAAAGAGGTTGTGCATGGTGTGTGTTGTGACCTGTCAGGACAAGATGATCAAGAGCAGAACTGTCTTACTCTTATTAAAGATAAAGTCGAGTTCTGGTCATGCGATGACTTTGTGAAAGAAACTGTCTCTAAGCAATTGGGAAAGGTTGATCATGTCTACATAAGAATTGGTATATACTGTGAGGTTCTGGAATCATCAAAATGATAAGAAATCGACCTAACTTCGCTGAAAAGCACATGCACTGCACACAGGAATGGGTATATGGGACTGCACACACAGTTTGCATGAATGTTTGGCCCGAACACTTAGCTGGTTCTCGTCATATTTGGAATATGAGGGTATTTGAAGAGCAATCCTTTTCAGGGGACATTTGTACCATGGTGTTATTCCAAACTGACATAAAGGGAATGAGAAAGCTCACATATTTTTCACCTTTCCCAGAACTTGACCTTCTCTTAAATGCATGTGCACATTTGAGCCAAAATGAGTGATCTGGCATAATTCTCCTACAATAAATTTTCCAGGCTTCATTTTGTCAAAGAAACATGGTTGAGGTTAGTTAGATTTAGTGTTGCATCCATGGTTTAAGTTATGTGTTAGCGTTTACAAATGACCACAGAACAATTATGCCCGAAGCATGTTTCACAATCGCAGAAAGGTATCGTATAAGACAAAATGATGATCAGACACAAAATATGTCTTATTTATATGAGTGGTATATTTTATTAAGTATATATTTATGAAATTTACAAAGTATCAAAATATACAAATACACTGAGCAAGTCTTACAATCAGATTAGTTCATCAATGATGAGTATGCTAAATAGCATCACAGTAAGGGAAATCTTTCAGAAAGCAACTGTGAGGAGAAAATGTGACACAGCAGAAGAGAGCTTGACCAATGCGAAGAATTCTGAATATGTGTTAAAGGACATCAGCAGGACATTAATGTACATTTGCCACACTCATGCTTTTTTTATTTTACCTGAGTGCTAAGAAAGCATGTGTACGATTGCAAGTAAGCAACCAGGGGACCAACAGCTTTTAATCCTCTCCGATGGACTTGGTAATGATGATTAATTCCTGAGGTCACCAAAGAGCACTAGCTCATCCACTTGGTCTCAAACCAAGGTATTCCCGCTTACATGACCACTGCTTTACCACTGAGCCATTGTGTTCCTCTGGGCTTAACACACAAGGCCATAGGTTGGTTACACATGAGAAAATCATCTAGGTGATGTCACCTCAAGGAGTTGTTTCTCTGAGTTCTTCCCTTTCCCTGCCTGATTTCTAGGTTACGACTGATGTATGCCTCCTGCTGCATCTGGATGTTCATCTCCTGCAGATGGCGCTGATGATTCTCTTTCTGGTTGGCGAGGCGTTTCTTGAGATCCGAGATCTTGGCATCTTTGAAGACCAGTATCTCCTCTTGTTTCTCTTTCTCTGCTTTGATGGCTGTATTTTGTAAAGAAAGTCAAACGGCAGGAGAAAGATTTAACAGGAAATCTGTTCTTCATACATAAGACGTAAAAATGGATGAGAGGGTCAAAATTTTCCCATGTGATGAGGAGGATAACAGAAAATAATCAGTACTAAATGTCCTAGTATTCAATGCCTGAAACCATCAGCAAAATACATAATTAGCATATTCAAAATATAAAGATCTTGGAAAACCTGAAAACAGGTTATTACGATTAATTAAATCATTAAATGATGATGATTATCCCCCAAAACAAAAGTCGTAATTGCTGGATAATAGTTTCATATTGAAAACATAATCCTAAAATCCATGAAATATCCTGGGCCTTCCTAGCCTTCAAGGCAGCCCACTCTTTATAGTAAAATGATCTGTCTATAAATTAAAGAGATATCATAATCAAAGACTATATATCACAGTTTACACAAATTGAAGACTTAACTTCTGAAAGAAAACACTAAAAGGGCGTATTCACAACAAATAATTTTACTCAATACAGAGAAAATGGTGTTTTTGGTAGGAACCCATTGCATATGTGACCAGGCACCACAAAACCATCAAAAAGTCACACTGTGTGATTTTCAGTTAGAGCTCAATGTGTTTTGGGTTGGCATGGTCAAATTTTAGTTTTGGGTATTTTCTGAAAGACTATACTTTATTCTAAGTAATCTAAAAATTTGGAGGCACCAAACAATCTAAAAGTGTTTTTTTTTTTGACAGTTTTTGATTAGACTTATGTGTGTCTTCTCTGGATTTTCTTGTATTACTTTTCTTTTTTATGACCCTAAATACTTGTCTCTTTTTGAACTCCCATAACTTTTAAACATAGTAAGTTCTTGCATTGATACTTGTGCACTATGATGAACAGGATATGCCTAATTAGTATGCCAAGTTGTAGGACAATCTGATAATCCCTTCATAGAAATTTTCATTGAGATCTAATCCTCCTTTTGTCACCTTAGCACAACACCTTGCAAGTCAGAGTGCTTCAACAGACCGCAAACTTTAAACCCTTATTTCTCAGAAGTAACATTCTGAGGGACTATGCATTCTACTCTTTGTACAGTGAGTTAGGAACATCCAATGCTAATGAGTTATATAAAATATATATATCATTTTAAAGCTGAGAATCTCCTCTTTCAGAATCAGACCTAACTAAAAATTCATATCTTGCGACTTTTTGGTGGTTTTGTGGTGCCTGGTCACATATGATCATCATTATTCTACTCACCTGTGCATGCTGTCTCTAGCTTTTGAGTCTTTGATGATTCTTTCTTCACCCTGTCACTGATCCTACCAAATCTGAAAAGTAAACAAATATAAAAAAGTAATGTAGACTGGAAGACACAGAAGTAAACGGCGACAAATTTTTAAAAAATAGAACGTACACAAAGCTCCCTATTTTGGAACTTTATCAAAGTTGTGAGAAAGGGTGAACAAAAAAGTAACTGCAAAGGCACATGTGGGCTATCTGTTCTGATTTTAATCAAACACAAGACAATTTTTAAAGCCTTCATGTATATTCTTTCTAACCATCTCTCTCTGTGTTTCTCATTGCCACCATTTGAGTAATCAACAAATTTATCATTAGCTGCAATGTGCTAAAATAATCAAAATTCTTGCTACGGGAGAATCCTGGTTATTCTGTTTTATCAGAGCATGTACAAATATATGTGCACAGTGCAGAGCATACAACGCAGGATGCGGCAAAGTACTGCAAGTGTAAACTTACGATGCTTCAAACAGCTTTTTTTCTCGGGTGAGTTGGGCAGTTAGGATCTCAATTTCTCCCAAAGCAAACTGAAGTTTGTCCGACTGACTTGCTAGCAGTGCCTTGGTCTTCTCATGCTCTGTTCTTTCATCCTATACGCATGGGTGGTAGAAAGAAACACAGGAATAAGAGACAAGGAAGTTTTATGAGAGTAAGGTGAGAGAGACAGAGAGAAAGAGAGAAAGAGAATGAGATGAGAAAAGAAAGAGATAGCAAGGGGGAAGGTGAAGGAGACAAAGAAAGAGAGAGGAGAGAGAAATTAACCCTTTCAGGACAGGAATTATTTAAGAGCTCAATTGATCACATTTTGTTCTGCAAATTGGCAACAATAATATTTTTCTTTTAGTGCTACGTGGTTCTAATAAGATGTAATGTCTTGAAAATAATATACATGGTTAGGAACTTTGTCGAAAAGTTGAAAAAGTTGCCAATTTGGACAAAAAACAATGATTTTGAATCTCTTAATGTGTTGCCAATTTAAGGATGTTCAATCTTATTCTCCTTTTTAAAATTCCTGGCATCAAACGCAATATGATCATGCAACAAAAATGGACACAGTATGTGCAGAATTTTTTGCTCTTTCTACTCATGCATCTGGTATATTTTTTAAGGCTCTAAATCAAAAGTTATTGGGCCAAACCACAAAATGTGGTCAATTGTCTTGAAAGGGTTAAAGGTAAAGAGATAGAGGGAATGGATCAAGATCAACAGAAAACAAATGAGAGAAAAAAAAAACCAAGGTGGAGGAAAAAAAGAAACAAGATGAAGAGAGAAAAGTGAAGGAGAGAGAGAGAGAAAGAGTAATAATAATAATAAGCAGTGTCTTGCCAAAGGACATTAGTGCCGGGCTGGGATTCGAACCCCGTACCTTGTGATCTACAGTCCGGTGACTTATCCACTAGACCATAAGAGAGTGGGAGAGAAAGAGAGATGGACAGATAACAGGGAATCGATAGAAATACGCATTTAGGGGTAACGGAGGGAAGTACATGTATTTCATATACTTCCTCATTTCCTTTAAATGTCAGAGTCGGAGCCTAAGATATTCACAATGACCTTGTATGATACATGGTCCGGAGACAATTACTCGGCAGGCGATTTCGTACACTATTAATTCGAATTCTAAACTTCAACTCTGAAACAAACACTATACCTAAACCCTATTGGAACTCTAACCCTACATGTACAGGTAACTCTGCCTAAGTCGAATCTCTTGGGACCACAGAAATCTGTTCGACTTAGGCGAAATTCGACTTAGAAGAGGTAAAAAACACATGTTTTGCTCATTCTGTTCTGAAAAATTGCTTCGACTAAGGCGATTATTCGACTTATGGAAGGTCGACTTATGCAGAGTTAACTGTATATCTTTGACAAAAAAAGCCCAAAGCAATTGTCGCCGGAGCATATATGTCCAAGCAGCCACAATTATCATCTGTTTTAGCTCCCTACAAAACATATGTCTAAAGTATTATTTTACTAAACTCAACATGTTTTGAATTTGGGGTTGACAGAAGTCATCATTTGATTGCCAAAAATTCACATATAATTACAAAAATGTCTTTATATGTTAGTGCATGACTTACTCCTTGTTTCTATTCCTAATCCTTTTATACAGGGGCATCAAGGAAGAGGGGGGGGGGACCTAGCAGTGTTTCCCCCCCCCTTCCATCTCCTGTACACAGATCAATGCCCTTGTCTCACTATTAACAAGTAAAAGTCATGCGATCCCTCCCCAGGTCCCATCTTAAAGAGTTGGAAGTGATCTAAATTGATCAACATTCACCGTACTCGTCTTTGATATCAATTGGAACTCCTAACACAACAAAATACCTGGTAGGTGCATACATGTAGTTCTTTTGGACTGAATGGCCATTCTAGCTCCTACTACGATAGGATTCTTGTCTCTGATCCTAAATCTTACCTCTAGTTCTTGTTGAAGTCTGTCAAATTCTGATCGTTCAATAACAGAGCTTCTCATCGACTGCACCTAAATAATCAAACAGAACATTAAAGATAATCTTGAGGTCTTGTAACATGTGCAGCATCTATGGACATGATTCACCAAACAAATTGCATGTCCAGGGATTCATTTCCTGGCAAAAAAATGAGTTAAAGTATACCACTGCCTTGGCTCAATGTTTTTGTGATTATGTAACAACTGTCCCAAGGGAAGTTGGTTCTCAGTTCTGGAGATGATGAAATAAATGAGGAAAGTGTCACAGATGTTTATTGTGTCATTTGTGGGGCATAAATAATGGATTCATTAAGAACTTATCATCAAGTCAATTTAAGAAACAAATGCAATATGGAGAAAACATTTATCTAGATGTTTATGAAAAGCAACACTTGATATGAAAATTGAAATGAGTAGACTTCTGCTTTAAACAAAGCCATCTTTCAGGGGCGTCAATCCATGTTCATGATTGGGGGGGATGACCGGCGAGGGAGGGTGTGGGAGGAGGGTATCCGCCCTCCCACACCAGGGACTTTTTCAAAAATCTGTCTATAAAACTTGCATTTTAGAGCATCCAAAAATGCTTTTTTAATGAAAAGAAGGAATGCATGGATCTAGGCCAATGAACGGAACCCCTTAATTAAGAATAACAATGCGAGCGAATGAATTTTCGAAATTTTCTTTGATATTTTCGCATTGAAATTATGGCATTTCTTATTTTGTTACTTCTAATCATTAAAGAATGTGATGGTATTTCAAGATCAAATATAATGAGTTTGGATAATTATTAGTTTTAAGTTAATGTATCATAATTCTTATTTATTTCAATTTTTATCAAAAAATATTGGGGGGGGGGGGGAGGGGATGACAATACAGGCCATACCCTCCACCTCAGTTTTTTTGTTGTTGATATATACCCCCCCCCATCCCCCCTGGGATCGACACCCATGCCATCTTTGTCCAAAAGCAACAACAACATCTGAGATAAATCATAAGGGACTTGTCGCTTTTCGACAGTAGAGGTGCATGGCCAACATGGGAGACTGTTTCATATTTGGGAGACTGTCTCCCACATAGGAGACTTAGCTTGCAAAAGGACAAGGGAAACAACACCAAAAACAAGGCAGTTCCTCCCAGCCAAAATTTTGGTCTCACTGGACACTGAGGTCAGAAGCCGATTTGTTTTGTACGTGGATCTTCTTCTTCTCTGCTGACTTCCTCCGTTTACTGGAGAACTGCAATCCTTTGCTTGCAGGAGAAACAAATGACATCAGACTGTTAGTGATGCTGTGCAGCAGTTTGGATCAAAGCAAAAAATGTTATGAAAAAAAAAGGTGGATGGTCAAAAGAGGTAATTTTTTGTGAGGAATCTGCTTTATCCCATTTCATTTTGAGCTAAAGTAATCCCTTTGCAGCAAAAGTAAACAAATAAATTTGGTTTCCTTAATGGGAGACTGTTTCCCAAACAGGCTACCAAAAATGTTGGAAAAAGTCTCCGACATTAGACTTAGTCTTAGAGGCAGTCTCCCAAACAGGAAACAGTTTCCAATATCTACTGTTCTAACATTAAAATAACTATCAAATCCCATATTTTAGAAATTAGAATGTTACCAGAACTTACACAAGTTTTTCTTGTCCAGATTTATGGGCAAAAAAGGGCAATCAATCAGGGGCATTGCTAGAGGGTGTGTGTGTGTGTGTGTGGGGGGGGGGGGGGGGGTTGTCAAACTAAAAGCTATTGTGAAGTACAAGCTTATCTTCAGATAAGCTTGTATGATGGGGGGACCTAAAGCTACGCACTTTGTTTCCAGCGGCTAAAAAGTCACCTTTTCAAATTTCAATGATTAATGTGAATTTATCTCATATATCTTGGTTCTACATACTCTTAAATTAAATCCCTGAGGAAATTACGATGGACAACTATCCATAACATTAATTTTCAAGTTGATGATGATACCCATGTCGAATTTGGTCGACAAAATGAAAGGGTCCTAAAGCTACGCACATGTAATAAATGAATGCAAATCTTGATTTTGAAGCTGACTAATGTGAATTTCACCCCGATTTCCAAATAATGATATCATAAAAATAAAGGAAAATTACTCATTCTTTTTGGCAAACGTAAATGATCATCTCGTTGCTCAGTCACACCAAAAGTTTGGCGCATTGAACGTGTCGTATTACACGTATTTGCGGGGTACGTAGCTTTATGACCTGCGTAGCTTTACCTTAAAGTTTAGTTTAGGACCCCTGACCCACGTGGCACTGTGTAATTAATACATTCACTGTTGCAGCAGTCAAAAACAGACAACAAAATTGCTCTAAGCAAGACTTAATTTTCTTAATTTTGCTAGATTACATGTACGGTACCTGATTCAGGGACTCTTCAACTCCCACTGTGCCACAAATTGTGGGATTCAGAATTGAAAGTAAAATTTTGAATTTATAATTATTTTCCTCTCATGTATGAATGATCTAGACTTGAAAAAGGGTTGCTGATACACACAAAAGCTATTAAAGCTTATTCACCAGTAAAAGCTAGTCTGGAGTAGAGGAATTGAGGTTATCTTCAGATAAGCTTGTACATGTATAAGTGCCCCTGACCATACATGTACATGATAAGTGGGTCAAGCTGTAACCCTTTCAAGACAATTGACCACAATTTGTGGTTTGGCTCAATAACTTTTGATTCAGAGCTCTAAAAAATATACTGGATGCATGAGTAGATGGAACAAAATTTTCTGCATACACTGTGTCACTTTTTATTGCATGGTCATTTTGAGTTTTATGCCAGGAATATTAAAAGCGAGAATAAGCTTTGAGATCCTTAAATTGGCAACACATTGAGAGGTTCAAAGTCATTGTTTTTCCATCAAAATTGGCAATTTTTCTCAACTTTTTGATAAATTCCTAATCATGTATTTTGTTTTCCAAGACATTTCACCTTATTAGAACCATGCATGTAGCACTAAAAGAAAAATATAATTTCTGCCAATTTGAAGAACAAAATGTTATCAATTTAGCACTTAAATAATTCATGTCCTGAAAGGGTTAACATTACTAATTCATGATGAATGGGTTCTGTGATAACTCCTTGGTACAATCGAAGTCAAGCCAAAGCCAAGGCAAGGGCAGGCTGAAACGTGCCCCAGCCAATGCAGCAAGAGCAAGTCCGCTGGAGTATTGTATGAACTGGTGTGAGACTGAACGCTAACGTTAGTTGTTGCTCCATCCATGCTCCAACTCCAGGGGTGGTATTCTGAAAATTGTTGTAACTTTTGTTGTAACTTTTGTTTGTTGTATCTTCCGGAGATAATACCTCGCTAATATTCTTGTAAGTTGGTATTCTGAAAATTGTTTTAAGGAGATATTATCTCTCTAAGGACCGCCTTTATATTATCTTTGACACGCTCATTTTTTGACACTTTAACAATCAAGATGGATTTTATATACAAAAATGTAGGGAGGTTAACCAACAGGAGAACCCTTTATGTCAAACATAAGGATGGGCTTTGCGTCATTGCGTGTATATCAATTTCGGGTGTAGTTATTAAATTACACGTTTTATAATGGGCCATGCGCTATTGGACTGCAATTAATTATGGCTCACTCTCTCCAGCCCGAACCAAGTCACCATGGTCACATATTGATGTAAAATCATCGAATTCCACCTGTAATTTCTTCAAAATGTCTTCTCTATGTATGAGATCTTGAATCACAGTCTCCATCTTGCTATTCGAGCATCAGCATGTACATGTACTGTCTGATTCTGAGCCAGAAAAATTGCAGAGATCATGAGATACAACAGCTAGAAGCTGTTGTAACTTGTAAGCTTTATTGTAGTTACCATGGACATGGAAGATAAGAATCAAGATACAACAATTTGAATTAAACTAAAGATAAAATAATTTTCAGAATACCAATTGGACTAGAGTATCTCCTGATACCTCACAGGACCATCACTATATGGGGCTGTGTCAATTTTGGCCTGTCACGACCTCTAAGTTGAAGAGGTAAAAGCACCAATATAACCGGCAAAATTTGGAGAAAATACTTCCTTCCACATTTTAGAATGATAGAATATCTAATTTCATGCCAGATCCTTCGATAGGATCTTTATCATCTTGATCAAGTGAAATTTTCAGGCTGTTTTTGGACAGTGATCTTGCTCCTCTCCTGCACACATATGGGCAAGATATCACACACTTGCCTATGGCTATGCCTATGGGAGGCAACTGCTCACTAGTAGTATGAAGGTACCGAGTGCGAGGTTATCTCCAATAACCTCGCATAAGTGTGAGTGCTCATGATATTATCTTCAGCGTGCATATATATGTAAATTAGGATCATGCGCATATGCGCAGAGTGAACAAAGATACAACAAAAGTTACAACAAAAGTTACAACAATTTTCAGAATACCAAATTTATCTTAAGTGTGGAGATTCAACAATAGGTAAGTTAGAGATAAAACAGTTTTCAAAATACTGCCCCAAGCCTCCATCACCTCCACTCACACTTATTATGGCTTATGCGAATATCAGGCATCACTCATCAGCAAGCTCAAGACAAAAGTGAAGTCATTCCATTCTTTGACTTACCTCCGAGCAAAGGCTGTCCATGATTTTCTTCTGTGTAATCACAACATCCTTAAACTGGTTAAAAACTAGAGGAAGAGATGTATCTGAAATGTCGGTCATATTCTCACAATCATTTCGCACATCTTCGAAAATTTTGTTTTTCCCGGATTTATGCATTTAATAGAGTTTCAACGAGAGATGGCGCTATAACTGAAAAAAAGAAAGAAATATGGCTGCGCCCATACGCCCAATATCACGACATGTTTGACTGAAATTTCACTGTACTTGAAGTTGAAAGGGAATTTTAAGTCTTTGAATTACTATTAATTTTGTTTCAACAATTCCTTGTCTTCGAAGTTTTTGTGAAGAAGATTCATCAAGTCCATATCAGTCGACAAGCCACCCATGGACGGCAAGTTACAACCTGTTTCCACACTATCTGGACACCAAGACCGAGTATGGTGCGTCTCGTGGAATCCTACCGGGACACTTCTCGCGAGCTGTGGTGGCGACAAGACGATTAGAATATGGGGCAAAGAAGGTAGACCGTGCATGCAGCGCTTATCGTAACCTTGTTCATTGGATAAGTGGTAGACAGTGCAGCTGCAGTGTAGTCCACGCGCACACGCTAAAAGCCTAAATTAGGTTATGACGTCGCACAGCATTTCGTACATATCTGCCTTAAATAGGCACATCAGATATCAGTCACTCAATTTTAATTCTTTATGGCCTGGGGCCCGTTGCACAAAACTTGCGTTTGAACGCAACTCAGGGAAATCAAATGCAACTTTTCTATTTCCAGCCAATCAGAAGAGCGCATTTAGGACTTGCGTTTGATTTTTAGGAATTGCGATTAAACGCAAGTTTTGTGCAACGGGTCTTACAATTTTACATTTCAAGTTTTCAACTGTTAATGTCATGATTGTGAAACATAACAGTTAAAGCTCATGTACAGTATTGGTAGCAAAAAGGAAATTGGAAAGAAACATGTTAAATATAGTCTCATGTTGAATTGTAGGTTTAGTTTTTCAGGGTTACACCATGTAATTCTTTCAAGGAATAAGAGCCCTGAAAAGGGCTGGTGAGCTCCGCTAAGAGCTCTGTGGTTCTCGACGTTTCGATCAGTATGCTCTGATCGTCATCAGGAGAATGACGATCAGAGCATACTGATCGAAACGTCGAGAACCACAGAGCTCTTAGGGGAGCTCACCAGCCCTTTTCAGGGCTCTTATTCCTTGAAAGAATTACATGGTGTAACCCTGAAAAACTAAACCTACAATTCAGTTTCTCCACCATGAAAGTGTCGCTGATACTTCACTAAATAGTCTCATGTTGTTCTCCTTGTATCAGAAGATGTCTGTAGGAGATCATTTGGTATTCCATTTATGATTTCTGGTGAATTTCAGTGTAAATATCTGTAAGGAATGCTTGATCACTGCCATTATGCTAGGACCCTTCCACCCCGACGGCTCCCCGCACAGCAGTCTTGGGGCTTTGCGTAGAGACAGCGTGTGTGCACTGTGTGTAGCTAGCTACTCATCATTGGTTTTACACGTGTGTGTACAGTGTATAGCACATGCTGTCTTTTGTTGGGATTTTACGTGCCTGTCCCGGCACATGAATTAGTTTTTGCCTCTTATTTGTTTAATATTAATGTTTAGGAGGCGAAATCTTCACAGTGTCTTAGTACATGTATTGCTGGTATCTTGCTATTTATCAACAAAAATTGAAGAAATCCGACGAACAGTTTTTGAGGGCTTACCAAAACTTTACATGACCTTTAAAGTGTAATTAATTGTTAAACTAGATTTTCTAAGTATTTTTTCATGATTTTAAGTAAAACTTGAAAGATAACCCATTTTGCTTTTATTTTCACCAAGTTTTTTAGTTAGTGTAACTTGACTGTAGTCTAAAACTCTTTAAGAAATGGTCTAATTCATGATCTATTACTTTAGGGACAACACTGTTCACACAAAAATTAGTTAAAGGCTTGATTGAGCCAAGGCTATGATAGAATAATCTGCAGTAATGTTAGACCCTATAAAAAATATAAAGTACTTTAAAAAGAGTACTGTATACCGGTACTATCAAAAAAGCTGTTTTCTTGGCAAGAAATTTTGAGAATTGCAAATTATGTATGTGAATGAACAAGTCTATTATGTGAACTTTTATGAATCAGGAACACTTAAAAGTTTCCTATGAAACGTGCAAAGCTTTTGGTTAATACATGTAGTACACCCAGATCTACATTTGATAAGATCTGACAAATTTGATTTTATTTAACAACAAATTAAAATTGAAAATATTTAGACCTAGATATGTGGCAACATTGCAATTACTTGCTGATGATCACTCACACTTATGCGAGGTTATTGAGGATAACCTTAGACTCTCTACTAAAATACAGTGAGCAATTGCCTCCCATAGGCAAGTGTGTGATATCTTGCCCATATGTGTGCAGGAGAGGAGCAAGATCACCGACCAAAAACAGCCTGAAAATTTCACTTGATCAAGATGATCGAAGGATCTGGCATGAAATTAGATATTCTATCATTCTAAAATGTAGAAGGAAGTATTTTCTCAAAATTTTGCCGATTATATTGGTGTTTTTACCTTTTCAGCTTACAGGTCGTGACAGGCCCAAACTGACACAGCCCCATGTAGTGATGGTCCCGTGAGTGGCTGATGATGTGCCACAGGTGTCTTATTTTTGACATGCTATTGTTATATCCATTTTAGTTTCGTGTGAAATAAATTGAACGAAAAATTTTAGTGCAGAATTTTGTTTGAAGTTCCTGAACACTCAGTCTCAAGGCAGTAGTCATTTTAAATTTATTATCATTATGTTAAATCTAAAAAATTCTAAATTAATATCTTTTCAGGTGATGAGTGGGTTTGCAAGAAGATCCTGCAGGATGGGCACACAAGAACCGTCCGACGAGTTGCCTGGTCGCCCTGCGGTCAGCTGCTGGCCTCTGCAGGCTTTGATGCCCAGACCTGTATCTGGGATCGCAGGAGCGGAGAGTTTGAGTGCAGTGCCACCTTGGAAGGCCATGAGAATGAGGTCAAGAGCGTTGCCTGGTCACAGTCAGGCTCCCTTCTCTCAACATGCAGCAGGGATAAGAGCGTGTGGATATGGGAAGGTAAAGTCCTTCAGAGAGGTCTTCCTATTTTTGAAAAATAACATGTGCATATGTGATAGAGTAGCTGTAGTTCCCAAATTCAGAATCAACAAAGACCATGCAGTTGAAAAAGGTGATGAACTTGTATTCATAGTGTGATAAAGGACCTGTAGATCCCCAAATCAGCATCAGCAGTAACAATGACATTTAAAAATGTTGGTATATAGTACTTCATCTGTGTAAAATTCTTGACACAGTTCAAAAGGAGTGATATTTAATTTTTCCTCTACACAAAATGCAGAAACCATGAGGAATTTTTTCATTCCAAGAAGATTTCAAAATAGTAAGTTCCACAATTCAACCTCCATTGTATTATTCAACAAATTTATGTCTATTTTCACATCATCATATTTCATTTTTGATATAGGTTGTGCTACCTGTGGAAGAGTCAAACAGTTTTTGCAGGATTATTATTTTCCTTTATTTTTTAACAGTTGACCAAGAAGATGATGATTACCAATGTGCCAGTGTACTCAGCATTCACACGCAAGATGTCAAGAACATTGCTTGGCAACCTGGGCATGAGGTATGATACCCTCATATTTTCAAATTTTCTATACCGCAACCCATTTCGTAAAATTAAAGTTGTAGAATGTGGTTAAAAATCATTGAAAGATCATCGATGGCAACTACCCAAGAACCACCAATAGATTTCTTTCCTTGTTTCAGGACCTGTCCTGTTGAAAATATTGTAACAACCAGGGGGGCGTTTCATCTAGTGTTTTGTCAGTGATTTTTACTGACAAATTTGCTCTCAGCCAATCAGATGCAAGGATTTCAGTAGCTTATAACAGTTATTGTAAATTGTCAGTGAAAGCAAGTTTCATGAAACAGGGCTCAGGGATGTTATTTGGGGGTTGTATTTAATTATGGAACAAGGATTTCATGAAATAAAGAAATGTGAATCGTAAAACAGGACTACAAATGGGTAAATGAAGGGGAAATGTTTGTGTTTAGAACATAAACCACCTTCTATGAATCTTGTGACATCCATGAGAAAGTATGAATAATAATATATAATTATTTCACAATGTAGCATGTGAGGTAACTTTGTATCTCTGTTTCTTTGTGTGTCTGTATCTGGCTCTCTCTCTCTCTCTCTCTCTCTCGCTCTCTCTTTCTCTCTCTCTCTCGTTCTGTCCTCTCTCTTTGTCCCTCTGTCTTGGTCTTTTCTATCTATTTCTTTGTCTTTCTCTCCTGTCATCTCTCTGTGTCTTTGTCTGTCTCTCCCCCTCCCTCCCTCTCTCTCTCTCTTCTCCCTCTTTCTCTCTCTCTCTCTCTCTCCCCTCTCTCCCTCCCTGTCTCTTTCTTTCTCTCCTTTTCTCTTTATCTTTCTATCTCTTCATCCTTATTCCTGATATCACAGATCCTAGCATCCTGTAGCTATGATGACACCATCCGTTTCTTCCATGAGGAAGATGATGACTGGAGTAGCTTTGCAACCCTTGAAGGTCATGAGTCCACGGTATGGGCCATCAGCTTTGACAAGACCGGATCCAGGCTTGCTTCCTGCAGCGATGATAAGACTGTTAAAATCTGGCAGGAGTACCAGCCTGGAAACCCTGAAGGTACATGAATATGTTCCTATTATTTCCAGTGGCAGATTTGAGGAGGGGGGGGGGGGGGCACAATTGGCTCATACCCCCCTTGTGAAACCCAGATTGGTAAATCTAAGTAGTCACAGATACACACACAAAAATGTACCTCCCTTTTTGTGTTCTTGTGCCTGACATTTAAAATTTTAAACAAAAAATGGTACAACCTGAAAATTGTTGCTTGTCAAAGATTATTCAGAACAGTGATCCCTCACCCCATTAAGAATCTTGGATCAGCCCCTGGCCATGTGACCATCTGCTCACCTAACTTAACCCTTTCATGACAGGAATTATTTATAGGCTAAATTGATCACATTTTGTTCTTCAAATTGGCAACAATGATATTTTTCTTTTAATGATAATTGTTCTAATAAAATGTATTGTCTTTGAAAACAACATACATGGTTAGGAAATTTGACGAGAAGCTACAGGTAACTTCCTAGTATTGCAAACATTTTGAAAAAAATTTGAAATATGAGCTCCAAATGTGACCCTGAGATTTCAGTGAAGATTGCATGAACATTTCTTGTTGACATAAAACATTTACAGAAATGTACAATGTTTTTTTATTCCATTCTTTATTGATTAAGAATATCGGTTATTTCTGCCCCAATAACACTGATTATCTGTTAGTAAATAAATACTTTGATCATGCTTTTCTGTGATATCCTTCTATATTGTGCCTTTTTAGCCGTGAGGTATGCTATTTCTTGATGTGGTCATGATAATACACAGTCTGTTTTGTTAAACACTTACTGTGTTGACTCATTCTTTCAATTATTTCTGCAGGTGTGGTTACATCAGGGAACATGCCTGCATGGAAGTGTGTTTGTACACTATCGGGACATCATTCCAGAACAGTATTTGATATTAATTGGTTAGTATTGATATTCACCAGGGTAGCGTTTCATCAAATCGTCAAAATTTCAAGTTCGCTGACATCCCATGAACACGTGTGTATTAAAGTTAACTTGCATTTCAGTAGGATGTTGGCGAACTTGTACTTATGATGGTTTGATGAAATGATGCCCAGTCCTATTCTCTAATTTTTCCCCTCCTTTTTCTTGTTATTACTTAGGAATTTGGACAAGAGTGTCTATGCTATACTTACTTTGTTCCCTTCTTTTCTTTCTCTAGTATTCCAGTGGTTGTTTCAACCAGTTGTAAGTTAAACACGATTGCAAAGATTTTAAGATAAATGAACCTATGTAA
Organism: Heliocidaris tuberculata; assembly: GCA_025618425.1. Taxonomy (NCBI): domain Eukaryota; kingdom Metazoa; phylum Echinodermata; class Echinoidea; order Camarodonta; family Echinometridae; genus Heliocidaris; species Heliocidaris tuberculata. Next base: position 24,024,710 of record CM046847.1, read on the forward strand.
ATTTCAGTAGCCTGTCTATCACCTTTTGAAATGTGCGAATATTAAAATGGTATATTACATAAGCCTAACATTCTATGTGATATACAATAAGTTATTGAAATTGCAGTTGAGTTGATTTCTTCAAAGTTTTTGTGATCGCATAGTGAGCACATGTATGACATGACCCCAAATATCCACAAATGATTTAGCTGTGTGCAACTTCGAATAATCCACTCCTGAAGTCTACTGGGTGCTCCACAAAGAGTGCCGGGGTAACTTTTCCCTGTATTTCATGGAATAGACTGCTTAAATGCATTCATGAAGAATGATTAGGTAACTTCATGGGACTACCTATCCAGAATTTGGTACGAATGTTCTTTGTCTGCTTGTGCGCAGACTGTTCCTACAAATTGGCTTGGTGTCCGAATTTCTTCAATTTTTTGTTCTCAATTTTACTTATTTGCAAAATAAAATGATAATCCTTTCTTCACATCTTCTATTTCTTTCTGTAGGTGTCATCAGACAGGATTGATTGCAACCTGTGCTGCTGATGACAGCATCCTCATATTCAAGGAAGACGAAGCTGCCCACGACAGACGGAACCAACCAACCTTTGACCTTGCTGTGAAGATGAGCAGGGCGCATGCAGAGGATGTCAACGGCATTTGCTGGAATCCCAAGCAAGCGGGGCTTCTGGCGTCTTGTTCAGATGATGGATCCGTGAAGTTGTGGCAGTATAGTTCAGAGTTATCGTGATATCACGTTGTCAAACGAACTGAACTAATCATGATATTGAAATAATGTAATAATAACAGTTTTTATAATTGCGCCGTACCAGACACAAACAACTGACCAAGTGCTCATGGTGTAGTATTACCCTAGTCATTGGATTCAGTAATGATTCTGCACTTTACAGTACATACTCTCCACTCCACTGGGGAGCATTCCAGCCAGTCACCATCTTACAGCGCAGCAGGTGCCTAATCCAAGCACAATGATGATTGCACTATAACAGGTATTCATTTAACACCTGGGTGGGGAGAAGCAAAGTAGATAAAATGCCTTGCTCCAGGAAATGAGTGCTGTGCTGGGGCTCTAAATCATGACCTTTGCATTCCCAGACAAGTGATGAAACCACTTGATGAGACACCGCTAACTTAAAACAGAATAGACACTCCTGATCTATGTGGGCCTATCCTTTAGGTCCTGGGGCCCGTTGCATAAAACTTGCGTTTGAACACAACTCAGGAAAATCAAACGCAACTTTATCTTCAGCCAATCAGAAGTGCGCATTGATTTTTAGGAGTTGCGATTAAATGCATGTTTTATCCAACGGGCCCCTGGAGTGGTTTCATTGGAAAAGACCAAAATCAGCCCCAACAGTCACCATAGCTTTGAGCTGGAATTTGAGATCACTTTCATGAAGAGAACTCTAAAAGCTGAGAACAATGGAAAGGTTGAGACAGACCTACATTATATGAACTTTCTTGGGGTTGAGAAAACTACTTTATGACACAGATTGTTAAAGATAAAGTTGAGTTCTGGTCATGCACTTAAATTGTGAAAGAAATTGTCTCAAAGTAATTGGGAAAGGTTGACCATGTCTACAGAAGAATTGGTGTATACTGTGAGGTGTTGGAATCGTCAAAATGATAAGAAATTGACCCAGTTTCGCTGAAAAGCACATACACTACACACATAAATGGGTATAATGGACTGCACACACATGTGACAAGAGCAATCCTTTTCAGGGGACATTTTCTACAATGATGTTCTCCCAAACTGACAGAAAAGGAATGAGAAAGCTCACAAATTATTTTCCACCTTTCCCAGAAATCAATCTTCCCTTTAAGGAATACTTGAGATAAAACTGAAGAATTATATTACTCCCAGCTGTTAATGTGATGCTGTGCTGATTAATTATGTGTTTCATCCAAGGCCTTCCATGCAGACAGCAAAATAAATGTACCATATCCAGTACTGAACTGTAAAATCTATTTGATAATAGAATAAAGTCTTCATAAAATCAAGCACATATTTATTAACGTGTATTAGTCATTACCTGTGAAGGATATTGTCATTTATTGATATTGGCTTGTATTCTTGAAAGAGGCCTAAGTTAAGCCTGGCTTAACTTAGGCCACTGAATTATGGAAGGCCATTGTCAACCTGAAAGTCCCTCAAAAATTACTATATATATGTAAAAAATGACGAAATGAACTTATTTTTCGACGTGAAATGAGCATCAGAAATCAATTCAAATGAGATAAGTTTTTGTATTTCCCTTAGTAACAGAACTATGGTGATTTGAGGACGAAGAGAGTGACATTTGGGACTCCGTAATTTGGTGGACTAAATCTATGCACTTAGGCGGGGTTTAAAGTTAGGTGGCTTTTGAGAATACAGTCAGTTGTGATTATTTTTATTATATCACTGGTGTTACCAAGGAGGTACTAGGTACCTCCTTCATGTTACTGCTACAAAAGCTTTCATTTACTTTTGATATTATTTACTTTACTATTGTCTGTTTCACCCAGGTCAATTTCTATAATTTAAGCATACTAAATCATCTACTTTTAAAAAGATGATGATTTTTCTCATAAAGTGGAAGCTTGATTATTTATTCAAAATGTCAGATAATATTGCTATTTTTTCATTTTTTTTTCTGTTAATGACTTTCCATTTAGTACCCAATGCCATATTTGATGTCATGAAGTGAGCCACCTGTTGTTCAGAAATATGTATGTTTCTACACCTATATGTTTGTCACAGTTGCTACATGTTCTTCATTATGATAATGAAGATTCATACTTCTAAGAGGTTGGGAAATGAACTTGCTTTATGTCAGAATACAAACCATAAAGCTTCCTGTGTTTTATCAACAAAGTCGGGGGAAATGTATCCGTTGAGTAATGGAAGTTATTGATAGTTTCAAAACAGTACAAGTGTATTAGTCTTATTTATACAAGCACTTAAACATATGAAAGGGAGTGAAAATGTGTGAAATTAAACAAATTTTAAATGATATAAACTAGTTTTACTTTAAAGCCAATATGTCCTCATTCACTCTGCATAACAAGATGGTCATCAAGTTATTTCATATTATAATAAAGACTTGAGAAAAATGTACTGTTGTATCATTTTATCGTTACTACGAGTATCATTGATTTTCTGGAATACTTGGTGAGTGAATGCTTAAAAAAGTTACAGAGATCAGAAAAACCATGGAACGATGCTTTCATATATATATATATAAAACTTTCTAATTTATTTTCCAAAACAGATCCTAAAATAAAGTCTACAATATAATGGGGATGATTACAATTATCTTATTATTACATATTTTATATCAAATTTCATCAGTCATTGTCATCCTCAATATGATCAGTTATGTGGGCATATTAACAAACTTTGTTTCAAATTTATCCATATATTTTTCATGAGTCGCCACCGAACATGGAAAAAAGATTAATGTTTGAAAGCAGTGTGTGCAGATAGCTTCTCGGAGTTGGTAATGGTAATAAAAAAAAAAAATTAATATCATTGTGATAGTATACATATAAAAGACCA